>CM037855.1:54706188-55295899 GCA_021234595.1 Delia radicum | reverse complement strand
AAATTTAAAAATTATTGCTCCGCTCCTGAGTTAGTCACGGTCACATGGAATATGTCATCGGAAACTATAACTCAGTACCTTTAAAACGTATCTGGCCTGGTTTCTTATTCTCTTCAAATATGGCCACAGTAATAATTTTAGTGTTAGCGCATGTAAAAAAAAAAAGTTTGAAAAAAATCTAAAATTTAAAAAATTATTGCTCCGCTCCTGAGTTAGTCACGGTCACATGGAATATGTCATCGGAAACTATAACTCAGTACCTTTAAAACGTATCTGGTCTGGTTTCTTATTCTCTTCAAATATGGCCACAGTAATAATTTTAGTGTTAGCGCATGTAAAAAAAAAAGTTTGAAAAAATCTAAAATTTAAAAATTATTGCTCCGCTCCTGAGTTAGTCACGGTCACATGGAATATGTCATCGGAAACTATAACTCAGTACCTTTAAAACGTATCTGGCCTGGTTTCTTATTCTCTTCAAATATGGCCACAGTAATAATTTTAGTGTTAGCGCATGTAAAAAAAAAAAAGTTTGAAAAAATCTAAATTTAAAAAATTATTGCTCCGCTCCTGAGTTAGTCACGGTCACATGGAATATGTCATCGGAAACTATAACTCAGTACCTTTAAAACGTATCTGGCCTGGTTTCTTATTCTCTTCAAATATGGCCACAGTAATAATTTTAGTGTTAGCGCATGTAAAAAAAAAAGTTTGAAAAAATCTAAAATTTAAAAAATTATTGCTCAGCTCCTGAGTTAGTCACGGTCACATGGAATATGTCATCGGAAACTATAACTCAGTACCTTTAAAACGTATCTGGTCTGGTTTCTTATTCTCTTCAAATATGGCCACAGTAATAATTTTAGTGTTAGCGCATGTAAAAAAAAAAAGTTTGAAAAAATCTAAAATTTAAAAAATTATTGCTCCGCTCCTGAGTTAGTCACGGTCACATGGAATATGTCATCGGAAACTATAACTCAGTACCTTTAAAACGTATCTGGTCTGGTTTCTTATTCTCTTCAAATATGGCCACAGTAATAATTTTAGTGTTAGCGCATGTAAAAAAAAAAGTTTGAAAAAATCTAAATTTAAAAAATTATTGCTCCGCTCCTGAGTTAGTCACGGTCACATGGAATATGTCATCGGAAACTATAACTCAGTACCTTTAAAACGTATCTGGTCTGGTTTCTTATTCTCTTCAAATATGGCCACAGTAATAATTTTAGTGTTAGCGCATGTAAAAAAAAAAAGTTTGAAAAAATCTAAAATTTAAAAAATTATTGCTCCGCTCCTGAGTTAGTCACGGTCACATGGAATATGTCATCGGAAACTATAACTCAGTACCTTTAAAACGTATCTGGCCTGGTTTCTTATTCTCTTCAAATATGGCCACAGTAATAATTTTAGTGTTAGCGCATGTAAAAAAAAAAAAGTTTGAAAAAATCTAAAATTTAAAAAATTATTGCTCCGCTCCTGAGTTAGTCACGGTCACATGGAATATGTCATCGGAAACTATAACTCAGTACCTTTAAAACGTATCTGGTCTGGTTTCTTATTCTCTTCAAATATGGCCACAGTAATAATTTTAGTGTTAGCGCATGTAAAAAAAAAAAGTTTGAAAAAATCTAAAATTTAAAAAATTATTGCTCCGCTCCTGAGTTAGTCACGGTCACATGGAATATGTCATCGGAAACTATAACTCAGTACCTTTAAAACGTATCTGGTCTGGTTTCTTATTCTCTTCAAATATGGCCACAGTAATAATTTTAGTGTTAGCGCATGTAAAAAAAAAAAGTTTGAAAAAATCTAAAATTTAAAAAATTATTGCTCCGCTCCTGAGTTAGTCACGGTCACATGGAATATGTCATCGGAAACTATAACTCAGTACCTTTAAAACGTATCTGGCCTGGTTTCTTATTCTCTTCAAATATGGCCACAGTAATAATTTTAGTGTTAGCGCATGTAAAAAAAAAAGTTTGAAAAAATCTAAAATTTAAAAAATTATTGCTCCGCTCCTGAGTTAGTCACGGTCACATGGAATATGTCATCGGAAACTATAACTCAGTACCTTTAAAACGTATCTGGCCTGGTTTCTTATTCTCTTCAAATATGGCCACAGTAATAATTTTAGTGTTAGCGCATGTAAAAAAAAAAGTTTGAAAAAATCTAAAATTTAAAAAATTATTGCTCCGCTCCTGAGTTAGTCACGGTCACATGGAATATGTCATCGGAAACTATAACTCAGTACCTTTAAAACGTATCTGGTCTGGTTTCTTATTCTCTTCAAATATGGCCACAGTAATAATTTTAGTGTTAGCGCATGTAAAAAAAAAAAGTTTGAAAAAATCTAAAATTTAAAAAATTATTGCTCCGCTCCTGAGTTAGTCACGGTCACATGGAATATGTCATCGGAAACTATAACTCAGTACCTTTAAAACGTATATGGTCCGGTTTCTTATTCTCTTCAAATATGGCCACAGTAATAATTTTAGTGTTAGCGCATGTAAAAAAAAAAGTTTGAAAAAGTCTAAAATTCAAAAATTTATTGCTCCACTCCTGAGTTAGTCACGGTCACATGGAATATGTCATCGGAAACTATAACTCAGTACCTTTAAAACGTATATGGTCCGGTTTCTTATTCTCTTCAAATATGGCCACAGTAATAATTTTAGTGTTAGCGCATGTAAAAAAAAAAGTTTGAAAAAATATAAAATTCAAAAATTTATTTCTCAACTCCTGAGTTAGTCACGGTCACATGGAATATGTCATCGGAAACTATAACTCAGTACCTTTAAAACGTATATGGTCCGGTTTCTTATTCTCTTCAAATATGGCCACAGTAATAATTTTAGTGTTAGCGCATGTAAAAAAAAAAGTTTGAAAAAGTCTAAAATTCAAAAATTTATTGCTCCACTCCTGAGTTAGTCACGGTCACATGGAATATGTCATCGGAAACTATAACTCAGTACCTTTAAAACGTATATGGTCCGGTTTCTTATTCTCTTCAAATATGGCCACAGTAATAATTTTAGTGTTAGCGCATGTAAAAAAAAAAGTTTGAAAAAATATAAAATTCAAAAATTTATTTCTCAACTCCTGAGTTAGTCACGGTCACATGGAATATGTCATCGGAAACTATAACTCAGTACCTTTAAAACGTATATGGTCCGGTTTCTTATTCTCTTCAAATATGGCCACAGTAATAATTTTAGTGTTAGCGCATGTAAAAAAAAAAAGTTTGAAAAAGTCTAAAATTCAAAAATTTATTGCTCCACTCCTGAGTTAGTCACGGTCACATGGAATATGTCATCGGAAACTATAACTCAGTACCTTTAAAACGTATATGGTCCGGTTTCTTATTCTCTTCAAATATGGCCACAGTAATAATTTTAGTGTTAGCGCATGTAAAAAAAAAAGTTTGAAAAAATATAAAATTCAAAAATTTATTTCTCAACTCCTGAGTTAGTCACGGTCACATGGAATATGTCATCGGAAACTATAACTCAGTACCTTTAAAACGTATATGGTCCGGTTTCTTATTCTCTTCAAATATGGCCACAGTAATAATTTTAGTGTTAGCGCATGTAAAAAAAAAGTTTGAAAAAGTCTAAAATTCAAAAATTTATTGCTCCACTCCTGAGTTAGTCACGGTCACATGGAATATGTCATCGGAAACTATAACTCAGTACCTTTAAAACGTATATGGTCCGGTTTCTTATTCTCTTCAAATATGGCCACAGTAATAATTTTAGTGTTAGCGCATGTAAAAAAAAAAGTTTGAAAAAGTCTAAAATTCAAAAATTTATTGCTCCACTCCTGAGTTAGTCACGGTCACATGGAATATATCATCGGAAACTATAACTCAGTACCTTGAAAACGTATTAGGTCTGGTTTCTTATTCTCTTCAAATATGGTCACAGTCCTAATTTAAGTGTTAGTATATGTAGAGAAAAAATTGAAAAAAAAATGTTTGTAATATACGTTTTTGTTTAACAAACAAAAAAATTATACAATTTTATTTTTTTTTTAATTTAGTATATACCTATTAATTTTTTTCAATAAAAAAATTAAATTAAATTGAAAGATCTTAAATGCGATTTTTGTTTTCATATTTTACAAGTTCTGCTATGTTCTGTTAATGGAATTTAACTTTGCAATGTAAGTATGCTACAGAAAACAATTAAATTGAATGAGAATGAGCGTGAGAAACAAAAACTGTTATCAACTGCTAAGTTAACAGTGTTATGTTAATGGAATATAACTTTGGAATTTAACTTCACACACATAAATATTGACCACAGTGCGTCGTCCAGACAAATCAGAAAAAATTAATTTGCAAGAAGAATAAGAGAAACCGAAATAATTGCATAGCTTATGTATTAAGATCGCATGACTAATGCTATGAAAGGCTTTAGACAAATCTAGAGATAACAACACTCCCACATTATCCTTATCCACTATACGTCTAATAGAGTCCGTGAGTCCAATTAAAAGCGAAGTCGTGCTATATGCTGTACGAAAACCTGATTCTAAAGAATTAAGCAAATTATTCTCGTTCAAAAACATCATAACCTGATCCTTAATAACGTGCTCAACAATTTTAGACAAGACAGGAACCAACGAAATTGGTCTAAACTCGTGACGAGAATCCTCCTTCCTAATAGGGCTTACCTTAGCAATTATCCAATCAGAAGGAAATTTAGAAGTAGTAAACATATTATTTATTAGATAGATGATAAATTTTAGAGGTAAATCATCAGAACCGAAGCATTAGACTTGATTTTGGAAAGAGCAATACGCATATCTTTAAAATCAATGTTACGAAATGAGAAACCGTTAACATAAAAATTTAAATTTGAATCAAATGGGTCGAATAAATCAACTGTTCTGTTATGCGAAAACTCCATGTTTAATTCATCCGGATTCAAATCATCTACAAAGTCAACTGTATTTAAACACCCATTGGATCTTAACATCTTCCACATCAAGCTCGTATCAAGATTTTTAAATTTATTCGTATGAGCCATATGCTTAGTATTTCTAATCACTTGGATCGATTTTGCAACTTTAATACAAAATATTTTTTGTATCTAAGGTTGTCAGATTATGTGGGCAAAACATTAAAACGATCGGCTCATCATTTCGCATAAAAATGGATTTTGAACAAAAAATGAGTTACACAGTTTTTTTTACCACTTTAAGTGTCCTACTTGCGATGAGAAGACCATATTGGGAACTTGTTTTGTAATCAATAATTAAAAAAAAATCGCAATATCATTTGATTGTTCTGAGTTCTGGACAACTAAGCAATTTTTTTTGTGAGAAACTCAAGATTCAAAAATGTTTTAATTTTTGTGTTAAAAATATTTCATACACATAAACTGACGACTCTGTGTCGGGAATTATTCGATCTCACTCCTTAGTTTAGGCGCTATTTAAATTAAAAATATTAAAAGAAACCCGCTAGCTGGGGTAACAACTAGAGGCCTTAAACTGAAAAATGGAAAATTTCATTTCCATGAACATTAGAACAAATTACTATAATCAAAATCTTCCGTAGATTTTAAAACTAAACAAATTTTTTAACATTTTAAAAAGCTTTTAACATTCCACGGCATCGAGACAAAAGTGCCACGCTATCATTCTCAATTGTAGATGGAGTTATTTTCTCATATTTTTTTTATATAATTAAAAAAAAGGGTATATCTCGGAAACTAGATAGAGCAAAATGGACCGAAAAGCGTTACTCCGTACCTATTAAGTAGTCTATATTAACTTCTTATATTCCCAGTAGTAAATATGAACCTACCTCTGGTCTGTGGATTTAACTAATTTGTCAATGTATTTAACAGTCCAGTTAGTTAAAATTTTCAACAAACTTTATTTTAGCAAAAATTTAGGTCACATAAATTTAGAGGAATACGATTATAAAAATTCTGCTGGCGCAAGTTTAGGTGCTTTTTCTGATCTCGTAGCTGAATTTTTAACTATTTGTACGTGCTTTTTTATGAGTGTAGTTTTTACTGCAGCTAATGGATTTAATTTTTTATTAATTTCAAATAAACTCAACACTCGAAACAACAATATTTGCATTGCAGACCCAAAACCGTAATCCCTGAAATATTTGCAAAACAAATTTTGACAAAAATATAAATATTTTTTATTTATATGAAAAAGTAGAATTTATAAAAAAAAAATTAAATTAACTCTAGGAAGTTAATCTAGGTGTTTTAGACCTATGTATTTGTTTTTTTTATTTTTTACTTGGGTTTAGTAGACAAATTGAAGAATGTTTGGGATGTCAGTATTGTTATTATGGTCATACAGTAGAAAGTGCCTAATAAGAAGAGGTGTTTCAGCAAGATATCAATTATTTAAAAAATTTTATATGGCAGCATAGCTTTCCGAGATGAACCCAGCGTCCAACTTTTAGTATGATGTGTGAAAAGCATGTGTAAAAAAAACTGCCAAAAATTTTTATTTTTGAAAATTTTTATCTAACAAAAAACCCTACACTCAGGGTACTTCTGCTTCAAACATTTTTATTTGTTTGCGTTGTAATAAAGTTTCTTTATTTTTAATGTAAATGTCAGTGATTTGTAGAACAAATTAAATTTTTTACTAACATTGTAGTTCATTTAAAAAAACAAACCACATGAAATGACTGTTTTATAATTTTACATTCATATTTTATATATATTCGTTTTTTGTTATTTAAAAAAATATAAAAAAATAAATGTTTGTTTATTTTTTACTAACATACTTAATTCATTTTTAATACAATTGTGTTTTTTTGAGCATTACAAAACAAATGACAGTGTTAGTTGACGTTACTGAAATGGAAGTCGTCCTTTCTTTAAGTGAAATGTCATTTGTTTTTAACTACATTTGCAGTGGTCTTTACCTACATACATACAAATATGTACCACAACGGAGGTTTTTGTTAGGGAAACTTTTGCAACGAATATCCATCAGAGGTGGACCTTGCACATAACAAACATGTTTTCAATTTATTTTTTGATCAATGGTTATAATCTTTAACTTCAAGCTCATATATTAGTTCTCATGTAGTAAGTAAACTAGTTTATATGAATGTTTGATGTTTGGCATGGGATTGTTACCGCTTTCAAAACGTGTTCTGATGATGGTAACGAAAGCTAATATTTTAGATAGAGTGATTGTTTTTGTTGCAGGCGAAACTAATATTCGATTTTAACTGCAAATATTTTATTCAAGGGATGAAATCTCCGAAAAGTGGTTAGTTGTTGGTATTAAAGGTAATGTAGAAGATAATATTTTTTTCAATATTGATAAGGAAAACCAATAGTTTGAATGATGTGACTGTGTTTTGGTTATTTTTATATATTTTTTGATTAAATTTTTGTTGGTTACAATGGATTTCCAACCAATTAGTTCTCTGTGCGTATATGGCTTATGTAGTTATCTATGGAGTAAAATTTGGCGACATATAATAGTAACGGTACGATATAAAAAATTCTCTCAATAAAAATTATCCATTCAAAGTCAGATGTGGTGTAATTATATTACATATGACAAGAGATAACTATTTTACCCGGGTACACCGACTAGTTTTTTTACATTAATTTTTTAGATATACTCTAAAACTATTTTTTAACATACAGGCCCGTTAGAGAGCTAGGGATTTACTTCCACTTACTATAACCAGGGCAGCGACTTTCATGCAAATTTATGTTTGAGTCAGTGGCTCTTTTCCGAATCGAAGAATTTTGCAACAAAATGTAATCGATTTGTTTTTGCATATATGTGCATATATTGTTGTAGAAGTTTGTTTTTGCATATATTGCGTTAAGTGCATATCTTTCGCATTTTTTATTATTTATATTGCATATTTTTAAAAATCAAATTTAAGACTTAATAAAAAGTAAAGAAAGTGAAGAATTTAAAGGCCTTAACACAACAACAAACTAAAAGGAACATCATGTTGCCATATATTAAGACATTCCTACTGGCTTTAATTTTTAAACCAACGCTTTAGTGTAGTAAATACACTTAGAATACTATTAAGGTAAAGAATACTGCAAATAGTTAAGAACAAATGAAATTTCACTTGAAGAAAGGATGACTTACATTTCTGTAAATTCAACTAACATTGTAATTAGTTTTTTACTGTTCAACAAATGAACCACAATCATAAAAAAATACTCTATAAAATGAATGTAAAATCATAGTACAGTAATTAGATGTGGTTTGTTTTTTTAAATGAACTACAATTGTAGTCAAAACTGAAATTTCTTCTACAAATGACTGTTTTTTCACTTAGAAATAAAGATACTGTACTACAACTCAAACATCTACAAAGTTGTTTGAGTGTACGAAGTTGCCTGAGTGTACGAATTTAAAAAGCTACACATTTTAAGTGCATATTATTTTATATTTTTTGGTTTTCAGTGCATATTTCTTTATAAGTGCATATTTTAAGCGCATATTTCGCAATTTTTCCCGAATATTTTAAGCGCATATTTTCGGTTTTTTAGAATATTCTAAGGCATGTCTAGAATGGCCTGAATTTATACCTACTAGTTATGCCCAAAACCGGTCACAACGAGTGGTGTTTTTTAAAAATTCGTCATAAATAAATTTATTATCGGATTTTTACGGTTTAAACAGCAATGTAATCTAGAAGTCTAGCACTTCCAGCGTAGAAGAAAATTCTTCGTCCGAGAGTTTGCGTTAGTGAGTGTGCGTGAGTATAATTTTTGAAAAAAAATTTTTTGATTTTAATAAATATTTTCTTTAATTTTTTTACTGATTTAATATTGTTGGGTATTTAATATTTTCGTGAATAAACTTGAGTCATGCGTGATCATGCGTGAGTTTGAATAAAATCTGAATTTAATCACGTCAGATTGAGTGAGTGTGCGTAGAATAAAAGTTCTCGTGAGTGTGCGTTAGTGGAATTATTCTCTCGTGAGCGAGTGGTAGTCGAACGTCGCTAACGTTCCCATTGCTAGTACCTATAGTTCGCTACACGCGTTGTCATTCGTAGTTTTTTTTTAAATCTTAATTTTTTTTTAATGTTTCGTCAAAACGGAGCTTTAAATTTTGGACAGTTAATTTTAACCACAATTGCTTTTTAATATTTTGTTTGTTTGTATCAAGTTATCGATTTATTATTTTGTTTAGGATTATTAGTTTGTTTAGAAATGGACTTGGTACAAAAAGTGAGGGCAAGAAAAAGTAATATTTAAAAAATTAAATTCTTCAATTTTTTATTACTCAGAAAAATCAAATGATATTAAGATTCTTTTTAAATTATTGTTGATGACTACAAAACAAGTTCCTAAACCTGTCACTTTTTTTGGAAATCTCGCTCCTAGTAATATGGATTCTAAAGAGGCCAACAAAAAACCCCTATTACTGTCTTTTTGTTCAGATTCCATTTGTAAGCAAAATAATGAGCCGATCAGATAAATATTTTGCACACATAATCGGGCAACTTCTTCTTAAAAATAACTTAATAAAAAGAAAAGTTCAATATCGTATACAAAAAGCAGTTCTAAGCAAAAATGTGTATCGGGTTTTTTTTCGATTCGACTCCTTAGTTCTCCGTCAGTTACATTTTCATCTGAAAAAATACATAGTAAAACGTTCTTGGAAATCAATAACTTTGTTCACAAAAAATAGAAAAGACAACATTGTTGTCGATTTCGATATGCCCTACTGCTCATCTCGAAATTCGACATTCTGCCATATAGCTGCCACCCTAATCACCATAGTTGTATATTTTAGGGTGAATAGTTTATCGGTTTGTCCAAAATTCTATTATTATTTTAATTAAAAAGCGTTTGTCAACAAGAAAATAGTTTTATTTTATTTTTATTTCAGCTTCAAAAGAATGCTTCAAATGCTTCGTTGTACGCATGAAGGTTGAGCGTTATTTTGGAAGCATACAAATGTAATTACTGCTTTCAAAATCGATGTTATTTTTTTGATGGGATAACTTTAACATTTTTAAATGACGAAAAAATTAAAATTTCGTTTATTTTGGCGATTCATCAAAAATATATATAAATAGCTTGGAGCTTGGGCTCGTTCAAGCATTTATATTCATGTTTTATGTACTAAAATATGTATTAATAATAGTAAAATATGCACTTGAAGTTTAAAAAAAATTGCATAATTTTAATATTTTTTGTCTTAAAAAAGTGGTAAACAAAATTAAAAGTAACCGTTATTCATCTTCAGGAAGTTAGTTATTGGATTATTTGGATAATTTTAAAAAAAAGTGTTATATATTTTTAAAATCTAAAGTTCTAAAGTTTATAGAACTTTCACAATTCGCGTTTAAATTTGTAAATAAAATAAACTTTCAAATCTTTACCAAAAATTGTTGAACGCGATTTGCTTAAAAAGTCGTATGCGTTACAATCAGGCAATCCAGGAAAAGGTTTCTTATATTTTTATATTGAAACAATTCATTTTGGTGTCGGAAATGTCCCATTTTCCCTCTCCCTGGATCCGCGCCTGGTTACAATCGTATTTAATATAAATGTGTTATACTTGTCATCAGTAACTATTATTCTAATATTTGTTTCTGCATAAAACTTATAATTTAATTTGAAACATTTTCATATATACTCGTATATGCAAATTTCTCATAAAACAAATATTTTTCATTTTAAGGACATTCACTTTATTATTTAAATGCAATAATCGCATCATTTGCAAATAAGACTGTAGATTAGAGTCATATGCATATATGCATACTTTGAATAACATTTGGTTGCAAATGCAATTGAACATTTTTGCATTTATTTTATTCGACTATTGAAGAGGAATATTATTTATACAATTTTATTAAAATTTTTAACATTTCAACATTTCAACACAAACATTCACACGTACATACTACATTTAAGTTAATAATGACCCACTTATAATCTGGACGCACAAATGTGTTAAAAACTTTTTAAGACAAAGTGGCACATAATATATATGATATGATATATCAACTTCAATATTACTTGAGCAGGAGTAAAAATAATTTTTTTTAATGTAAATAACCTATGCCAACTAAGTAAATGGACAAAATTCAAATATAAATTACAGCTAAGTAGGCAGTTTTTTTTTTTCCAAAATGCATGTCAATTCAAAATGCAATGCAAAAGTGAAAAAGAGTAAAATGAAAGTGGTTGAACAAAACAGTTTAAGAAAAAATATCCTGAAAACGAATTCATTCCCTTAAGGAAAAAGTACCACAGAGCACAATATATTATTATATTTAAACGGGTTGAAAAGGAAGTGGCATCAACCGGGATAAACAAAAGGACGTCCAAAAGAATTGAGCACAGCTGATATTGTTAAATTTAGTGTTTCCAATTATTCGACCTAGGCGGTTAACCGGTTAAGGCATTATTCGAAAAACAGCTTAAATGGATTAACCGGTTATTCGGTTCGGTTAATAAGATTAATAAATTTCTTTGTTATTTTGTCGATTACAACACAAAGAATTTTTTTTTTTGTTAAAAGTAAAGTAAAATTTACTGAATTGTATTACAACGTGTTTTTGAGGACAAAGCTCAAGCAGAATTATATGAATGAATTATTTTTAAATTATTACAAATTCTTTTAAAACATTTAATAAAAGGGAGAAAAAAAACGGATTTGTTTTCGTTCGTTTAATCAAATGATAAAATAAATATGATTCAAAGTATTCTTAGACTTTTGAATGAGATTTGCTTTAGAATATTGGAGTTTAAGTTTGGAAGAGGAATCCTTAGGGTTATAGAGGTTTTCTTTTTAAAAAATCTAAGGATCTGCCATTTTCAAAATATGCGACTTTCGAAAAATCATATTTCGACATATTAATATAAATGCTAAGGCCTGCTAATTTATCTCAAAATAACCACAGTTTAGGGCTTAACCATAGTTATTAATGTCAAATTTATATGTAAATACCTGTGGATAAATTTATTTATTTTTTTGGTTATTTTTTAGAAAATTTACTCGCCAGAATCATATTTAAATCAATAAGATTCGTGCTGAATTTAAAAATATTCAAAATAAAATAATATATTGATTCAAATATGAAATACCAATTAATTTTTTCACTGATAAAATTGGTTCTATTGGAATACGTTTAAGAATTTTAGTGGTTAGGAACTGACCATTTAATTGAATTAATTAATAATTCAATTGACTTTTAAATATATAAATACATATTTTATTTTAGACGCAATTATCATATTATTTTTTCATACACTGTATGCTTAAATAGAAAATTTTCAGTATAAAATACCAAATACATTTGAAGTTAACAAACAAAACAAGCACACACACAGCATTTCAAAAAACACACGTACCAACGTATCGTTCACACACTTTTTTTGTGAGTATCATATTTTTTTTTGTAGAAGTTATTTATATTTTTTTTTTCCTTCTTAATTTTGATAAAAGGTTTAATTCATAGTAACATTGCAGTGGTAGGTGCAAAATCAATTAAAATATTAATTGATTCAATAAATTTTTTAATTAAAACCCGTTTTAAGTTTTTTCTGTGTACAGAAGTCCAGTTGTATGGCATCGATTTAAAACAAATTCAACCATGTCTTGAAATACTAGGAAATATTAATTTACATTAGTTTAAAATTTTTAAAAGAAATTAAAAATTGTTTAGCTAATTTCAAAATGCCGATATAAGGAAAGTTATCTAGACGCTTATGGATCGATTACTCGATATTAAAAGGATTTGATATACCGTTTATTTTTTTTAAGCTTTTCTTGTAATTTCCTTAGCCAAATCTAAAAAATGGGCTAGTTTTGGAAAAATATAGAAAAAATCCGCATAAAATATTTAACCGGTTAATCGATATATTTTAACCGATTATTCTTGCCGAATAATTATTTAAGTTTAAAATTATTTGTTTCGATATAAACCGAAATATTTGCGATTAATCGAGAAATCGGTTAATCGATTAAGCGAACTGGAAGCACTAGTTAAATTGAAAAAATCAACGGTTAATCAAATTTTGGCATCAAATCGTAAGTTGGCCAGAAAATTTCGCGATTCCCAGGAAACAAAAACTTACTCCAAATGAATCTGAAACACTACCAGAGAAAGACAGTACCCATGTATAGTAAAAACCAATTGGCAGAAATACAAACAAAATTTAGACAACTGAGAAAAAACTTCATGAAAAAATTTTTCAAAGAATTTTGGATGATGAAAAATGCTTTTCTTTTGCGCTGAACAATAGATTTTATTCTGATGACTTGATAAAAACTACCGACAAGCTACGGTATTCATCCAAAGCGAAGTTTGAACCAAAAGTACTAGTGTGGGCACCATTTATTTACATTAATAAATGAATTTAGCAAGCTGCATTATGCCAAAAAGACATTAGAATGGCTTAATGCAAAAAACATACCTTTTCTACCGAAGTGCACAAACCCTCAAACGTCCCAAAGGCACGTCCAATTCAGGACTTTTGGGGTCTTTTATGTCAAAAAGTGTATGAAACTGATTGTGAAGCCAAATGCACTGCAGAATTCACGAAACAAATTAAAGACAGTGTAAAAAAAATTGTCATGAATGTCGTCCAAAGCATGATTGGAGGTATCAAGCCTAAAATATGCCAAATAGAAGATTGCGGTCCATTGGCTCTCTACAAAAAGTGAATTAATAATTTATAGTCTATACTGTGTTATAAATCAAAATACTTTTCCATAAAAAAAAAAATAGTTTTTTAATTGCATGCGTTTTAAAATTGTACATTTACTTAATTGTCATAGGTTAGAACACTTTTGGTCTTCAAAGCTTAGTAACGTCATGATGCTTCTTAGGAAAAGAACCTATTCACGTGTTTGATTGCTACACAAGAGAAACGAATTTGTCGCCAACCGAA
The DNA here is from genome assembly GCA_021234595.1 of Delia radicum. Taxonomy (NCBI): domain Eukaryota; kingdom Metazoa; phylum Arthropoda; class Insecta; order Diptera; family Anthomyiidae; genus Delia; species Delia radicum. Next base: position 55,282,016 of record CM037855.1, on the reverse strand, counting down.
TTCAGGTAGTTTTACATTATTCGGTTACAGCTTTCGACATTTGCAGATATGTCTACCATGCTATTAAAGCATATTCTGTACTCTCGACCGAATTTTTTTTATATAATTACTTTCGAGTTTCCAATATAATTCTGTTTTATTAAATTTTTTTATATAAAAATTAACAATTAGTATATATTCAATAATGTTAAAAAATACCAAAAAAATATTTAAACTAAAACAGATAAATTACCGTAATAAATTTAATTAAAAAAAGATTAATTACCGTAATAAATTCAGCGTTTAATTTTTAAATCTTCTAATCTTTGACAATTGCAAGCTTCCTCATATTTTTCTCTCAAATAATCGTGCTTCTGATATTCCTTGCATGTATTAATAAAATCTTTATAGAATCCTTCAAATATGTTTCAGCTCTGAATTCAGATTCCACTTGCAGCGATATGTAGATACTAAATAAAGAAGACAAATATATTTTTTAGAAAATTTAAATCATATTTATTTTTATAATTGTACTAACCTGAACAATACCTTTCTTTCAATCTCGTGTTTTATTTTTCTTGTTGTTTAAGATTGTTGTATAAGATTGTTGTATCATATTGTTGTTGTAATTATTTTTGGTGTTTTTTTGTATAAAAAAAAATTTAATATTTGTTAAAGACATTTTTTAATATTTATTTTTAATATTAAAAATCTATAGATGATGAATTTCATATCAAAACCTATAAAAAACGCACATTTTGAACCCGACCATCTCAGAATTTGATGAAATTTTGCATACGGCTACATTTTACCTATACAAACACAGCCTCATATTTAGAAATTGCATTTTTGAAAATATGTGGGCGTGGCAAGGTATCGAAGTTTTTGAAAAATTACGTTAATATGTACTTTCAAGCTGTGATTACTATGGAATGGCTGAACCGATTTCAAAGATCTTGGTACCATTAGAAAGGTATTTAAATCAGCTTTCGAATTTTATATTACACTGTTAGATGGCGCAGGAGCACAATACAAAAACAAATACAACTTAATTAATTTATGTCATCATAAAATTGATTTTGATATATTCGCTGAGTGGCACTTTTACGCAACCAGCCATGGAAAATCTGCATGTGATAGTATAGGTGGGACATTAAAAAAAGGCGCTAGGAATTATAGCATTGCAAACAAAAACCAAATTCAAACGCCGAAAGACCTTTATCATTGGGCTTCACAAACTTGTAAGACCTCCATAGAAGTTGCTTATGCAGACGTTGACGACTATAACAAAACAAAAGACGAGATATTTTCAAGGTATAAAAATGCTAAAACTATTACAGGAACCCAAAGCTTCCATTCTTTTATACCTTTAGATGGAACTTCACTAAAAGTTAGCAAATATTCCGAAAGTCAACAGTATGAGCTGCGCAAAATTATATATTAAATCTAAAAAAATAAAAAAAAAAAACTTACCCAAAGTCAACAGTATGAGCTGCGCAAAATTATATATTAAATCTAAAAAAATAAAAAAAAAAAACTTACTCAGACACCCCCATATTTTGGGGGTATCTGAAAAATTTGATAATACGATTCTTGTTCTAATCTATTAGAATTACAAAGAAATCTGTATAGCTTTCAAAGTATAGCTACTTTATTTTTTTTTGTCACACAATGATATCAAAATATAAGGAAGTTAACAAGAGATGCATTTACTTAAAAAAATTAAAAAAAAAAAAAATGCCATTTTAGTTTTTAGATATGTTATATATGTTAAATAGACGCTTCTAAAAAAAATGTTTTTTTGGAAAAAACACTTGGCCTTTGAAGTATTTTCCCAGTTTAAAGTTTTATTTTGGCAAAAAAAAAAAAATTTCAGTGTAATATAAAATTTTTTACAGTGTATGTTTTTACAGTGTATGTTTCTGAAAGCTAATTTAAATACCTTTCTAATGAAACCAAAATCTTTGAAATCGGTTCAGCCATACCTTGCCACGCCCACATATTTTTTTTTTGAAAATGCTATAAAAAAACTACTGAATATTTTCTCAAATTTCTTTTTTATTTGAAAGTACAATCATTCCGGTTAATAATGGAAAACAATTTCATTCAAATGGCTGCATCGGCTGGCCATGCAGTAGCCTACACGATCGGTCCAATTTTTAAGCACATTATCGATTGTGTGCAGCTGTATTTCACCAGGCCCACTTAGCGAAGCGAAAACGCATTGGATGGTCAGTTGGCTTCAACTCCTGAACCAATTGGACTTTGTATGGCGTCATACCAATGTCTTTATGCAAAATTCGTCTCACTAACATACGGAGCTGATGGTGCTTCTCTTCTTCCAAAATCCGTACGCAATTTTCGCACACATTCTGCAACATTACCATGATTTTCAAAGTAATGTCGCAATATTTCCCAGTGTTGTTCAAGCGTATACACAACCATATTCGTTCAGCGGAAGGATAAAACTAATTATGTGTCAAATCAGACATGAGCTAAGTGTTACCATTCACGAAATAAGCACTAGTTAAAAAAAAACGTTAGATGGCGGACCCTTTATAAGTGTTTTAGTTTTGTCAAGTAAAACTTAATTAATACATTTCGCATTCAAAACATTTATTTGTATTAACGAAAAAAATTGTATAATTATTTTCGTTAGTATTAGCTTAAGAGATAAATAAAGTTAATTACTTAACTAATAGGTGGAAAACCTAAACACTTATATTTTTGAAAGCATACACCTAACCAATTAATACATAATATTATAAAAAAACAAGTTTGATATAATTTTTATTAAAAATACAATTTTTTTTTTTGACCTTTAATTGTGCAATGAAAATGAAAATTATTCAAGTTCGAGGCCATACTCTATATTTCTTTATTAGGATATTGTCCTTACAAATAATCTATTGAGTTTTTTGTTTTTCAAATTTATTATTTGACCCTTTCAGGAATGTGTTTATAGATCTATTTCGGGAATTTTCTAGGTTCCCATCATCAGAACACGTTTTGAAAGTTTATATGAATGTTTGATGTTTGACAATATAAATACACTTTAGCATTCCGCATTACATGGACGAATCCCGTTATAATGGTAATAACTATTATGAATCAACACAATTCTGATTATACAAACATCAAACATTCTGTAGTTTTGTATTCTATAAATACTCATTTTCCTAATGAAATACATTTTTTATTCTTTTGATTCAATTGTTTGCTGGGTATTTTGAAAACAAACAGAAAATATTGAAATTACGTATTTTCGACTAAACTACGCACAGTGGCGCCATTTGAGTTTTTTCGTTGCAAAAATCATAACTTTCGAACCAAATCAGATAATCAACAAATTTAAAAAGCATGTGATACATAATCGATCAACCTATGAAATGAGTGTTTGAAAAGTGTTCTACGCCTCTTAGGTGCCTACTTATAGGTTAGCAAAGTTGATATTTGTAAAAAAATCATTTTCATGGGTAGTAAAATAAAATATTTTTTATTTTTTTTAAATTGTTTTTATTTATTTTTTTTGTCTCTTTTAAGGGCTTTTATGATTTAAAACTATTCCACAAAAATTTTAATTTTTTTTTTTTATTTTTCAATTTTTTGTAAATATTGCTCACAGTCCGTAAAGTAAGGTATATCTAAAAGACTTATAATTTCTAAACTATAATTATTTTCTAACTCTTTTCGTGACTTTATATGCCGCAGTGATGAAATAAGTGTTCAGCAGTCTATATTTTTTATAAAATTTGTTTAGGGACTCCTGTGCTTCTTCAGAAAACTCTCCAATTGGCAAAGGCTAATATTCAATTATATCTTTTCCATGTGACAATATTTTATGAACTGTCGGGGTCAACTTTTTCTGTGGATATAAGTTTGCTAAAAGAGATGCCGTTTTCGAGGCATATTCTCCATACTTTTCAGAATCAACTTTTTCTTTGCAGATAATTAACAAATTAAAAGTAAGACAATATAAAATATTTTATTCAAACAAAACGGATATAAAGTATAATTCAAAGAGGAGAAATTATTAGGGAAATTCATAAAATATATAACTACGGGATTATGATATTTTTTTTTCAAATATATAGTCTAATCTACCTAATCTAGACACGGGATAATGATTGTTTTTAAATATATAGTCTAATCTACCTTGAATTAAAAACAAAAATCTACCTAATGTACAAACATTTTCATAATCTACCTAACCTTGACTAATAACGGGATTATGGTTGTTTTAAAATATATAGTATAATTTACCTTAAATCATAAACAAAAATCATATATATTAACAATAATAATAAGAATGGGTTTTCGCGTTTATATGTCATTAATTGCCCAAAAATGCATGCGACACCTTTTTGAACCTTGTCTTTTTTCAAAATTTTACCTCTAGCAAAAAATGGGCCAAGGACGGGCAGCTGGAAATTTTTGCAATAGGTAAAGGACTAATCAAAGAACTTATTTTGAAAATATGGCAAATATAGTTTTAATAGTTTTTTTTTATTTTCCACCAAAGTTGAGAAATATTGAAAAAATGGATAGTTTGTAAATACCAAAGTACCTGGACCAATACAAAGTAAACAGTCTAATTTTTTTTAATCTTCTCTTAATAAATATATCTATCAATAACATTAAAAAGAATGACGATCCGTTATCTAGTTTTCAAGATTCTGCATCTGAAAGAGGACAAAATTACATAAAAATGTTCTGTTTTTTTGAACACTGAAAATCGGTCAACTTTGAAGGGCTATATCTTCTGAACCTGAATCTGATTGTAATAAGAGTGGCATATTTGAAATCGTTGGACAATTTCCTATAAAATAGGTTTATTCATTATTTTTTAGGGGCACATGAAATTTTTGATTTTTGCCACTTGTTTTACAGGCGCTACTGTGCTACGTTATAAAAGTACAACATTTTTCAACTCTGATTGCAATTGAATAACGGAAATTGGGAAAACGTCAAACACCCCAAGTTATTTAATTTTTAATTTAAAATTAATTTTTAAAAAATAACATTTAATTTCGAAGTTAAAAAAATTAAAATAAACGCAAATTGTGTTATATATCCATGTATAAATAAAGATATTTTTACGAAAACACGTAAGATGTCAAAATAATAACAGTGTGAACTGGTAAGTTTTCAACGTATTATAAAATTATGAAAACTCGTAAAAGTAGTCAATATAAACCTACTATTAGTTTCAAATTTAAATATTTGTCTAAAAACTCATTTGTATGTACAACATCTCAATATTTTATAAGAGTTACGAAAACTTTAAAAAAATTTTATATTAATTTAAAATTATTTTATTAATAAAAAATTTGTATGCCATGAACTGGGCTCAAACCGACGACCTTCTGCTTGTCAGGCAATTCAGGCGTTTGTAATGAAAAATATTTATTAAATCAATTTTAATCAATTTCATTGAAAGTACAAACAAACATTTTATCATTGTAGCAACCTGTTAATTGATTTTTTTTAATGAAAGAGACTGAGTAATTATTTTTTTAATTAATTAAATTAATCTATTTTTTGAGAGAGCTGCCCATGGACTACCATTTGCCGATCTCTATTTTAGATAGAGTAATTGATTCTATGCAGGCGAAACTTATATTCGATTATAACTGCAAATATTTTGTTCGATTGACAAAATCACTGATATCTTGCTGGTTGTTGGTATTAAAAGTAATGTAGAAGATAAAATTTTTCCAATATTGATTAGAAAAAATAATATTTTGAATGCTGTGACTGTGTTTTGGTTAAATTTTTATATTTTCCGTTCACAATAGTATAGTTTAAATATGCTGATGATAAATTTCAAGTACTTACAAAAAAATGATTAAATCTTGTTGGCTGCAATGGAATTCCAACCAATTTATTCTCTATGTGTAAAAATAATACCGATGTATATATAAACAAAGAGAACTTCAAAATCATTTCGCAGTGTATAAACGGCAATTTTTTTTTTGGGTTATAGTTTTACCAATAAAAGTACGATGCCATACAACGTCTGCTTTTGAGATAGAAAAAGTCTGTGGTCAGGGTAAAATTTTTTATTGCTTGTCCATTTTGTGAAAAAATGCAAAATGGCGTTGACAGAATCTTCCGAAAACTCAAAATTTTGATGCGAATATAGGTGTTTTAAGCAGTATGGATTTTCCGAACATACCAATTATTTTAAAAGAGAATTTTTTTGTAGCCCTGCTTCAAATTCTAGTACACAAATCCGAAATCCTACAACAACATTTAATTTTGCTATTATTTTTGCAAAGTGTCATTAACCACTTGCATGCAAAATACCGCTTTTGTGCAACTTTTTTCGTTTTCATGTTTTGTTAATCCCCTTATTTGCTGAAGTTCCTAAGCGAATGTATTCAAAGTTGGAGCAAGTAATGTCTGAAACATTTCTAAAAGCAATTATAAAAATCAATTTCTTATTTACATCTGGGGCGTTGTTATGTCTGTTTAATTTTGTCCAGATTTTAAGTGGGCCATTCTTTACATACATAGGAAAATAAGTACCACACTGTACATCGCTTGAGGTTTTGTCTAAACAAAATAAAAATTCCTAACATTGAATGGAGAACAAAGAAAAAAATTCTTTAATTTTATTTTAAAATTGACCTACAGTTTTGCAGCTTTTATAGTTAAAAGAAATTCCTGTTTATATTTTCTATTGTGTTTCAATACGTTAAAATAGAAAGAACTAAAATACATTTAGTTCAATTTTCAAACTCTAATTCCTTATTTTCTTTTGCAATTACAGTCAAAGACCGGTATAACGAATACTCGGTATAACGAAAACACGATATAATGAACGAGCGTATTGTTTGCGTTCACTACCTTATCTAATGAAATTTTCTGAAAATTTATACTGTATATAACGAACATTTGGTACAAAATATGTAAAAATTAACAAAAATAATGATTATTCCAAAAAAAAAAAAACGGATTTTTGTCAGAGACTTATAATTTAGGTGTACACCCCCCACCATCAGTTTTATTATTCATTTTCAATAAACTCAGCGTGTTGAGAAATGTTAAAATGTGCAGTCGATTTAGTACAAAAAGTCGTTGCGATGTAACGAATATTTCAATATAACGAATGGGCCTGACAATATATCATTCGTTATACCGGGTATTGGCTGTATGTGAATGTATTTGTACGTATAAATGTGTATAAATACATAAATTCATAATAATTTAATACTTTCGAATGTACAGTGATGAACAAAATGTGTTATACTTATTCCAGTATCTTTTGGAATATACTTAAAGAGACTAGTAAACAGGAAAACTTTTGGTAATGGGTGCGATAAAGTAATGCATTTCCTTGTAATGTATACTCCATACCTGTATCATTATTTGCCAACAGAAAGTATTGAGTTACCTATATTGGGTTACATAATACATTACTTTGTAATGAATACTCCTTACCTTACCTTCAGCATTATTTCGAAACATGGAGTTATGAGTTACTAATAGTTGGTTACATAATCAATATCATTGTAATGCATACTCCTTACCTTCAACATTCTTTTGAAACATAAAGTAATGAGTTCCAAATATTTGAACACTCAAGGGAGACCTTGTAATGATGCATCATTAGCTTTTACATTATTTCAAAACATAAAGTATTGACTTACAAATCATCATACAAATTACATAATGCATGAAATATAAACGTACAGTAATAATTTAAATATGTTTTTGAAAATCTATTTATATACACATTACTTTATGATTTTTTCTAAGCATGATGGAAAGGTATATATTTTTAACATCACAAACGAAGCACAACAATTCCTTTACATTTTAAGCAACCCATAATTATATATGACAGGAGCTCAGTTGGTACAGTTCTTTCTAAACAACCAGATACTCCAGGTTCGAATCTCAGCGCGACCAAGTTATTTATTTAATTACAAAAAAATATTAGAGCAATTCAATTTAATATCACCGTGAAATTAATCGATATTAACGCAAGTATGTATTAAAAAAATTATTCTAAATACCCTGAAAATTTCAGAGCGGAAAGCTCCTCACTTAGTGAGATATTAGAAAAATGTAGAAGTATGTACATTAATTACATTATTAATTTCTGTTGAAATTTACCCAACTTATAGTAGGAAACTATACTCCTACTATAAGTTGGGTAAATTTACTCTATGTGTGTAAATGCAAAAAAATACACACATTACGTGTAAGTTGGTCAACCAAAAGTTTGTAAATGTACTATGCAAATGCGTAAAAATGTAATTAAATTTAGAAATAAATGAATAATTTTACTGAATTTTTTAGTAAAAAAAACATGCTTTACTTGTAAATATGCGAATAAAATGTGTAAAAATAAGTTTTTAAATGTAAAAACCCCCTTACCTTGCGGTAAGAAAAAAAAACAGCCCAAAAAATGTTTCAAATAAAACAAAAAAATCATTTTTAGAAATAGTTTTATTAATATGTTGTATAATAATAAATTGAATAATAAATATTTGTATATAAGTGGTTGCACATATACAGAGCTTCAAAGATTGATTTCTATTTTAAAAAAATCGAATCGAACTTTTTGAATCGAATGATTTTTCTCTTAATCAATCACATAGAATTCATTCTTTGGAATTCATTATCGATTTACAATTTGGGAAATCGGCGAAACTGAAAAACATCGCCAGAATTGAAAAAAATCGCTAAAATTGAAACAAATATCGTTAAAAGGAAAAAAATCCCCAAAAATTTAAAACAATCCCCAAAATTGAAAAAATGGCCAAAAATGAACATAAATGATCACTTTAATTGAAAAAAAACCGCAAAATTTAAAAAAATCTCCAAAATTATAAAAAAAATCACTAAAATTTGCCAAAATTGAAAAAAATATTGCCAAAAATGAGAAAAATTGCTAAAAGTGAAAACATCGCCAAAATAAAAAAAATTTAAAAAAAATCTCCATAATTGATAAAAAAAAAGCTCAAATTGGAAAAAGTTGTTCGTGTCATTTATTTATCTCTGCTAGTTTTTGAAACATAGGCGATGTTGAAAATAAATACTCTTTCTTATCTGCGATGCTTACTTTTCGAGAAAAACTGGATTTACGAATCCAGACAATCAAATCGAAATTTAGGATCGTTGTTGTGGTAATGGGGTTGCGTTTTGAACACTGGTTCAACCATTTTTTCTTCAGCTCCATTTGTTTTCGAAATATGTACCTTTTAAAAATCAACTAAATAAAAACCGTCCATAACTCAAAAAATAAAAGAGCTACTGGAAAAATGTTTGCACCGGTGCTCAAAACTCAACCCCAATAGCGGTCCTAAATTTCGACCTGATTGACTATATTCTTAGATCGCGTTTTTCTCGAAAACAAAGCATCGCAAAGCAAAAAGAGAATTTATTTGGAACATCGCCTGTGTTTCGAAAACTAATAAAGATAAATGTACATTTACAACTATTTTAAATTTGAACATTTCGTCATTTTTGGCGATTTTTTCGCAATGTTTTGATTTTAATTTTGAAATTTTTTTCATTTTTAGCTATTTTTTTTTTTTTTTTTGGCGATTTTTTTAATTTTAACGATTTTTTTTAATTATTGCCGATTTTTTTTAATGTTAGGGATTTTTCTAATTTTGGCGATTTTTTAAATTTTAGCAATTTCTTTTTATTTTGGCGATTTTCTTTAAATGTTAGCGTTTTTTTTCAATTTTTTTTTTATTTAATTTTAACGTTTTTTTCGTTTTTGGTGATTTTTTTTATTTTAAAGATTTTTAAATTTTAGGCGAAAACACATTTTCTGGTGTATATACTTCTACATTTTTTCTACATTTCTCTACCGCACACACACAAAATTTTATCAAAATCGGAAAACATCGATTAATTTCACGGTGATATTAAATGGAATTGCTCATTATGAAAATCTATAGACACATTACTTTTCTGAACAAGGTAACCATACAAGTAACCAGTTATTTCACCCCCTACTAGGTAATGAGTCCACCCATTAATTTTAGGCTCATCGCCTGTAAAATTCAATTATGAACCGTATCTTCAGTTCCCTACCAGCGTTTGAAGTTTCCGGTTTTAGTGTATTTTGACCAACAAAAATTTTAAATGGAAAATCATTAATGAGCCTGTCCATAAAAAAGGCAGAAAACTAGTCTAGTCTGATTTAAAAATTAATAGTGTTCATAATTTTGAGAGAAAAACTTTTATTCTTCTTCTTAACCTCAACATTTCTAAAATAAAAAAAAAAATTTATTTTTTTCTCGATATAGGGATCAAAAGTATTTTTATTTTTCCAGTAATAAGCAAAAAATTACGAATTTTTGAGCAAAAAAATTCGAAACATTTTTTTGATGAACATGCACTACAACCGCTAGTAGGGAACTGAAGATCCACTTCAAAATTTTTTATTTATTTTTCCCATATTTTGGTCTTTAATGCGCATCGATTAAATGGTATTCCTATTTTTTTTTTATTCTTGACACCCTATTTCTCATATCGGAAATAAATACACACAGCAGATTTTGTTTAGCACTGTACTATAATTTATATCAATTGACGGCTTAAAATTAATAAAATAAAAAATCATGAATAAAATAAACCACCTAATTTGCTAGAGATACGTCTATTTATACACAGTGTTGGATGCAAATTTAGAACCTGTTGTAATAATCTTCTAGAAAATGTAATAACCTCCTCTGTAATAACCAGACTTGGCGACTTAACGTTAGTTTTGGCAAATGTCAAGCTTTTATAAATCTTCATGAGTTTTGGTGATTTAGAAAATCGCGCATTTTTAAACAAATTATAATCAAAATTTAAAAACAAACTAATAAAACTGGCATACATTTAGCTTACAAGGGAGGTATTTTGACCCGGGCCGGCAGATATGTTTCGGATATGTTTTACAGAATAAAAATTGGAGTGTATTTTTTGCTGCCCAATCTCATGATAAAGCGTTACTAAGTGGAGTCAATTTTTAATACAAGAAATAGTGAAATCGCAACGCCTATTTTTAACCTTTAAACGTGAGATTGGACAGCTAAAAAAATACGTGTCTCTTTTTTTTGCTTCTTTACAACATATCCAAAGTTCAATAAAATCGGCGAGTTCGTAGTATTTGAATTTTCTTCATCAGATGATTAATTTAATAAAATTAATTTCAAATCGAATTTGTATTTTAAATAATGTTATGTCAAAAAAAGAACAAAATCATTAGTGTCCGATAGAACAGTTCGGCCAAAAAACTATATTTTGTCGGTTTTTTGATATCTAGATGCAATGATGACAAATTTTGGTATTGGAAACATGTTTGTTGAGCCGATTTAATTCGATTATGTGTATAAAATTTAAGAGAAAAGCCGAAGTTTAGCTATCAAGTTAAAAGTTCGGCCGCCGAACTATTTTCAATTTGGCCGAACTTTCTGAGGCCGAACAGTGAATTCATTGCTTAACTACAGACTTTTCTTCAAATTTGACACTCAAAATAGCATCTAATCAGCCCAACAAACATTTTTCCATCCGCCAAATTTGTCCATAATGCTCTAAAATACCGAATACTGACCAAATGCATTCTCTGGCCGAACTGTTCGGTCGGACACTAAAAATCATATCAGTGGCAGTTTTAATATTAATAAGTTTAAAAATTGTGAATTGTTTAGCGAAATTGTCATGTTCTCCAATTTTTTTTCGTTAAATCCACATATGATATGGGCCAAAATAAGTTCAGAGCGAATATCAAAAACTAATTCATAAAAATTAATAAGTTTAGGCATAAATTATTTCTCTTATCAAGATATAGCTACAGTCCAAAAATTACACTTTTTGTGTCTTTTACTTAAGAAAATATGCCGATTTTCATTTTTCAAAAAACACGAAATTAAGAGAAAACGTTTTTCTATTGAAATAACATAATCTCTTATTAAAAAGCACTCATTCTGCGCATTTATGGATAATTTAAAGGAGCCGGGCTTGCCGCATACAGGGTTAAGTAAAAGTGTTTACAGGGTAACCAAAAGACGGAAACCGAACCGGTTACAAATATCTTACATTTTCGAATAATCGAGTTATTTTTTAAACAAGATGTTTTACTGAAAAACTAACAAAACCTCTGAAAATGCGTTATTTTTATGCGATATTACAAATTTGAATTTGTCTTCCAATTTTTGTTATTTTAGATTATCATACAAAATTTCCCTCAATTCGTCAATTTTACACAAATTTTGCGTCAACTCAAAATAGTACGTTTTTACAAACAACTAAAAACCAGTTACTTTAACAGACAATCTAAAATGTATAAGAAAAAATATAAAAACTACAGTATAATTTTTTCTAAGAATGAGTTTAAATTAAGGGCCGGCAATTTTCAGCAGAAAATAGGAAATATATAATAGCTCTTATTACCACTGTCATTTGCAAAATCGAGATTCAATTCAAAATCCAATTTGTTAATAGAAAAACGATAAAAAAAATTGTTGAATTTTATAATAAATAGCGATCAAATTATAAAGAAATGTTTTTTCAGAATTTTATTTCTTTATAATTTCTCATGTATTTAAATGAGACAACTTTAATCACGGATTAACGTTTGGTGTGATTTACAAGATGGCCGCAGAGGTTTGGAAATGTGTTTTAAAAAAATTTTGAATTAACATTTATTTTAAAATTTATTGTAAAAACTGAAAATTGCCTCAAAATTCGGGAACAAGAAACATATTTTGTATATGGAGTACATTTGGGGTTTAACGCGAAAAGGTACAAAATACCATACATAAACAATAAAACCTAAACCGTTTTCCTAATAAAAACCGTAAACGGTTTTTTAAAAAACTGATTTTTCGAACAAACCGAAAACAGTTTTTCTGAATTCAAAGGTTTTTGGGACAATCGAACTTAGGTATAAAACGACGAGTGTTGAATATCTTAAATTATTTTTAACATTGAAAATCAAAATGAAAAAGAAATGAAATTTATTATTAATATTTATAACTTTTTTACGAATTCGCCACAAGAGAAATGCAAAACTATGATAAGACTCAAAAATGCACCAAAAATATCAAATTATACATTAGGGTGTCCCGAATAAAAAACATTTGGAATTAAATAGGAAAAATAAGTAAATATGGGAAAAATAAGTAAATATGGGAAAAATAAGTAAACATTTTTTGAAGTGGATCTTCATTTCCCTACCAACGATTGAAGTTACCTGTTGTAGTGAATTTTGACCAACAAAGTTGCGAATAAGTACAATTGTTTTCTGTACAAACTTAAAAACTATAAATTATTGAAATTGTACTTGGAATACATTAAAAAAATATTCATATTCAGCTCTTTAATATGCATCGATTGAGAGGTATTCCTTCAACCAATTCGAAAAAGTTCCCCATTCGGGACACCCTATTATACATGCAATTCAAAATAATTTATTATTTTATATTTCCAGAGCCTAATAGTCAGCTTATTATTGGTTTGACCTGTATATTAAAAAGTCTAATTCGAGAAAAACTATAAAGAGGGTTTACACTAATTTTTCTTAAAATCTACATGATAAAAATTTAAAATTTTATTTAAATTTTTATTTAAATTTTTATTTAAATGTTAATACTTTAATATTAATTAAATGAAAAACGGTCATGACTTGGTATTGTTACGTTTGTAATGTAAGATGAGCGCAGGTTTGATTCTTACAGCCGCAGGTTGTTGAAAAATTTATCATATAGAGACAATCTGACAATTATAAGACACATATAATAATACAATTTATATGGAAAATCACTGATAAGCCTGTCCATAAAAGGGCAGAAACTAGTCTAGTCTGATTTAAAAATTAATAGTGTTTATAATTTTTAGAGAAAAACGTTTATTCTTCTTCTTAACCTCAGCATTTCTAAATTAAATTTGTCAAATGCATATTAATTAAAAATTAATTGCGACTGTCTATATTAGGTTAAAAATCAATTTAAATAATTAGGGGAAAAGATCTTCGAGAAAAGTCGCATAATAACCAAACGATTACGAATATCTCAAAAAGCTCTTACACCCTCTCGATTAAACTTAAAACGCATTACTATGCATTATTCTTAGCTTAATTCAACTCCAATTTCAGATAGACTTAATGTTACATAAAACAAATTTTTTTGAATAACAAGAATTCTTGAAAGTCTTTAGACTTTTTTTTGAACACCTGTGAATGTGTTATCAAAAATGCTTTTATTTGATATCTATTTTGTCAGTAGTTACTCTAAAACAGAACAAAATAATTCGAATAGTCAAAAATGGGGTAATTTTTGAAACCACTTAGTAACCCCTAAACATAACATTTGGCAGCTTAAAAAATGCCTCCACCTTACATTTTTATTCTCTACAACATATCTGCAGTTTATAACGATCTACGGGTCCGGACCGGTTACCTCCCTTGTAAGTTCAATTTTAAAAGGTTTACAGGAGAGACAAAAACTGTCTAAAATGAAAAGATAAAGATATTTTTTTGTTGATTTAAATATTGTGTAACTAACCAAAAACAATTTTAAAGTTGTATTTTACCTAAGTAAAATACAACTTAAAAATAAAAAAAAAATGACTAAATGGGTACAAATTTACTAATTACTGCAATTTTTTTTCAGTAATCAGTAAAAATACTGGTTACTGCAATTTTTTTTTCAGTAATCAGTAAACATTACTGATTACTGAAAATTTCGTTGCAGTAACCAGTAAAATTTTTTTTTACTGAAATTTTACTGTTACTGCAAAGTGCCCATCTATGAAATAGTTTATATACATTGCATATACTAGGAAAAATTATATCTGTATATTTAAATAAAAAAATTGTAACATTAACAATTATTAAGCTATTTTAAAAAATAAGGTGTCAATTTACTCACTACTAAATTTGCTAAATTTGCAAACAATGTATAGGAAAAAAAGGCGCCTAAGTTGAAAAAGCTCACCAAAAAAAACTGGAAGTTTGAAATATTTGGGGTATTATTTCCACAATGGTTTGTTAAAAGTATAAACATATATATTTGGAAAGCTTAGTTAGTCATCTTTCCAAAATCGGCTCATAACTGAAAAAGTTAAAAATATTTAAGTCCATAAAGTCCTCAAAAAACGTTTTTTGGACATAACTTCAGATTTTGAGGGTGTATTTAAAATTCTAAAAATGGAAAAGTGATCTACTCAACAAGGCCTACAAACTACACTAGGTCTCTTTAAAACTGCATTTTGATTGTAACACCGTGTAATTAATTGACAAAATCGATAAAAAAAAAAATACTTTAACTAATACAGAAAGTCCGTTTTTGTGTTTATTGAATAGCAGACAGAAAAGTTAAAAATATATTTCGTTGGTAATTTAACTACATATTCAATTGAAACAACTTTACGGATTAGCTTTTTAAATAACTTTTGAACTTTTAGGAAAAGTTCTTGTGAATGAATGTACTTTTAATTGATTGATTTTCATTCTTTTAAGCAATTTTAATTAAATTTTAAAGTTAATTTGTGTTGTTTCTTGTATTATTTGAAAAAGTTTTATATAATTAACACAACATTTTGTTTATATATACTAAAATATGCATTTATATATACTAAAAATATTTAGTCTATATGTGCGTTGGCTTAAAACCGAATAATTATAACGCAATTTTTTAGTACTTTAATAAAAAAATATTAAAAATTATTACAAAACAAAAAACCGTAGCTTTTCAACTTTTTTTTTTAGCAATAAATTTTGAAACTCATTTATATTCTAATTATAAACGGCAATAAGAAAATATGAATATGTGTTCGAATTTTTCTCCTTAGATTTTACTATACATATATATTTATATATGATGATATGTTCTGCCATATATAATTATTAAGGTGTTCCTTAAAAATAGATTTGTTATTATATCCCCCCAGTTTTATTACAAATGGTTCCAAATGGAAGAAATTTTTTTTTATGGGGCTTTTTTGTACCCCAGCCACTAAGGGCTAAAGATTTTCTGAATAAAAGTAAATATAATTATAGTCTTATAAAATTAAAGTGATATTTTTTCGAAAATTATCAAAGGTGTTATTCCGTAAATTTCCTAGTGCGTCTTCTTTTTGTTGCCAAAAGTGTAAAAATTAACTCTATATGGATCATGTTACATAAAATAATTACAAAAGTTTGATATAATTTTTATTAAAAATAAAAATTATGTTTTTTCGACCTCTAATTGTGCAATGAAAATGAAAATTATTTAAGTTCGTTTCTTTATTAGAATATTGTCCTAAAAAATAATCTATAGAGTTTTTGTTTTCAAAAAATAAATAGGAGGAAAAAAACAAAAAAACGTGTATTGAATATCTACCAAAGCTAGACCTCGCACATAACAAACAAGTTTTCAATTTATTTTTGATCAATGGTAATAATCTTTAACTTCAAGCTCATATATTAGTTCTCATGTAGCGAAAATACTAGTTTATATGAATGCTTGATGTTTTGCATGGGATTATCACTTCTTTCAAAACGTGTTCTGATGATGGGAACATAGAAAATTCCCGAAATAGATCTATCAACACATTCCTGAAAGTGGTCAATTAATAAATTTGAAGCCAAAAACTCTACATATTTTTTGTTAGGACAATATCCTAATAAAGAAATATAGAGTATGGCCTCGAACTTGAATAATTTTCATTTCAAAATAATTATATTTAACAAGCTGAGATAGTTTTTTCAATTTAAAAGCTTTACTTTATTTTCAATTTATAACGAGCTTTCAACCTCCGTATATTTACAAAAATAAAGCAAATCAAACATATTAGCTAGGTTGATACTAGTATTTCGATCTGGCTAAAGATCTCATCAGAACCCGAAGTTTTAGAAAAGTTAGAGCCTCCATAATAGGCAGAACTTTAACAAAAAACCTATTAATAATCAATTTTGCTCCATTTTTGTCTTCTTAGTAATCAAGCACGTGGTTAGGTCTTTTCCTAACAAGCATCATGACGTTACTAAACTTTGAAGACCAAAAATGTTCTATTTATATAAAAAATTTTTAGTTTGTACTCTGGCTCAAGTAATATTTTTTACAGTTATATTAGTTTTTTGTTTTTATACACATCGAGATTATTTTTATGTTATTTTCAATTTATAACGAGCTTTCAACCTCCGTATATTTACAAAAATAAAGCAAATCAAACATATTAGCTAGGTTGATACTAGTATTTCGATCTGGCTAAAGATCTCATCAGAACCCGAAGTTTTAGAAAAGTTAGAGCCTCCATAATAGGCAGAACTTTAACAAAAAACCTATTAATAATCAATTTTGCTCCATTTTTGTCTTCTTAGTAATCAAGCACGTGGTTAGGTCTTTTCCTAACAAGCATCATGACGTTACTAAACTTTACATTCTTGTAGTCATAATTAAACTTAGTTTTTATAGGTATATAATAAATTTCCATAAACTAAGTACAGGTATCCCTCGATTTACGATGTACTTTATTTGCGCCGTTTCGATATAACGCGATTTAATAATAGTGACCATTTTTCTGTATAACGAGTTTTTTACGCGTTTTTGTATAACGCGATTTAAAAATAGTGGCAACCCTCTAATTGCGCGCATTACATAATTTTTTTTAAACATTATCAGCTGTTTGCAAAAAAGAAGAGGTTAAATTTAATTTGCAGTGGAAAAAAACTTTAAAGGTAATAAAAAAAAAACAATTTGCAGTGGTTTTGGTTTTTCTAATAATAATGTCGTTACTCCGTTAACAGCGGAAGTTGCTCAAATTACAAAACATCTGAATTATTTGAAAACATTGTGGATGAGGATATATTGGAGATGATAAATGATGTTCCAGAATTGAGAGAACAAGATCTCATTGAATTAGCCACGGACCCCGATGAATCAACTGAAGACGAAAGTGATAGTGAGGATAATCCAGATTTTGATTCTTCTAAGTTAAAAAATTTTATACAAATGGCTCAGGATTTGATAAAATTTTCCACTAATAATGACCCTTGTACAAATCGATCAGATTTATTTCAGTGTTCAATAAAAAAATCGTTGGCATCATACGAAGAACTTTTAAAACAACAGGAACAGCAAAAAAAGCAAAGGCGGAATAACAAACTTCTTTAAAGTGGACGGAGACGTATTGTGTGACCAAAATTCTGAAGACGTTAACTATGACAAAGACTCTCAAAATGTAGTCTTTGACGAAGATACTGAAGATTTTAACTATGACGAAATCTGTGAAGATTAGCAAAATGTATAATATGTAAAATATTTTATATTTTTTATGAATTTTTCGTTTTGTTTTTATTAGTTTATGTTTTGTTGATTTAAAAAGCCGGAATAAAGTTTTTTTTTTTTTAAATTTTTGTTATTTTTTGTTAATTTATAAATTTTGAATTTTTTTTACAAATAATATTTTGTTATAACTATTGAAAAGCACAAATAAAGTAAATTTAATTTAAATTATATTAATAAGCTTTTCTTTTAACACGGATTTTCGGTCCCAAATTTGAATTTTGTATGAAGTTAGTGTTTCAATTTGCGCGGTTTATTATATTGCTTTGTATTCATTAATTTAGTCAAATGATTACCCAAATTTGTCATTACTTAACTAAAATTTTACTTAATACTAAAGAAAATTAATGAAAATTAGTCTATAATAAAATAAATTATGGTTTTGTTATTGTTTGTGTGTTATGTTTTAGTTTGTGTGTTTATGTCAAAACTAAACATCTCTCTATTAAACAAAAGTCTGCGTGAATGTTTTGCAAAACATTCTCTTGTGTTGCTGATGCCAGCTTTAACTATAATTTGTTTGATGTTTTCAAAATGTAACAGATTTTTTATTATCGGAGCACAAAAAAAATATGTTATTGCAAAAAAAATGTTTTGCGAATGTTACACGAGACATTCATATGAAATGAATGATACTAAAATTGATTCATTTAATTAGTAATTTGGATGGTAACCAATTCGATGCGGGTATCGGTAATGGTAACGCTATTTTAGATTATTTCGGTAAGGGTATTTTAGGGGTAACGATATTTCAGTTATTTCGGTAACAGTTTTTTTTAGCATTAACGGCATGTTGGTTATTTCGGAATCGGCATTTTAGCGGTAACGCTATTTTCGTTTATTTTGGTAACGTTATTCTAGGGATAACGGGTTTTTAGTTATTTCGGAAAAGGTATTTTAAGGATAACGTCATTTAAGTTATTCAGGTAATGCCAATGCACATCGATGGTTTTAGCCCCTATATGCCCGAATTCTAATGACTAGCTAGTTTAAGATCAAGCTTTACAGCGATTATTTTTTCTGATTTTGTCGGATTATTTCGTTAACGGTATTTTAAGGACAACGATATTTCATTTATTTCGGTATCGGTGTTTTAGAGATAACGGTATTTCAGTTATTTCGGTAATGGTATTTTAGCGATAACTGAGTTTTAGTTATATCGGTAACGGTATTTTAAGGGTATTGGTATTTTAGTTATATCGGTAACGGTATGTTACGGACAACGGTAATTCAATTATTTCGGTAACGGTATTTTAGGGATAACGCAAGGATTTTGAATCTATAACGGTATTTTAGCGTTATTACCTGCCATCCCTGATTAGTAAAATGTTGAATGAACATTTAAGTAAGGAATTCATTCAATACCAATTAAAGCTGATGATGGATTCTTAGAAAATTTCTTGACGGAAAGATATATGAACATTTTTTAATTCTAAATTAATTTTTTTGTGAATTAAGCTCAAATTTAATTGAAGGGCTTATTGTAAAAACTTGATAAGCCACATTTACTGTTTTATGTATTTTCGCTATTTTCTAGACATTCGTTGACTAATATTTAATAGAAGTTTTGCTTAAATACTTATTGCAAGTACCTAGAGTAAAAATGTCCTATAAAAGTCATATATTTTTAATTTTCTTTAACCTTTAAAAGACAAAAACAAACTAAAACTAAAAAGTGGCTTATCAAGTTTTTACAATAAGCCCTTCAATTAATTCTTTTAAAGCTCCGACCAATTCTGTATTTTAATCCAATTCGGGCATTTCTTACTGGGTAGTTTTTAAGATTTGAGCACTTTCTTTCTCTGAAAACAAATTTTAATCCATAAAGCTTAAGTATACATACGCCCGTACTTAGTGCTAAAAAAATTACCATCAATGTACATTAGAGCGGCATTTTTTTGTATAAAAAAAAACTTTTTTGGAACATTTTAATTTATTGTTCAGATTATTGTAGTAGCACTAGGTCTAAAAGTTAAGTGGTGCGAATTTTAAAAAAATCGATAAGCTTTAACCCGCGGATCCCTTCGACCAAAATTTTGAAAATTTTCCTTAAATTGCTTTGATAAAAATGTGTTTTTTGTTTTTATATACATCGAGATTATTTTTATGTTATTTTCAATTTATAACGAGCTTTCAACCTCCGTATATTTACAAAAATAAAGCAAATCAAACATATTAGCCAGGTTGATACTAGTATTTCGATCTGGCTAAAGATCTCATCAGAACCCGAAATTTTATAAAAGCTAGAGGCTCCATAATAGGCAGAACTTTAACAAAAAAACCTATGAATAATCAATTTTGCTCCATTCTTGTCTTCTTAGTAATCAAGCACGTGGTTAGGTCTTTTCCTAACAAGCATCATGACGTTACTAAACTTTGAAGACCAAAAATGTTCTATTTATATAAAAAAATTTTAGTGTGTACTCTGGCTCAAGTAATATTTTTTACAGTTATATTAGTTTTTTGTTTTTATATACATCGAGATTATTTTTATGTTAATTTCAATTTATAACTAGCTTTCAACCTCCGTATATTTACAAAAATAAAGCAAATCAAACATATTAGCTAGGTTGATACTAGTATTTCGATCTGGCTAAAGATCTCATCAGAACCCGAAGTTTTAGAAAAGCTAGAGCCTATATAATAGGCAGAACTTTAACAAAAAACCTATTAATCATTAATTTTGCTCCATTCTTGTCTTCTTAGTAATCAAGCACGTGGTTAGGTCTTTTCCTAACAAGCATCATGACGTTACTAAACTTTGAAGACCAAAAATGTTATATTTATATAAAAAAATTTTAGTGTGTACTCTGGCTCAAGTAATAGTTTTTTTATTTCTATATATTTTCAGATATTAAATTAATTCATGTCGTCAATGTGGGAAAATGAAAATTTTTATATTTCGTTATTATAGTAAATTATTTTTAAAAGAATCACAAAAATATGTTTTATGATTTTCAGCAAATTAACTAAATTACAATTTTTCTAAAAAATTTTTGCATTTTTTCAGTCTACTAAAATTCAGCAAAAAATTTATTAATTTTTAGCAAGGCTTTTTTATTTCTAATCTACTAAGTGTTAGCAAAACTTTTGCTGAATCTACTAATTTTGTTTGCTGACATAAGCAACTTTTTTGCAAGCATCCTCCTGACTAAAATTTTGCTGCGGGATACCAGTTTTAGAGATTGTTGTTTGGAAATATCTCCCTCCACTGTTAAGACGCGAGGGGTACCTACACGCAACGTGGTTGGGGCAACCATATTCGAAGAGTATCATTCATTTTTGGATTTATGATTAGGACAACCATGTTACTATGGTTATGACAATTTCACTCTTTTCATTTTCTTAATCATAATATGATAAATAGATTACCATATTATCATATTATGGTTGTGGAAATGTTTTTAAATTATTATATAACTTCATCCGACATCCAGCATGCAACACCATTCAATTCTATCAATCAGATAACAAACCAACCACCTTCCACTTTTCTAGCTACGTCTGACACATTAACGACATTTTAACTTTTTACGAGTTTAAACGTCTTTATACGACTTTTTACGACATTTTCGCCATTCCGCTGCTTTTTTTGTTCTCTTCCTCTCTTCAATTCTTCTTCTATTCTTCTTCCGATATTTTACGACATTCTTCAGCTTACAGCTGCTTCTCTTCTTCTTTCCCATCTTCCCCTCTTCTTCATTGGTTCATTTTCTGGTCCATCGACTGATATAACTGACACCACCAAACTAGTATCAAATGTATGTCCTTGGACATTTGATACTAGTTTGTCTGAGTTAATATTGAATTACATCAGAGGATCCTCTAAATCTACCTTTTCGGCGGGTCAATGTCTCCCGTGGTAGCAATTTATAGTCTTTGGAAAGACCTTGTAGCCACATCTACTTCCACTTGAGCCTCAAACAACTCGGGAGTGGTCACCCCTGATTAACTAGGGACCGCAATTACCTATCTGTTAAACCAATAATGGTCCCTTTTGACGAAAACCCCAAAACTCGCTAAGTCTGTCAATCAATTGCAAATATTTTATACTTTTTGAAATCTTTAAATATTTTTGTGTTTAATTTGATGTAAAAATCTTGTTTGTAGCTTTTCATTTCATGAGGTTATGATGAATGCAAAACATAAAAATTGTTCGTAAGCATTCTTTAGTTTTACAAAAGCAATTTAAGAAAATTTTTTACAAAAATTTCTTTTTGTTCATCCCGTCTAGAAATTTTTTAAAAATCAACATCATTTTTTTTTTTTATATTTTATATAAACCGACTTATCATTTCAGCATAATTATGTCAATATTGGCTAAAGGACAACTTGTAAAAAATATTTTGAAAAAAAAACAAAAAATTTACGTAGTAAAATCGTTATAAAGGGCGCAAAACATCGAGTGTAGCTTCGGCTGTGTGGCACGTAGCGCCGTCCTGTTGAAACCAAATGTTGCCAATATCCTCCTCTTCAATTTTTGTGAACAAAAATTCGTTCAACATGGCCCGATAACGATCGCCATTGACTGTAACGGCCACTCCTTGCTCACATTCTGCAACATTACCATGATTTTCAAAGTAATGTCGCAATATTTCCCAGCGTTGTTCAAGAGTATACACAACCATATTCGTTCAGCGGAAGGATAAAACTAATTATCTGTCAAATCAGACATGAGCTAAGTGTTACCATTCACGAAATAAGCACTAGTTGAAAAAAATAACGTTAGATGGCGGACCCTTTATTTTTAAATTTTATACACATGATTATATAAGAAAAATTTTCTTTTACTTCCGATTTTCATTAATTAGTGCATAGATTTTTGCACCACTAGTTCTGTGGTGCAAAATTTAACAAAAATTTAATAACTTAACCCATGGCCACTTGCGAACGAAGTTTCAGATACATGAAAAAAATGTTTACTTAATTTTAAAAAACATATTTTATGATGCATCATTTCTAATTTCAAACATCATTATGACACAAAGCAAATTTTGTGTACTTTTTGGATGCAAAAGCAAAAAATTCAAAGTTAATATTTAAAAACTTTCTAGTATAGAGGAAGACGCCATTTTTTGTAAAAATCAAATCGAATTATCTCAAAAAACCGTATCTCCGATTTAAAAAATTTAAAAATATTCGTGCTGAGCATGCCAAAATTAATTAAAATTCAGCAAAAATAGATGGAACAACTTCTAAATGAATCACTTGTTTCATTACATCAACAAGAAGTAGTCTGTAATAAAAATATGCCAATTAGGAGTTCTTTTTCACGGGTGACAATATGTTAATATTTCGTATGGGGCCTAGCAATCAGAGCGTTCCATGTTCGAATCAAGGAACCGCCAATAACATTTTTTTGGTTTTTTTTTACAATTATTTACTTTTTTTTTTAATTTTTATGGTAAAATAAACATTTTTTTTAGAAAACATTTGATTTCAATTTTTTTTTTATTTTCATTTAATTTATTATGAAATTTTATGAAAATATAAAAAAATTTCAACTAGAAAAACTATTCTTAAAATATTACCTTTGTTACACAATGATTTTAACGCTTATAAAACTTAGAACTTATTAAACTTAGAAAGCTTAATTCCGTGTATTTTATATAGAAATTTTAGAATAATTTAGCTACAAAATGTTTTTTTTTCTTCTTTAAATTAATTTTTGAGTGAATATTTATTTAGTGTTTCACTTAATATTATATTTATATTTAATTAATATTTTATTAAAGCAAATTTTTAAAACATTTAAAAAATCCTTATAAAGTTGCTTGAAAAAAGCATATATCAAAGCTTTAGAAAAATCTATATTGATAAATTCTTACTAAATAAAAATAATTTTATTTAAAAACAAATTTATACATGCATGTATTTTTTTGTTTAAGTATATCATTCAATAAGAATAAGTCTGCCAAAAGTCAACTATCGTATATATCAAGCGATAGCTCAGGGGTTGAGCGTCAACTTGGCATGTTCGAAAACCTACGCCAGCCAAAACATTTTTTTATTAAAAAATAAATAAAAGCAAGGGAAAAAGAATATGCTTTTCATTGGTTTTTAAATTACATTGATTGTTATTAAAATTAACATGAAAAACCCAGATTTGAACAACATCCGATTCACCAGTTGTATTGTTTCTATTACTTTTTTTCCCTCACTATTTTTGCTGGGCAAATGATATGTCGCAAGACATATTTTTACAAAAGCAGTTGAACCCTCAAACCGGCCTAAGATTTCTTGCAATGAACTTTATACCACTTGTTCGACACGAGAAATAAACAATACGTTAGTCTACCAAAATTTCTTTCGGTGCCTATTTTAGGCGATATGGACCACAATAAGTTTAGATCTTATTTTAAAAACTAATCCATAAAAATTATTAAGTTTAATCATATATTATTCCTCTTACCCATATATAATTTCAGTCCAAAATTACTCTGTTTGTGCTGTTACTTAAGAAGATATGGCGATTTTTGTTTTTCGAAAAAACTCGAAATTGAGCGAAAACGCACCTCAACTTCAACATACATGGTTTAAACGTAAAGGCTTTGCTAATACTACTTACTATTATCCCTAAGCAAAATTTCATAAAACTCCGCCCATACGTTTTCAAATTAAGGCGATGATCTTTACAGGTATCCTGTATATTCTTGGGTCAAAATTAGAGCTGTTTTTAACAGTTTAAGCTTCAATCTTTCTTTGTGTTTAGTAGCCAACATAAATTATTTCCAAGATTTTTGAAAATTGTGTTCATTGCAAAATATTAATTTTTCTTCTTTCTCGCTTCCAAACAGTGCCATGACCACAACAAATTACTTCACAAAATATATTGTAAATTTAGTTTTCTATCGATATAGCTTTAATTATTATTACAAAACTCATTTGGCGCACTTATGGCCAATTTAAAATACCCCGCCTCTGGGCGGGCTTGCCGGTTAGAGGATTAAAACAATTTTTTAAAAATAGAAAACTTTGTTCGCAGGCTGCCAAGGGTTAAAGCTTTCCGATTTTTCTCAAATTCGTACCACTTAGGTTATAGACCTAGTGTTACAAGAATCTGAACAATAAATTGAAATTTCGAAAAAAAAGTTTTTCGTCATACAAAAAAATGCCGCTCTAATGTACATTTGTTACTTGTTGAAAATTTATTTTTTTATTGTTTTAATTTATTTGCTTCATGCTGTCAAATAAAATCATAGATACGTATCATGTTCAACGTTCAAGTAACTTAAACGAAATCTTCCGCCTTACGTTAAGTCTTGCTAATTGTTTTTAATAATATTGCACTATAATAAACCTTTTTAAACATCCGATATGAAAAACCAATTTGAGTGTTTTTAAATAACCTAATGGATTTGTTAAGAACTCACTGTGCGCCTTAGTCAATCTAAATAAAACTTGAGTGTTACTCCAATCTGAAAACGGATTATGTTTCTAGATGGTTTGACCTGTCTTTAGGGTAGGACCACCTTACTGATTTTGATAAAAAAAATTATTAACGATCCAGATACGTGAGTAGAGTCTAGAATTTTATCTTTTTTTGTCCGACACACCCCCTTTGAAGGCGGCAAGGCTTAAGAGTTAAATTTTTAAAATTAAAATTTTCTCAAAAATTACTTATCTGTTCGGGACAAATTATATGTCATTGGGAAGCCTATAAAATCTTCTTTCGTATGATATATATATTATTTTTTTTTTTGTTTTCCAGGGATGTGAGTGTGTTATTTGACTTTAAAATTAAAAATGACTGAAACACAAAACAAAAACTCTATATTTTGTCAATTATATGGTATAATAGACAAGACATGTGACCAACAATAAATGTACTACCTTTTTGAGAAAAAAAAAAATTTTGTCTGTCTAGTTTAGGGACATCTCACCACTTTGGATACAAAATTTAGGAACGATTCAGGTACGTGAGCTGAGTCGTTAACTTAATTTGTTTTGTCAGACACCCCCTTTTGGAGGACGCAAGGCTAAAAGTAAATTTTTTAAAGCTTTAATTTTATAATTTTTTTTAATGTTAAAGTGGAATAAAACGCTGCCATCCCTGGAAAATAAAAACTTATATATATCATACGAAAGAACATTTTATAAGCTTTCCAATAATATATAACTTGTCCCAAAGAGATAAGTAATTTTTGAGAAAATTTAAACTTAAAATATTTAACACTTAAGCCTTGGCACCTCCAAAGGGGGAGTGTGACAAAAAAATAAAATTCTAGACTCAGCTCTCGTATCTGAATCGTTCCTAAATCTAAATCGGTGAGGTGTACCTAAACTAAACCCAGGCCAAATTTTGATTGGCCGCGAAAATAGCGCCACCTAATTTTTTTCGTTGAATAATAGTTTGTAGACCTTCTAGAAACAGAATCATCTTTCAGATTGGAGTAACACGCATATTTTATTTAAATCGACTCAGACGCACCGTGAAATATATGTCTTTCTCTACTCGAAATGCATCCACTTTCGTATGACTTTATTAATGATGAATACATCAGTGTTGCTTGCCACTTCGTGTATAAATACACAGCGGTATGAAACAAGACCACAATGAAATAAGGCCCCAAAAATTTCGATAAAAAAAAACTGGGGTGTTATTTCATTTTTTTGGGACTATTTCATTTATTTTTTGGGACTTTATTTCATAATGAAATAAGGCCCCAATATGAGAAATGAAATAAGTTCCCAAATAATATTTTTGGGGTGTTATTTCATTTTCTTAAAAAGCACAATTTTTAAGTAATATAAGCAAATAACCGTTATAATTACTGCATGAATTATCAAGTTATTAATGTAAATAGTTATTTGCTATTAGTAAGTGAGATTATACCGTGTAGTAATTTTGAAGTTTCTTTTATGTCGCACGCAGAAAAAAACTTTATTTCGCGAAGCCGCCTGCCGCGTTCTACGGAGGAAAAAACCCCTAAGACCGGCCGAAGGCCGCCACCCAGAAGAACTTGTTTTTCAAATCAGATGTCGAATCCGTTGAAATCTTATATTTTTAAGACATCAAGTAATTTGTAAAAACAAGATTTTCTGTGTGGCGGCCTTCGGCCGCTCCGTAGAACGCGGCAGGCGGCTTCGCGAAATAAAGTTTTTTCTGCGTGCGATTACACGATTTATAAATTTAGTTTTTTTTTTGTGATATACTACTAAAAAATATTAAAAAAAACTGTATTGATATACTAAATATTATTAATCTTTTTATTTTAAAAAGGCTGAAAAAAATGGCGCAATTTTTTTCCAGCCTTTTTACTATGTATTAATTAGGAATAAAGAAATATTTCAAAGTAATATATAATTTTGTTTTTTTTTTTTTTTTATTGGGGCCTTATTTCATTTTCAAAATGGGGCTTTACTGCATTACGAAATAAAGCCCCAAAAATTGGGGCGTTACTTCATTTTGTTTTGGGGTGTCGTTCCATTTGGTTGGGGGTTTATTTCATTTTTTTTTGGGGTATTGTTTCATAATGAAATAAAGCCCCAAAAAATGGGGCGCTATTTCATTTTTGGTTTGGGGCCTTATTTCATTGGGGTGTTGTTTCATACCGCCTAAATACACAAATTGCGTGTAATTTTAACTTGCTTGTATGTTTAATTTCAAATTTATATTCATTATTGTTTGTTTTTATAAATTTTAGATTCCGAGAATGTTCTAATTAAAATCTTTGAGGTTTTAGTTAATGAATAGTTTATACAAAAAAACCGTAACAAACATGTTAACAAACAACAGAAAGTTTTTGTTAAACAACTTTTAAGTAAGTGATCCATTTAAAGAACGTCTTGATTTTTAAAACAGTTTTCTCGAAAAGGCCGAGATTGTTTTCAATAGAATTATCCTTACAACTGTAAGGATGTTCTGCAATTGAATGCCGTTGTAAGTGAAAGCATTATCGTAAAGAGAAGTCTCCAGATCTTCAATTTTTCTTTAGAAGACAACTCAGGCTTTTATATCCTTTGGTTCCAATGATATTTTCTTATCCAAATCACGCAGATTCTCAGAAGTTTTCCAAAATTAAATCATCAGACTCTGAGAAAAGGGAATTATAAATTATGAATTATACATCATGTGTAATTTTGAATTTCCTTGCGGCAACACTGGAATACATTCAACTGGGAAAATTTAAATGTTTGTGAGGACTGACACAATTAAATTTGATAAATGCAGCTTAATTTTAGTTTTAACTCGCAAAATATTCTGGAATCACAATTAAACTCGAAAAATTGTTTGTTGCCACTAAACTAAACTTCACAATTCGGCCTGACACTTTATTTTTCTTTGTGCTTGATTATGCACTTTGTATTAGAATTGGCATTCAATATATTTTCAAAATAAAAATTTAAAAAAGCGATTCGATTAAAGACATGTGCCGTATTGTATATATGGTTTTAATTCGCTATTTTGTCGGTTTGATTTGGAAATATCTTAAACTATTGTTAAAATAACGCTAAAATACCGAAACACGGATGTATAACTTAATTTTTAGATATAACAATATTTAGTGGGGAACATTTTGGAATAAACCATCTGCTATTAGAATACACATGACAGTATTGGAATCGTAGTTGTAAACTTTCATATCGGTACACTGAGAGAATTATCTGCAAAATAACAATACATTTTTCATTAGATCTCTGAAGTGCCACTGGAATTCGTCTACTAACACTTTTCACTAAATTAATGCAGGTTTTCCTAAAATGTCATACCTACTGAAAAATTTCATTAAACATAGTTTCATAACAATTATGAAGCTTTTCCTGTAAGTTTAAGACATTTCTAATTCTCTTTGTGACGAAAACTTCATTAGTTTAGTGAAAAATTTCATTACAACTCGTCCAAGAAAATTATCTCTGTGTATTGATGAGATCGTTGTAGGCAATAATCGTTATAATGAAAATGTTGTTTGCCAAAAATGCTTCAAACCCGTAAGCCTACTTCTAAAATAATATTAAAGGAAAGAAAAACTGTCAGATTCCAAATTAAATTCATCAAGATTTTAAGAAATAAGCCCTAAATGTCA
Source organism: Delia radicum (assembly GCA_021234595.1). Classification (NCBI taxonomy): domain Eukaryota; kingdom Metazoa; phylum Arthropoda; class Insecta; order Diptera; family Anthomyiidae; genus Delia; species Delia radicum. The sequence continues at coordinate 55,252,729 of CM037855.1, read as the reverse complement.
AATATTCGAAAACAATCATCTCGGAAAATTAAAAAAAAACATTTTTTCAGAAATTGTATTTTCCTCTGATGGGAAATCTAGAATTTTGTAAAAATCAATTTTTATTTTAAAGTCATATAAAATTGCTTGTTTTTTGTAAACTACTTATATACTACTTAACTTACGTACAAACATTATAACTAAAACAAATTAGGTAATAAATATATTTTACAATTAACTATCCAGTGTAGAAATGCATTACCATATAAGTGGTTACTTAAGTACACATTTGGTAATGGCAAGTACTTACAATTGTCATTACGAATCTCATTACTTTTATATGGGGATGTCGCTCAAAATAATAATATACCAATACAAGACAAAAATAATGAGTATAAAAATAATTAAAAAAAAAATTTTATTTATTGAATTTTTTTTTAATAAAATCGAAATCGGGCCTACAGGTTGTCAGTCAACCACCATATAAGCTATCGCGACACATTATACTTGATAAATTTTCAAAAATATTTTAGATCATTACTTTATATTTAAAATAATGAAAAAAAGTGCCTTTGGGTAACGCATTATTTTTTGTATTCATTAATTACTTATTAGTATGTCCTTATTATTTGTGATAAAGTAATGCAGAGAGTAAGCTGGTGTCATTATTGGTATTAAGAAAAGTAATGACATGTCATTACCATTTCTACACTTTACTATATGTAGTAAAACCATACACTATGAGAAATACAAACTAGCTCATATTAATTTAAATATAATTAAACATAAAGGTTATTCTATTTCTATTCTGTCGCCATATTTTACAGAACCTCTTTGTTTAACTTTTGTTTGCTTATACTCGGTATTTATGAGGTGCGGTGTCTTAAGACGAACATTCTTGCGAGAGTGAAAATTATTGCGAACGGATTGTGTTGTGAATTCTTGCTGTGATGAGGGTGCATCTGTTGTATTTTGAATATCATATGATGACGATGCTGTATGAGGTTCTTCAACATCCGGGGGCCATTTCTGAGATTTAGTTCTTTGTACTGAATTCGATGGGGTATACTGATGATATTGAGGCTGTCTTGATTTTGGAATAGAATAAGTAGTATTAGAGGGAATCCAACTACTTTCAATTGACAACTCTGCTGGCTTACTGCGTTGCTGGGATTTCGATTGGTAATGGTTATCGGGACGTTCACGATATTTTTTTAGGAATGCTAAAGGATAATTAGGTTCTTCTGTGGTAGTTGTGGATGTACTAGTTGATTTTGTTGTAGTCTCTATATTCGATCTATAATTGCTTCTCGATGGCACAAATCCTCGTTGTGATCGATGTTCCGAAAGATACGGTTTAAATGCCAATTCGTCTTCAACTTGTGTAACTAAAGCCGGGTTTTCAGTGACTATTGAAGGCTGTTTTTGTAATGATTCACGAGCAGGCAGATTACGTAGGTTGTAGTAATCATGCGTTAAAGGTTGTACAACAGATTCCTCAGCAGTATATTCAGTTACTTCGTATGTATTTGATTTGTTTGTTTCCTCTTCGGATAGTTCATTTGAATCATTTAACGGATCATAGACTTGTTTTTGTGGCTCTGGTAGAAGTTCTCCCACTACACTGGTGTGTAAAGCACTCATCATTATAGGTTTGGCAGTTGAAAAGCCAACTGGTGTATCCATAAACGTATAAACAGGTTTCCAACTATCACCGAATTCTTGTATTGTACCGCTAACAATGTCATTCTCACTCTGTAATTTCACATCCGGCTCTTGAGTTTCCCTTTCTGCTTTCAATTCCATATAACTGTGCTTTTTCTCTTGTTTCATTGGTATACGACCTTCGGCAATCAATTCCTGTTCTTTTTCTAGTTTTCGCAATTTTTCTGGATTTAACATATGCATAGCTTTTTGCTTGTCTGCCATTAGAGGCTTGGGTGTAATAGTCATGATTTTCACTACTTTCTTAGACGGTCGTATTCGGATAATTTTTGTTTCCTTCGTATGAGGATTTCTAATGATATATTTTATTCTGGTTGTCTCTGTGGGCAAATAATCCATGACATTAGGAGCTGACTGTTTACTTGGCATAAAATCGCCAATCATGCTTTTCATTACACGAGCTCCTGTCACCACACCATCGACAAATCCATCGACAGTACTATCCATTTGTTTCCACATAAAGCGTCGTTGAATGCTGTATGACAATGAAAATAAAAATATGTAAAGGTTAAAAGTTAACATATTCAAATAAAGGAATGACAAACAAGGGGAGTTTCCTCACGTTTGAATGAAATTTAAATATGTGATAAAGGCAAGAAATATTGTTTCTACACTCCAACCTAAAGTTATACGCCAAAATGTGTAAAAGAAGAATTTTTTTAAATACCAACTCTGTGTCCAAATATAGGTAATGGGAGTATGAATTTTTCGTTTGCTCACTAATAAGCAGTTACCGAAAGTTCATGCAAATGCATGTTTTTCCTCTTAAGCCTGAGATCTGGATCAACAAAGTATTTTAGCGTATCAAAGAGTTTCCTTTAAAATGGCATCGATTTGTTAGTGCATATATTTTGCATATTTTGCTACACTCAGAGAATTATCTTCACTTCAGTAATGAACTGGTCCATTAAAACTTTTCATAGAATCTATGAGACAATTTTCATTAAAGTCAATGTTTATGAAATGTTTGTAGAATTAATGAAAATGTTCATTCCGACAATGAAGAGTTTATAGAATTTCTGAAACAGTTTCATAAAATTTTTTAAAATTAAGAAGTTTTCTTGAATTAATAAAACTTTTCATGAATGTCTTGAAAATGTATTGGAACTAAGCCAAATGAACCGCTTCATATGATTTTTTAAACAATTTCATTGACGTCCAAAATTAATGAAAGGCTACATTAAAATAATAAAGCACTATATAAAATATGTTGAACAGTTGAGAATTAACTCTTATAACTAAAGTTTGAAATGTATGAAAATAATGAAATTATGAAATTTTATAAAAAAAAAAATAAAAAAATTAAGTCTTTGCAATAATTGCATAGTTCTTAAGAAAGTTTTCCTTAAATTTATGAAGAGATAATTTATAAAATCGAATAAATGTTTTTTATGATACTATGAAATTTTATGAAAAAAAGTTTATGAAAAATATCTTAATATTAGTAAAATTTCTTGGATGTAATGAAACTCTTCATGGAATCTACGAAAAAATGCTATGAAATTGTTTCATTAATGTCATGATGGATAATTCTATCAGTGTGGGTTAGTTGTAATATATTTTAAAATTTGTTAATATTATATTTTGTCATTGCTAAGGCTTTAAAGTAATTTTAATTAAAAGATCAATTAATATTTGGTATTACAAAAAACTCTTTTTTTGAGTGTTTAATTAAAATCGCACATTTAATCTAACTGTAAAACCGCAACGAAAATTAATAAGCTACTTAAGGTGGAAAATAAACAACAAGTAATTTTTTTTTGTGGAATATTATTGACTATGATAACATTACCAGAGATGAAAAAAAAAAAACAAAATTGAATGCATTTAAAACAAAAAAATTGTAAATAAACAAGGTAAATACCTTGGAAAAACAACACTTTTTTTAGGAACAGTTAAAAAATAATATTTACGGCCGTTAACTTTAACTATTTATACCAAGAAAAATTTAACCGTAATAACTTATCAATACCCTGCAAAAACTGTTCTACCAAGGAATGATTTTAATCGAGCATTTTCATGCCAAAGGAAGGAATCATTCTTTTAATGCCGCAATACAACTTCCTAGGAATATTTTATGCCTAAATAACTTCCAAGAATATTTGGAATGATTACCTTCTATGACAAGCCTATGTTAAATTCATCGATTGTGACGTTGGATTGTTACACATATGGTCCTTGGTTCGATTCCCGCTGTCGACAACATCAATTTAGAAAAATAATATATATGAGTATTCTATCCCTCATATGTATCGCAGCGCCCGCCTTCGGAGTTCCCGTATCGCTTAACCTCATAGAAGTAAAATAATGAATCAGGGCTATAAACCAAAAAAGTTTCAATAAGTTCGTCAACTCTCCATCAGGAGGCGAGTAACTACTGTTCTAAGACTTATCTGTTCGGCAATAACAGTGTTGCCATGTTTGAAGCGCTTCATCTATCCCCACTTTTCATCTCTCCAATATCCCTTTCCAAAGAAAGCAACACAGTAATAAATAGAAAGAATTTTCTGAGTGTTCCTTCTCTTTAAAAAAAGAAACATTGAAACGGGTAAATTAAAAGTTTTTAACGCGGTTTTTTTTCTTGATTCTTTTCATAAAAAAACAATACACATGACCATAGAGTTTTTTTTTAAGATTCGCGGTCGCTAAATACTATAAAATCATTGTGTTTTTTTTTGCATAAACTCATTAATTTTCTGCTGTAAATATTGGTAGTTGTTTGAGTTGTAATATAGTATCTTTATTTTGAAGTAAAAAAACAGTCATTTGTAGAAGAAATTTAGGTTTTGACTACAATTGTAGTTCATTTAACAAAACAAACCACGTCAAATTACTGTATGATTTTACATTCATTTTATATAGTACTTTTTTTTTGTATTTGAAAAATAAAACAAATATATGTTTGTTTATTATTTACTGCATATGTGGTTCAGTTTACTACAACTGTGGTTCATTTTTTGAACAGTAAAAAACAAATGACAATGTTAGTTGAATTTACTGTAATGTAAGTCGTCCTATCTTCAAGTGAAATTTCATTTGTTTTTAACTACATTTTCAGTGGTCTTTACTTACATGGTATTCTTAGTGTACTACCCGAGATGATTTAAATAAATCCATTTGGTGAGACCATGGATTATTTTAATAATTTGTTATTGTTTTGTGCATAGTCAGCCAAACGCAGAAAGATAAGCGTATAAAATAAGAAAACAAGAAATAATAAATATGAGGCAGTTTATTAAATTTTTTTATTTTAAATTTAGGTGATCCGTGCATATTGGTAAGTAAAATAATCGCCGTGCATGGATTTTTTTAAAATGTAAGTTGTCAATATGAAATGATAATGCGAAGTTCCTAACTTGCTTTTATAATTTTTTTAATTAATAAAATGATAATGAAAACAAATTTTATTTGTTTTATAAATGCGATTTCGCATAGGATTTATCAAGTTGTCTAGTCGGTCTAGTCTTATATCACGCCAAGCATGCAAAATTACCACTTTTAGCGCTCCCACCGAATTATACTGCTGGTTTTCGGCGTAAAATTGACGCACAATTAGTCCCGACATGTTCTCCATAACATTAAGATCTAGTGAACGTGCCGGCCATTCCATAACAGATACTCCATGTTCCTCAACCCAGGCCTTAGTTGATCTACTAACATGGATTGCAGTGTTGTCTTGCAGGAAAATAAATTCTTTTTCGCGATGTGTGGCCAGATATGTCAACAAATGATTTTAAAGTACTCGCTGGTACTCCATACTATCCATTCTAGTTGAAGGAAATGCTAAAGAAGTTGTTCCACTTTAGCTAACCGCACCCCAAACCATTAGGGAACCACCGCCGAAATTTCTCTTTGAGAAATACTTGGGTTCTCTCCAATAGTCTCTTAAACCATCTGGACCATTGAGATTACATTTGTTTTCATTAGAAAAATCAATTTTCAAAACAACAAATTTTAAAATTAGGGAAATTGGTACCTAATGCGATTTTGTTGGCATGTGTTTTTTTCGCAAATTCCAAGCGTTTTATCTTATGATTCTAATTCAAACATTGAGCTTTCTTAAATTTAGCTCGGATAATCTGGGTCTGTGCTTTAATGACTCTCAAAACCGTATTTGTCGACGCATTCAAACTTAATTCCATTTTTATCATATTAGCGCTACGTACAGTATTTGAAGCCATTCTGGAAACTTGAAGAATTTCACGCTCTGAAAGAACTTTTGATCGACCAGAACTTTTATTGTTACCATAATATTCGGGATTTTTTATGTAATTTTGCACTTCACAAAGCGCAAAATTTTCGGGCAATGTCTCGCATCCCCAGTTTCTGCTCGAAAAATGCGTCAATCTGACCCTTTTTAAGTTCAGACAAAGGTTTTCCCCGTCCCATTTTGTCTAAAATTAAATATTGCATAAAAAAAATTCACAAAAAGAACAAGGCGTTACGATTGCAGATTTATTAGCACGGATCTTATCATTTTGAAGCATTTATAAATTAACTTTATTCACATATTGATATTTAATTTGAACTAACGGTAAATAAATGAGAGCAAAGAGGTCTTCGGCAACAAATTTTTTAAGTAACGGTACTATTCAATACTCTTTGTATTTTTGCATAAACAACACAAAATACAAGTGACCTTATCATTTTGACGAGCACCTCAATTTTCGTTAATGTACACATATGACCAGTCATGAAAATGTATAGACATGTACAATTATATATGTAAATATTAATGCATATAGATGAACATATTGCATTCATCATATGAATATATAAGAATAGTTTATGAATACATATGAATCATGTATAGATGCATGCGGACACGTATGAAGCGTGTGTATTCATGTATGTATCCATATATGTACATTTTTTTATCAGGGAATGCAAAATTTATTTGTAAAAAATTTTTTTTTCGACCTTATTATATATTAAATTCGTAACTGTTTTTTAGATTTATCTTTTTTGTCTTGAATTTTACACCATATTTTAAAAGCCGCATTCGATTTTCAAACTACGTTAAATATCGGAATCAAAAAAAACAACCGCACTTTAATATTAGTATATTTTAGAACATTTAGGGTGGTCAACACAGTCAAAACTTATTGAAATTGGGGTTTTAAAATTATCACTCCTTAGATTTTCATAAAAAAATTTATGCACACACACAGAAAAATTTAGCTATTTGCCAACTGAAATTCGGTTACTACGACTCAAATTCGGCTATTACGATTTTCAGTCGGTTGGCACAACTATACATTAGTTTTCACAACAAAGTTTATTTAATACAACAGAATTTTTGTAGCAACTCTCAAAATATTCAGAAATCTAATGTAAATATCGTTGTACTAACTAAATTAATAGGTTGTTAGCATTAAAATACACTTCTCAATTCGGTTGGCACTTTATTTCTCTGTGTGTATTAACGACATAATTTTTATATTTAGTCGCTAGACCATCGTACAAAACGTTCATCATATGTTGACATTGTTCACAATTATATTATACATATATATATATATATATATATATATTGTATATCAATAGAATAACATTTTAAGGAGTTGTGTAACTTATTTATATCACTGTTTTGGTATTTGTTAAAAAATGTACTTATAATATAACTCCCACCTGTGATTCCACTTTGTTGTTTTACAATCGCTGCCTTGTTGCTGACTCAGCAGAAATAGTAGCAAAAGCCAAATGATGAACTGCTGACATTTTAGGGGCTTCCACAAGATACGCTACAAATTGTTTATATACCATTATCAATGTTAGTTCTTTCTTATTTTTATTGGAGGTGTTTTTATTGGGGGGTTTGTAGGGGATTCCGCGATAGTTACGCAGGATAATAATGGATTTTACGAACTTACACAACAATTTCTAAACAACAGCAACAGCATATTTTTCGTTTAATACAACAAATGATTCTTTTATACGATGTCAAGTAGCAAGAACAACAACAATAGCTTCTGCAATTGCTACTAGCGGTGGAAATGCGAGTGCTGCTGGTTGGAGTTTGTTGAATTTTTCTCAAGATCTTTATGTGTTGTTTGTATACGTATTTTACGTTGTACGTTTTTCCGGATGGTTGTGGTAACATTGAATCAATGATGGTTAATGTTGGTAGTTTTATATACTGACGATAGTTTTCATTAAAGCTTAACCAGCCGACAATTAAAAACCATGTACATGAGTAGGTACACTACAATCAGTCAGTCAGTCAGTCATCCATACATTAATGCCTAACTACAGGAATGTGTATGTTGAATACATATGTAATGTATTCATTCCTCCATCTCTGCCTCTGCAATTAACTCTTGTTTGGTACATTCAAGTGGGTTAATTTATCAGTAAATACAAATACATGAAAATCTTCCTGATTGTATCTGTACACTCACAAGAACTTTTCCATAAAAGTTCAACAGTTATTTAAGAAGTTATTTCGTAAAGTTATTTCAATGGAATATGTAGTTAAATTTCCAAAGAAATATATTATTTAAATTTTCTGTCTGTTATTCAATAAAAAAAAAAATAAACAAAAAACTGACCTTTGGTAATATTCAGTTAAAATTTTCTATTTTTTTATTGTATTGAGTATTGAAATCAACGAAAAAAATCTATTGTTTTTACAGATTTTGTCCATTAATTTTTTAAGAGTTGAAAATAAACTAAAAAATACAATTGTTTTAAACGAAAATTACGTAGTTCTTTTTTAACTGATTTTCTATTAATTTAATGTGTATGTTCAGTAGTCTTTACGGAAAAAATATTGTGGGTATAGTACACACAGAGAAAAATGTTGCTATTTTTTGCCAACTGAAATTTTGTTAATACCACTCAAATTCGGTAATTACGAATTGCAATCGGTTGGAACAACTTAACATTTGTTCTCATAACAAAGTTCGGTTAATTCAACTGAATTTTAGTTGAAACACCCAAAATATTCATAAATCCAATGTAAATATCGTTGCATCAACTGAATTTATAAGTTGATACCATTAAAATACACTTTTTAATTCGGTTGGCACTATATTTTTCTGTGTGTACTAAACGATTTGTTCATCTCTTTATGTAATAATAACACTGTGCAACAAGAAATTGTATCCTTAATGAAACCAACGGTAAATAAATGTAGAATATCATTTCTAAATACCTTACAAAAAAATAGAAAAATATGTGGTTACGTATATGCTTACCGGTATGGACAAAAATAATCTAGTATGTGATGAATTTCACTTTCATCCGCTCTAAAATATTACCTATCACGACATGTTATACTGGACAGATAAAACCATAAATGAATTGCTTAAACAAATGATCAGTACTTATTTGTAACGCATTATTTTTTGTATTGAAATAATGGGAAAAATAACTATAGTATGTCCGTATTAGTTGTGTTAACGTATTGCAAAGTGTAAGCTGGTGAGAAAAGTAATGACATGTCATTACCGTTTCTACACTGGACATAAATGACATGTTAAAGTAAGGAAGAGAGTAAGCTGGTGTCATTACTGGTAGTGAGAAAAATAATGACATGTCATTACCGTTTCTTGTATTAAAATAATGAAAAAAATAACTCGTTAATATTATGTCGGTATTATTTGTGCAATTTTGAGAGTAAGCTCATGTCATTACAGGTAGTGAGAAAAATATTAACATGTCATTTCGGTTGCTACACCGTTTTTCAACTCTAGTATCTGATCTTGCTTACCTTTTTGACGTGTCCCCAATCACACCAAACAGAAAAACCAGACGATCTGAAACATCCATTTGTGTCAAATAAGGGTGACCACGGCACAGTGGGGGATTTACAAAAAAAAATGGAAATAATTCGGTCATTTCTTACTAACTAGTTCGATTGAAATAAAGTTAAGCATAGTGATAAACAAGGTGTTAATGAGATTATGTTTTCGAGATGGGCCTCACAGGCACATCCGGAGCTGCGGCATAGGGCCTTAAAGTGAGGCACCTCGTGTGTAAGAACTTTTTTAAAGCTAACCAATGTTATAAATGTGATCAGATTTTCAATAATGTAACATGTTATTATTTTACCTGCAAATATAAACATTTACTTTATGAGTTGTTCAATTTTGAAAATTATTTTTTGATGTTTTGTGGGGGTTTTGCAAGGGGTGGCCCCACATATGGTCAGATTGTTTTGGAAAATATTTGCAGTTTTATTGATAGATTAAAGAAAATCTGAATTCAAAACCTTGATTGGTTAAAAAACGGTACCTATTTAAAGTTGAAAATTGCAAAAATCCTAATTGTGGTCGTTATTTTGTCAATAAGGTACCAACATTAGGAATTTAGTTTTTTTTAAAAGATACAGAGTAATTATACTTTCCGGAAATATAACATAACATAGATGAGATTAATGTAAAAATCGTTGCCGATTTTTCAATAGTTCTTCCCACATCCCCCTCCGAACTCTTCCATTTTTTTTTGAAGAATATTAATTTAAACAATTATTTCTCTGATTGCATGTCTCGGGTTAGAAAATTAAAACCGCATATGTCTTCCTAAATGCTTTAAAATGTTCTGGTATTAGTCCCGCGAGATCCCTGTATAAAATGTGGAAATAGCAGCCGAAATGCAAGAAAATCTTAGTTTTCGAAATTTTCTTAACATTTTTGGGAATTGTCAGATAGTTTAAGAAATTTTTATTCGATTTTTTTTCTTGGTATGTGCTCATTACGTTAAAAATTTCATAGCGATAACTAACCGGAGGTTATTACTTCCCCGCAAAAAATTTTCAAAATAAGGAAATTGGTAGAATCCCTTCCCAACTGGATTACCAACTCGATTCCTTCAACTAGGCGCGAGACTAAAAACAATCGGTTCCTTAGAATATCATTCTTCCTTTTTTATGTTTATTCTTTTATTTTTCAATTAAAAAAAAAAATAAATTAAAAAAAAATCTTAGTTATGGGTTTGTGGGGATTTGATCACTGGCTGTCAGCGTGTTAGGCGGATACTCTTCCTCTGAGCTGAGTTTTCGAACAAGCTTGTTTTTTGTTAAGTGAAGTAGTTCTTTTGAATTTATATAGCAGAACTTACAATACACCTTGCAAATTACAAAAAAAAGAAGCGAATATTAATAATATTGGAAAAAGCGTATATTCCCAGCCATAAACTGTCAGCGGTACAATAAATCAAGCACTGGTATTGGCTAACCAAGAAATTGTAAATAAACTATTGATAGACACTTGTTTAGGACGTTTTACTAGCGTTTCCAAAAAAGCGTTTTGTTTCACAATAATTTCAGTGGTCTACAGAAAAAATCATTGGCAAAGAAATTATTTTTTTTTTAGAAATGATAATGCTTTGTTTAAAAAAGTTTCTCATCGGATGGTACCGAGTTCGAGACCGGTTTCAGGAAAACATTTTTTTTTTCTAGCTTTATTATACTTTTTAATATTTTTTTTCATATAAAATTGATTTTTTTTGTTTTTGGAAAATCTCTTTAAAGAGCAACTTTTGTTTTGTTTTCCCGATGCTGGAAAGTTGTTTCCATCAAGCCGTATGCCAGTGCAGCCAACTGTTACCCAGCAGTTATTATTTATTTACGTTTTAGCTATGAAGTATTAGGAATTATTATGTGACGTATTAGGAATATTATGTGTCGTAAGCTCAGTGGCTAGAGCTGTGGGCTGTCAATCTGGTGTAAAAGGCTCAAATCTCAGTGGGATAAAAAAAAATTATACATGAACTTTTTTTTTAATATTATTTTATTTTTAAACCATCTGTTTGATATTTTTACCAACATTTTGATAACGTTGGAAATTTTGTATCGCCAATTGCCCGTCCGACACTTTTTGAACAAGCGTACCTTTGACGTTATCAGTTTTGGATTGGGGAAGCCCTTGTTGCCATCACTTGTACCACTGGCTAAAGTGCCTTGCCAGCGGTGGCCCGTTTGTCTTTCTCTGACTGGGTTGGTTTTGTGGAGTTTTATCCGTGGTATTCTTGAGCTATTCTTTTATTTGATATTTTATCATTAAATTTATAAACAAAAATTATATAAAATTACTAACAAGGGAAGTATCCCGACGCGAACTCTCAGATTTTAATAAACTTAGGATATGTTGTAAAATAGCAAAAAAAAAAAAAAAAGAAGACGCACGTTTTTTTTAGCTGCCCAATCTCACCTTTAAGCGTTATAAAGTAGGGTTAAAAATGCATTTGTTTTTGTATGAACAATTGTTTTTAATTTACGAAAACAAGATTGTACCCAGGGTTAAAGTACTCAAGAAAAATTTTGGTACCCATATTGCCTATATAGTGGACCCAGACTTGCATAATTTGCATACCGGTGAATGTGTCTTCAAAAAACCTTTCATTTGATACCAAATTTGTCTAGAGTTAATAAAACGAAATAAACCGTGAAAAGGTAAAATGGGCAATTTTTTGACCCCACTTCGTAACTACTAAACATGAGATTGGGCAGCTAAAAAAACACTGGTTTCTTAAATTTTTATTCTCTACATCATATCCAAAGTTCGTTAAGATTCTCCGGTCCGCCGGTAAGTAGTAAATAAGTAATATATGTTATATATAGCAGGATTTATTTTTAGTATTAATATTAATTGTTCGCAAATACAAGACATTACTCAAATAATAATTTTATATTGTGTTAAAACAAAAACCGACCGACAATTAAAAACTTTCTATGGCAATTAAAAAATATCCAAATATCATATTAGTTGAATTTAATGAAATGTTATTGTTTCCTTTTTCAGGTGAAATTTTATTCGTTTTTCAATTCAGTTTTTATATATTAAGTGTACTTAAATATAATCAAATTTTGATTTCTTTTTTTTTAAACACCCAAATCTGCCATTTGGGTGTATAATAAAAAAAATAAAATAAAATGCTAACAAACAAAAACTTCTATTTTGCAAAATTTTAAGCTTAATTTGTTTTTATTTATATTCACAAATTTAAAATATAAGTCAAGTTTATTCATTTAATTGCATAGTAGCATAAATATACTACAACAAAAAACTAGTAGTTTTTCCAAACTAAACAAAAAACTAAAATCGAGTTTCAATTGAAATATTTGTTAATTCCATTAAAAGTTTAATTGAATTCGGGCCTATGAAATAATATGTAGTATCAATTAATATAATTTGTAACTATTTAATTGATTTTATTATTAATTAAAGTTTTAATCATATCCATTAAAAGTTTGATTGAATATTGTTTTAATTTCAAACACATTATTAGTACAAACTATTAAAAATTTAATTAAAATTTTCAAAAAAAGTTAACAAAAATTGAGGAAAAAATAGCTATAATTAAAAAATATCTCTAAAATTTAAAAAAAAAAATAAAAAAAATTTTAAAAATTCGCAAAATGGAAAAAAATTTTCCAGAACTTAAAACAAAAAGCAAAAATTGTAAAAAATCATCAAAATTGAATCAAAAAAATAAAAGCTAGAAAAATATTGCTAAAATAAAAAAAAAAAATCGTCTAAATTTGAAAAAACCTTTAAATTTGTAAAAAAAGAAATATATCCCATTTGGGTTTTGCTAGTTTAGCTGCTGTTCGGATTTTATGGCCTCATGTATATTTTGGCTTAAACTTAACTTTTCCGAAGCACATGCAATTTTTCTCACGGCTATATCTCGGAAACCAATTGGAATTTTGGTTTCGTGCACAATTGTAGCTATAGACTAGGAGAAAGAAAGTGTAACACAAAGTAAACATGCAACTAACTTACCCTCAAAACTGCATCTAGTGCTTCAAAATCGCATATTTCACCATTTTTTGGCTCATAGCTGTCAAACTGTGGGAAATTCAGTAAAGTAATCTTCAGAAAAAATATTCCTTATAATATAATTCATAACACAAGGCAACAATTTTGAAAAAATTTTAGGGGCTTTGAAAACCACTATACAATTTTGATGTATTGTGGTCCCAGTAGTACAAATATGGTTCAATTTTGAAATTCTATGGAGAGGTTTTTTTTTTAAAAATTTTTAAGTAAAATTATAAATTTTTTTAGACGTTTCTCCACATAATTAATGATAACTAAAAAAAAATTAGTCCGATATTATTCAAATAAATTTAGAAAAACTGAAATTTACATAGCCTTTAATCCGTTAATATATTGCTTTTCAATCGGCTCAGTAGTTTCGGAGTTATAATAAAAAATTGAGGGAAAAAAATATTTTTTTACGTGAAAATATCAAATTTTTTTGTTTTAAAAAAATCATAAAAAATCGAAAACGGCAAAAATCGTTCAGATTTATTGCTTTATCGCAAAGCCACATGTAATAGGAACAAAATGAGATATCGATCATAAAAATCGATTGATTTTTTTTCGAATTTATTCACAATTAAGTGAATTCGCTCATTTTCACCAAATTTTAGTTTTTTGTCTGATATACATAAAATTGAGTAGTTAATGTTCTTCTTTCGATTGATTGAATTTTGAAAACATTTTCCCCATGCTATGTACAAATTTTCACATCAAAAATGCATTACATAGTAACATTCGTGTATTTTTTGGCAAAACCCTACCTAGAATATACTGATTCTATTCTTCGGAAAGACATTTGTGTTGGATGAGCTTAAATGTAAATAAATAAATAAATTAAATAGTAGAAAATTTATATTTTATTATTCACATTTATTATAATAAATAAAACAAGAAAATAAATAAATAAATAAATATGTATTATAAACTACAAACTCTGAAATTTTCTTTTAGTCGATTTTCTACTATTGTTGAATAACGAAGTGTTACTCTGAATACTCCAGCAAAAATCAGCCATCATGTGTGCATCCCAGCGACCCTGGTATCGTTCCTCCATTGTCCGGATATCTTGGTGGAATCGTTCGCCCTGTTCTTCACTCAAGTCTCCTAGATTTTCAGGAAAACGATCTAAGTGACTGTGCAGGTAGTGTACTTTGATGCTCATGTTGCATCCAAGATTCTGGAAGTGAGTTAATATCTCTTCAACGTGCGCAACGTAATCATCACCCTTGTTATTTCCTAAGAAATTTTGAATAACCCATACAAACGAATCCCATGCATTCTTCTCAATTTCTGACATTGAACTGCCAAATTCAGTATCGTTCACCAATTTGCGAATTTGCGGGCCATCAAATATGCCTGCTTTCAGCTTTTCCATACTTAGATTGGGAAACTTCCTTGAAATATACTGGAAAAATTCACTATCTTTGTTAAGTGCTTTAACATATTGCTTCATCAGACCAAGTTTAATGTGAAGAGGGGGTAATATGATGCGATCTCGGGGCACTAGAGCCACATTTATAACATTTGGCGTACCTGGAACTAGTGTTTCCCTAGAAGGCCATTGTTTTCTCTTCCAATGTTCTGTTTTAGCTCTGCTGTCCCATAAACATATAAAACAAGGATATTTTGTAAAGCCGCTTTGTTGGCCTAAGAGGAAATTTACCATCTTAAGATCAACACAAATTACCCACTTATGTTCATCATACTTTATCTTCTTCATGACCAATGCAATTACAGAGTATTCTTCTTTTACTTTGGTTGAATGTGCGATCGGCAAGGAGTGAAATTTATTTCCATTATGCAAAAGGACACACTTCAAGCTGCGTTTTGATGAGTCGATAAATAAACGCCATTCGTTTGAATCATATCTCTGTAAGCCCATGGCAGTCATCAAACCAGAAATATCTGTGCAGTACACAAAGTCATCCTCTTCAGCAAAATAATGAAGTAAGTCTTTTCTCGAGTACGGTAATACGAAACTTTAGTTTCTTTAGTTATGAGACCTGTTTCTTTCATCCGGGACGCAAGTAATTCAGAAGATCTTTTCGACAATCCAAGGTCTCTAATTACATCATTAAGCTGATCTTGATTCCATGGTCTCGGCGAGAAATGTTTGTGTGGGATGAACTCGTCATTTTCAGCTGTAGATGGTAGTGCTGGATCTGACATATCTGATTGGTAAGACATACTTGAGGTTGAGTGTCCTGGTGAAGATGAAAGCACATGACTACAGCTTGCACCCCGATCTTGAGCATATTCTATTTCTTGTGAATGTAGAACTGCAAGTGTAAACCCATCAGCAGACCTCGTGGGGTAAGACCATCGCATATGTTTTCCAAAACCGCTTTTTGTACTTAAACAAAAATAACACTCGGATGCGTGGTTCGCTGTTTCTCTCCATAGCATAGGCTTCAAAATTTCCAAGTGTCGTCTGTAAAATGAAAAAAAAAATTGAAATCAGGAATATGAAGAATTCAAATTTTAATTAAGAAATATTGTATTTATAAAATATTCCAAATCTATTAATTTATACTTTACGTTAGAAGACTTCATAGATAAATTCAATCGACATGGAATGCATATAGTACTCGGTGTCCAATGCTGGTTCAAATTGTGCGGATAGATATTATAGCAATCTTGATATGACTTTTGCAATGAAGTTAAGAAGCACTTCCGTTTTTTCCCGGTGATATATTGGCCGCACACAACAAAATAAATCTGGATCGTTTTTACATAAAAATGTTCTGGCTTTCTGGCTCATTTTTATTAATATTTGAAAATTGTTTTTAACTTCTAAGCTGTATGACTCTAATTTTTGTGTAGGTATTAAATGATGTTTGCGTTATCGCAAACACTTCTTGAATGAAATAAAAAGGGTCAAGGAGATCTTATAAATACTGATACTATAATTTGGGATAACCCTTTGTGTGGATACAGTTTGTGTGTGCTGCAAATTTTTTATTATTCCCAAGAATCCTAAAAAACATTAAGGACTTTTATGAAAAAAAAAAAAATCATCCGTTACAGGTAGCTAACGGAAAATAAGAGCACTTCAGCGTACACGCACATTTATGAGCGTTTTATTACTATCCTACCGCAATCGTAAAAATTAAACAATCTTTTGTTTATTACTTATTTTTTTTTAATTATTAGAATCATAAAAATGTCATAGAGGTTTTTCCCAAAGGGGTTTTGCCAAAATGCGTGTCGTAAAATGCACCTGAGTTTTTATGTTCTGCATTTTCAGTATATAGTAGGTACAATTTTCTACAGTGCTTGTAAATATGCGATACCTTCAATTAATTGTAATAAAAATGTAAAGCATGCATCGATGTTTATGATCCATATCTAGTTTAATTCGCATGATATGTAGCTTTACTACAAAAAAATAAAAAGTAATATTTTTTGCAGTTTTCGATTTTTTCCAGATTTTTGTTTTTCAATTTTTTTTTTTTTTAGCATTTTTTTTTTTTTTTGCTAACAATTTGTTTCATAACTTTGAAACTATTGATCGCATTAAAAAAATTTGTACACGTTCTTTAAAGATATTGTAAACCTTAATTTTTGTAAATTTAATTTGACAAAATCGGACTAGTTGTTTTTGAGTTATGATAACATAAGTGGAGAAATGTCTCAAAATATTGTCAATTTTACTTAAAAAATTTTTTAAAAAAAAAAATTATCCATAGAATTGAAAAATTTTACCATTTTTGTACTTAGGCAGCCATGATGCATCAAATCTATATAGTGGTTAGTCAAGCCTTTTTTTGCTGTTGACCTGTGTAATTCTTTAGTAAATTATAATACTGGAAAATGTTTTTATCACATTTTCCAGCTGCATTTTTTTTCATGGACCTGAACCACCAATGAAGAAACCAAGAGCATTAGAGGCTTCACCAAGAGCATCAACATCAAAGGATATTGTTTAATTCATGTTTTTTTGCCTTTTGCTACATTTTACATACATTGCTCATATTTTCGATGTAAAATAAAACTGGAAAATGTAAAAAAACTCATTTTCCAGTATTTAATGAATATTTTTTCTGAAGATAAGGAATATTTTTTCTGAAGATTACTTTACTGAATTTTCTACAGTTTGGCAGCTTTGGGCCAAAAATGGTGAAAAAAGATAGAAACAATTAAAAATTTTCGACATTTTTTACTCTAGTGTTTTTTTCTGGTTATTTTGTTTTACACTCCTAGTCTATAACAGCAATTGTGCCGAATACAGAAAAACAAAATTCCAATTGGTTTCCGAGTTATAGCCGTGATAGTACGATAAATACAGTCAATTAAAAAAAGTTTGTAAAAGTTACAGAAAAATCTATATTTAAAAAAAAAAGTAACTTATTTTAAACCTGCATACCGTTTAGCTAATATTAGCAAAACGCTTCTGTACACTGGGATAATTATCTGCCTGATATTAATGGATTTTTGCATAGAAGCAATGAAGTTGTATTCTAACTCACCCATTCAAACTTTTCATTGAACTAATGCAAGTTTTCATAAAATTTTATGAAACATATAATTCTATTTGTTAAAAGTTTCATTCACTCATTGAAAAGGTTTCATTAAAAACCTAGTTTATGAAGCTTTTTTTATTAGTTTTTGGAAAAAAGTTTCATTAGTTTAATGGAAATGTTCTTTTTTTCGTCCACTAACAATCTCTCTGCGTCATTATTAGTGGATTGAACATAGTGGAGCGACCGTTACTTAAAATATATTACATTTTAGTAAACACTTAACGAAAATAGATTTGCAAATTTTTTACTAAATAATTATTGAACTATTTTTTTGCAAACTAAAACTAGTTTTTAATCTTCCTTAGTTTTTTTTAGTTATTTAATAAAAAATTTTAAAAATAACTTTACTTTCAATTATAAAAATAAATAAAGAAAATCGTTTACAATTTTACTAAAAGCAGCAATGGCAGTAAAATAACTTGAAATTTATAAATACTTTATATGCACTGAAAGAATTATAATTCATAATATTAATGAAACTGTTTCATACAATTATTTTTCATAGATTCAGTGAACTTTTTTCATAAATTACATAGTTTCATAAATAAATATTTATTGATTTTCATAAATTATGTCTTCATAAAGTTAATGAAAATTTTCTTTAGATCTATGAAATTATTTCAAAGATTTTTTTTTTTTAGTTTTTCATAAAATTTATTTAATTTTCATACATTTCAAACTTTAGTTTTAAGATTTAATTCTCAAGTGTTCAACATATTTTATAAAGAAAGGGCTTTGTTATTTTAATCTAGCCTTTTATTAATTTTGAACATCAATGAAATTGTTTAAAATATCATATGAAGTTCATTGGCTTGGTTCCAATGCATTTTTCATGGCATTCATGAAGAGTTTTATGAATTCAAGAAATCTTCTTAATATTAAATAATTTTATGAAACTGTTTCAGAAATTGTCGGAATGATTCCTTAGTTTTATGAAGACTTTCATGAACTCTACAAACATTTTATAAGCATTGGCTTTAATGAAACATATTTCATAGATTTTATGAAAAGTTTCAATGGACGAGTTCCAGTGATAATTTTCATTGAAGCTATTATTACTGAAGTGAAATGCAGTAATGGAAATTTGCAAGGAGATATGTAAGCGGTTATATCGCAATGACTTGTTAGGTAAATATGTATTTTTCCTGGGTTATTTAAAGGTCATCTCACAAAAGGTCATCTTCAAAATTTTATTTTTTTTTACCTTATGTTTCCGATTTTTATAATTGGTGTTTAAAATTCATTTTAAATTGTTTAAATTCAAGATATTATGATGACATTTTGCTTATAAATAGTTTGTTAAAAAGAGAAAACAAAAAAAAAAAAAAAAAATTTTTTAAAATTAATATACACAATCCCGCAATTCCCAAAATATTAAACAAAATTTCCAATAATGGTATTTCTTAAATTTGGTATTATTTTATCAGGTTTAGGTCGAGGATTAAACTTCATTTCTAAAAACAATCGTGAAGACATTATTATTGTATTTGCACATGTTATTTATTTGCCAATCGCAGGTAAGCACTCAGAGAAATAATTGAATAAAATTGAAATTCGGAGATTGTCTGGGGGAAGAATATTTCAGGAAGAGGAAATTTTTTATTTTTAATTTTGTTGTGTTATATTATAGAATTTCGTTGTTTTGTTTGATTTATTATGATACAATTTTGTAAAATTAAATAAAGTTTTTTATATTTTACAAAATATTCTTACAATTACCTAGGTAGAATATGCAAACCGTACCAAAAAAAAAAAATAGTACTGGCAGACCATTGCTATTTTTGTAAAACCCTTCATGTTAAAAGTTACCAAAGGTACAACTAATATTGTACTATGAAAACAATATTTTGTTTGCAAATCATATGTTTTGCACTCCGCAAACTTTTTTGCCAATATTTGTTTTACCAATAGTTATTACAGCCAATTAGAAACATTTTTTTTTATTATATGTCACACATTTAAATATGATGTATAAGACTAAGACCGAACTGTATTGCTTCTTTTAAAATGTGTTTTATTGTAAATATTTCTCAAAATTATTTTAATTTAAGCTATTTTAAAAGCACAACATTTTTTTTTTTTTTAATTTCCAACCTTATGCCAACGGCGGCCAGTTAGCTCAAACCAACGGTTGGTTACTGTTATCAATCGGGTAACAGGACAATACTGTTAAGATTGTAAATCCCACATTCTGTCAACGCTTAACCGACTGTCGCTGACGCTTATCCAACACTGTGCCAATTGTATTTTTCTGCCTGGGTAGTTATTCAAATAAAAGGTTTATCGCTCTTTTATAAAAATATTTTCAAATATTTTTTATTTTGCATAATTATCGTAATTTATTTAAAACCAAGAGAGGTTAATATTTCATTTACAGATATTAATTAATTTTATTAATTCATTTATTGTTAGGGGGTGAAAAAGAACTTAGATTAAAAATTGAATGTAATCAGTTTTAAAAACAAAGGTCGATTCACAATACTTAAGTAATATACGCTACAGATTGGACTTTGATCAATCTTTATAAAATATATTTTTTTGATAAAAATTAATTTAAAATTGTAATAGACCTACATTTTTAACAACCTAGCCAACAAAATGTTGATACTTTTTTTTAAGGGTATTTATTATGAGTCGAAATGTATAAAATAAAAATATTTTTTAAATTTCCAAATTTTATTGTCTAAAATACAAATTTTTTGGACGAAAATACAAAAAATTATAAAAGCCTATTTAATTTTAAAAAAAATATACTCCTTGTAATTTTTTAATTAAAAACAAAAAGCTCTTTTGGATGAACCACTTTCATAAATTTTTTTTGATGTATGTATAGGAAAACAATCAACTAGAATATGTTGTGATGTGAGAATAAAAAGCTTTAAGATTTAAAGCTGTTGGCTAAACTTGTAAGAAAAGACGAGAGTAACTCATTTTGTTCGGGTAATCAATTAACATCACCGATTTTCTGTGGTGGGTGGATATATATACCTGATCAAAACCTTGAGTTTCTTGTGTGTAGTGGATTATAATGAGGCGGACAATGGCCTAGTCGCTTAGGTCGAATGTGCGGCACTCCCTCCCGAATATTTGTTAAAAAATTCTAAATTGATTTTGTAGGGGAGGAGTATCAATTATAGATACCTTAACGATCATTTTGAAAAATTTACAAGACCTAAATGTACCCAAAAAAACGTGTTTAATGCACTTTTAGGTTAGAATATCTTGAAAACCTGACGTGATAGGGCCAGACTTGGGCGACGTCAATTACATTTCACAATCATTCACTTTTGAAATTTTTCTATATCTTTAATAATTTCAGACCTACGCTCACAATTGTGAGTTTAGACGCTACCTTGGAAGATTTGTAAAATTTGTAATACCGAACATGGGGATTAGTAACACCATATGGCAGGCACGTAGCTAGGAATTTGTTTCGGGGGGGGGGCTTTTCGATTTTTTATTTTGATTATATATTTTTTTTTTGCACACTAGAGTAACAGCTTTTTTTTTTTTTTGCTAAATTTTTACCTACACGTGAAATCATTAATAATAGAAATCGCTTTCTCAGGTCATTTTGAAACAAAAACCTCCCGCATAAAGTGCATTTCCTTAAAATGCATTTTTTCATTTTTACTTACTGCGTTCATTATTTTGCGAATTTTTAAGTCTATATCCGCGAAACACGTCAAATTTGAAAACGTTTGTGTACTTTAAGTTGGATATGCATCGTTATTGTCTAATTACGTTAAATTTTTAGCTAAATATTAATTTTTAGTTTAATTAAATAAAAAAAGGATTATGCGGAAAACTTTTTGAAAACCGCGAAAAATAAAATTACTTTATATTTTTATGTGCTAGTTAGTATACGTCTAGGGTAGCTAAAACTTGATAAATGTAAAAAAAGTAAAAAAGTTTCAACTTCTAATAACCCGATTAAAATTAATATGATGCTTTATATAATCATACGAAATTTAATATGAGTCTTAATACAGTTTTATCCGAGAAATGGGCATAATAATTAAATAACATCCGAATAATGACGCGATACAATTTAATACGATTTTTTATAGCGGTATAAATTTATATCTATCCAGTTTTTGATTTTAAAACGTCATGAAAATTCGAAATATCTATTAATCCTTTTAGACTTTAGCCGCTTGCAAAAGGTTTACAACTTTATAATTGTAATAAATTCTATAGCATTTGGAAATTTTATTTAAAATAAAATTGTGTTTTTTAAAATATGATATAATATCAAAATATATATTATTTTGCAATGTCTAGGTATATAAATATACGTAATTATTAATTGGATTAGTTTTAGCGTATTCTAAATGCAATATACAATTATACGCAACTATATATGACATCATATTAAATTTTTTATACGAAATTAATTTTATATATGAATTTATATAATTATGTCCGGTTAAATGCACTGGCAGATAAAACCTTATAAGTGTATATAAAATAATGTATTATTTTATGCAAACGTTTTAACTCGGGAAATTAAAGATTTATAACCGTCCAAAAAAAACAAATTAAAAGCAAATATCCTATATAATTTGCCCTTTGTTCACTTTGAAATTAATGAAATTCGGATAGGTGATAAAGTAGCAAAAATATATAAAAAATGTATCTATTTTTAAAATTGGTGGAGAAATTTAACACATCTTTGTATGAAAATATGTTTAAAGTTTAGGAAATTTAGAATTATTTAAAAACAGCGTTAAAATGCTCGAGAAAACACACATTTTGAAAACCATTTTGACACTATGTCGTGGACCCCGGCTGAAACTTATTTGAATTATTTTAACAAATTATTCACTGTTTTCCCCCTTTTTCATATATCCGTATTAAAGAATCGTAAATTTTACAAGCAAGCGTGATTGTAGTCTGAAAGAAATAATAATAAAGAAAAAATATAAAAATGGAAAATTTAAAAATATACCTGACATCGCCTAGGTCTTATTTAAACTAAATTATGTATTTCGAAATCACTTTGATTTATATTTTGGACAATTTCAAACGCTTTTCAAATTGTCTTTAATCAGTTTTTTAAATAAAAACCCTTTAAAATGTCTAAAAAAAAATGTCTAAAAAAACTACAAAGACTGGTTTAGCTGCTTGATTTTAAAAATGTCGCATTTCAAGGAGCCCCGATAGAAATTTGTTTACATTTAGTCTAAAAAAAAAATTGAGAAAACTTGAGTCACATTGGACCACGTTAACACATATCGATCAAAGTTTGAGGCTTAAATTTGTTTCAAAAAAATATATGAGATATCGTAATATATATCGTAAAAAAAATACTGAAAACTATGTTACCAGATGCGTGCGTAGCAAACCAAATTTAAATAAAAAGATTGCACTGTAAGTAAAGTAACGACTTTTACGGCACAAGTTAACTTAATTTTGAGTCTTAGTGGTATCTCCATTTTAAAAGATTATGTCAAAATACACAGAAAATTGTCAAAAAATTTCAATTAAACTTTTGTTCGATTTCAAACTTACTTTCAATTAACAGTTTAATTGAAAATAAATTTGGTATAAAAAAATTTTCAGTTTTTATAACGTATAATAACAACATTGAAACAAATGCAAAAATTTTAAAAAGTCGCCAAAATTAAAAAGTCGTTTAAAGATGAAAATTCGCGTTTCTTTAATTTTGGTGATTTTTTAAAAAAATTTTCGAATTTTGGAGTTTATTTTGGAGTTTTTTAAATTTCTGCAATTTTGAGGATTGTTTTTCAAATTTTGGCAATTTTTTTTTCAAATTTGGGGTTTTTTTCAAATGGTCTCGATTTTTTTAAATTTTGGCGATTTTTTTACAATTTTGGTGATTTTTTTTAAAATTTTGTAATTTTTCCCAATAGTAAACAATATTCAATTAAATTTTTAATAGGTGTGAATAAAACTATATGTAATTGAAAATAATATTAATTAAATAGATACAAATTATTTTAATTGTTACTACAATTGCATCAACACTACCGAATTCAGATAAACTTTACTGAATCAACAAATATTTTAAATATATATATTTATAAATATTTAGTTTTTTCTGTAGACATATTTAATTTTTAGTTTGCATTATCTCAACAATTTTTTGATTATATTTTAAGTCAAAGACTTCGAAATCTCTTATGAAATGATTTTATTTATTGCTTTTTGTCGAAAATCAACTCTAACAATGATAGCCGCCCATTTGCAGGCGATGTTTTCTAACGAAATTTTAAGATTCGAACCATATAAAACTATTTCCTATTTGATCCAAGTCAAAAATTAATATTTTCATATTAAATTTATCAATAACATTGTAACTTTCTAACGAATTGTATTAAGTTTTTAAATTTGTCAAATCATTTCGGGGGGGGGGGGCTCTAGCCCCCAAGCCCCCCCCCCTAGCTACGTGCCTGCCATATGGGTATTTAATTACAGGGCAATTACTCAATTACACCCGATTACATGTAATTAGACATAAAAATGTAATAGGCCTGTAATTAAATAAACAAATATTAGTATTATGTCCCATATCTGGTGTCGACAAAATTGAAAATTTTGCAAGCAAGCGTTTAAGCCCACAAATGTGAACGTAGGTTTATTAATTATATACAAAAATTTTGCAAGTGAATGATTTTGAAATGTAATTGAAGTCGCCCAGTATATTCTGTATATTCTGATTCTTAGTTATAAACCTTATCGGCCTGTGTTATCCGATTATTCTTTCTTAAATTATGATCTCTTATCAAGCAGCCCACTTAGTTTAATGAATGTTTTAAATAAAATATTATTAAATATAAATATATATTAAATATGTGTTGCATGTGCTGCGCTATCATGCATTTGTAACTTACAACAATTGTTGCCAGCTAAGCGGGTTTGACCCCGCTACGGTAATTTCAATAATGAAGTACGAACATTTTAAGGAGTTTAAACGGACTTCATCCAATTTTGTCGATTATTAATAATTTTGGATTCAGAAGATATGAATCAAAATGTGAAGTCACCTCTATGTTTTCCTTGCAAAATACAATTTTTTCAGTGTTATTTAAATCGCAACGCCATTGTATAAGTACTTATTTTAAATAATCTTGTAAAAACTAAAAAAATCACTTAATATTTTTTTTAACGAAATTTTTTTTCCTTGCGAATTTTTTTATTCGATGAAGGTACTAGAAATTCGGCACATCCTACTTTATTTCTTCTACTTGTTTTTATTAAAAAAATGCATTTTGTTAAAAAAAATTTTAAATAATTTTAAAGACAAATTTGGGTATTTTACTTTAGAAATAGGAACTTGAGGACAAATTGTTTGGCAACAATGGTCACTGCACATTCAAGTGTCCCGATAAATTGCTTTTTGCGAATTTATTGAAGCATTCAAGCGATGCGTAATTATTTCATAAATCGTTTGAATGCATTACGGTTAAAAATAACCTCAATTTTTTTCGCGAGCATCCTTAGTTACTTGCCGACGATTGAACATAAAAGTGTACTTAGAAAAAAAAAGATCTTAATATTTTTTTCAATATTTTTTTTTTTCAAAGATGAGTAATAAATATTAGGGGATTCAACTTACTCGGGTTGGGTTTTGTTCGAGTAAGCGAGAAACTCGATTTTGAGTATTATTACAATTGCAATAGTTTTATTCCTTAAAAATTCTTAATAAATTAATTCCAAATCTGGAGTTGCGAAATGTATTTTAATTAAAATTGAAAATACTATATGTATTTTTATTAATTTTAAATTCAGAAGATCTTCTAAAATAACACAGTACAACACATGATTTTGGGACTAAATTCTGAGAATTGCACGTGAAAGTAACCCCAAATATAAGAACTTCTGCATCATTCGTTTGTCAAATTGGCTACAGTAATAATTTAATGACCATGCCAATTTTTGGCTCAAGAAGGATTTTTAGCACTTTTTCTATATTTTAACACGGTTATATGTCGGTTTACCGTACGGAATATCTCTTTTGTGTCCGGTGTCTTAAAAATCGCAAAAATGCCAATTTTTCCCCATTTCTCACCCTTCTTGCTAAACAACTGGATTACAAATCAACAAATATGCTGTTTTTTTTTCTTTATAAACTTAATTTAGCATGAAAATAAAAATTACGATTTTTTTTTATATAAAAAACAGCATATTTTTTGATTTGTAATCTAGTTATTGAGCAAAAAAGGTGAAAAATGTTGTACTGTGTAATATACAATTGAGGCTTTACTTTATTTTCTTTCGGTTTTATAAAGTTCGTTTTTAGGAAAACATTAATAATATAACTTTTAGCATTTTTTGCAAATATCAAGAAATATTTAAAGAAGAATTATACTACTTTTTCGCTGTCATTAAAATAATGGCAACACCAAATGCGTTGAAGTTAGGAAGAAAGATTTTTGTTCGATTTAATTTTTTTGTGAAAAAAAAAATTTTTAATATACCTAAAAAATGCTTGAAAATTTACTACAATATTGTGGGTGAATTTTGGTGTAATATAACGCACAGTGAGTAAATACAATCACTAAATGCGTAAAATACTTTTGGGCAGACTTTCATATACAATAATACACACATAATATAATATTAGGCATTATCTGCTTCAAGTTAAACACTTTGTGCTTAAAACTAGTAAATTATAGGAAAAATCAAATTTTACACACAAAGTATGTGAATGTACTATATTATAAGAGTAATAAACATATTGACATTCATATATTGACATTCAACAATTGCAGAAACTGAAAAATATAAAAAATAAATCAAAAAATATAAAAGATATAGAAAAAACAAAACATATAGGCCTGTTTTCTATATTCCACTACGAAGTGAAAGTGGAATCGTTTTTAATTCCACATTTTCAATTCCGCTGTGTTCTGAAAAACAAGTGAATCGTTTTTTTCACGACGATTTCATTTTCATTTTGTTCTTAGCAACAACATAAAAAAATGCGGGAAAAAACCAAATTATCACTTTAACGTGAATAAAATTTGCAATAAAGAAGAGTGCATTTTTTAACAAAAATAAAAATTAAACAAAAAAAAACTTATTTTTAAAATAATATAAAATGAGTTTCGCAATTGTGATTTCCTGGTATTTAATTAAAAAAGAAAAACAAAGAACGGAAAATCTATATAGAAAAAGGCTTCGTGACTGTTCAAATCCTTTGGAACTACCAGAAAAATCGTAAGACAATAATTCAAACTGAGTCGCAAGTGTTTAAAATTAATAAAAAAAATAGTTTCATTGCATATTTTAGATTAAATAAGTATGCATTTATGATGGTTTTAGAAGAATTATCACCAATGGCTAAAAAGACAAGCATTCCAATTATTTTGCAATTGGACACATCACTACGCTATTTCGGACAAGGAATGTACCAACAGTGGAAAGAAGTACAGCGTCAAAAATTTTAACAAATATGTGTAATGTTTTGAAAACTGTCATATGCCCAAAATGAACTAGATTTCAAAGAAGTCGCGAAGAAATTGAGAAATCAAAAAGGGAAATCATCGGTTGCGGTTCCTCATTTTCTATATTCTCAGTACCTTCGTCATTTTTATTTAATTTTTGTAAAATCACGTTTACTACATTGTCGGAACTGGTGCCATCTAAGTTTGACAATTCAGTAGATGAATTTGTGGTTGTTTACCCTTTGCTAGTCGTCCCGAATGATTTAGCAGCTGGAACACCTTCGACTGCTGTATAAAGGCCAGAAAGTTTGAAAACTGAATCTTCTTTGGACGATATGAGTTAGATATTATTGGGTCCTCCACCTGTTGCCGTTACCTCTGCTCTATTTTCGGCAAATTTTTTACGATTGGTAGCCTTCCAATCAGCCCAAGCCTTTTTCCAACCAGTTGCATCGTTTTCTGGAGGTCTTAAGCTGTTTAATGTACTTGCTAAGTCCTTCCACAACTGGTCTTCAACTGTTTTGTCGCCCCTCTAAAAACCTTTGGCCAAACCAGATTTTTTTTCCATGAATGTTAAAAATGGGGCCTCTTGTTCCGGATTCATGTGTTTTCCCGTAAAAAATACAACACTTTTTCAGTTAAATAAACGTATATTAACAACATATCACATTTACTTACATTGTTTGATTTGTTTTTTACGTTTAATATTCAAAATAATTTTATTTTCTAAAAAGTTTGGTTTTTCACTCAGTTAACGAATATCGTTTTACAATTTTATTGTAGTGAAATTGTTTTATAGAACACATCAAATCACTTTTAATTCCACTAGAAACAAAATGAAAATGAAATTTTTCTTTTCAAATCACTTTTGTGGAATTGGGAACACAAATTGAGCGGAAGTTTCACTTTTACTTCATTTGCGGAATGTAGAAACCCATACGATAATGAAAAAATACTGAAATTTCATTGAATACGTTGACATCCGTATATATTTAAACAATGCTTTATGCCAATCATGCTCCGGCACATCCAATTTAAAGGCAAATCGTTTGCAGGGTTCAAACATTGTTAACATGTGGATCTACCCTTGGAGCTACGATTTAAGGAACAACGTAACAATATAAAAGTGGCGGCAATCTATTAAAAAAATATGTAGCCAGCAATGAAAATGACGCTTGTCTTAAGTAAAAACCAAAATAGGACATATATTATATTAGAGCTGCTCAGGCCAATCTTTATACGTATTTTCAAAGACAAAAAGAATAAACAAATATTGGCGCACACCTATGCTTTTGGAAAATAAAGCGGTGGAATTATCCAAATCAAATTATTGCAATAAACTACAATTATAAATTTGTAACATTGAATAAGTTTTAAAATATATACTTTCGCTTAAAAAACATTATTTTATTTATCTATAAACATTGCGGTAGTATAAAGACGGAATGTTTTTGAATTTTTACGTATTTAAATCTACCATTTTAAACATTTTATGTGTATATGTATACATAAAACATGTTTTTTTAAGCATACAAACTGTAAATATGCTCATTTTCTATGTTAGCTTAAACATTTTGTGCTCACCAACATTATGTACGTACTATTTTCGACGTACACACATGGAGTAAATTTACCCAATTAATAGTAGGAGTTCAGTTTAATTTAAACAAAAACTAATTAGAGTGCATGTGATTAATCCGAACTACAATTATAATGAATTAAGTGCAACTCGAATCTTGCAACAAATTTAAATACAATCTAATAGTTTTCCGATCACTGCGATTTTTTATTGAATTATTATTATTATATATATATAAATGTCAGTAATTGTTCAAGGATATTTTAAAAATACCTTAAGAAATTGCTAAAAATATGATATTTTAGGCATTGGTCTCGGTGCCGAACATTTTTCTCCGAAATGATCAAAGAATAATATATTTTTTACCAGAACGGTAATTTTATTTTAGTTCGCCATTTCAGCTTTAAGATGCAGATTTTGAATTTTTTGGCATAAAAGTTCTTATAAGTTCTATTTTTAGTCCACATGTGCCTTAAAAACATATTTTTTGTAACGGCCTCGTCATTAATCAAATTTTAGTACCAATTTTGTTAAAAAAAATATAATTCATTTTACCGACATACATTAACGTCCCACCATTTGTATATGCTGGCAGGGAACTAAAGATCCCCTCTAAAATTTTTTAAATGATTTTCCCGACATTTAATCTATAAAATAAGATCGTGGTACGCACAGAAACTAATTCACAATATACAAATTCGGTTAATACAACTATATTTTAGTTGGAAAACCAAAAATATCAAAAAATCACATTTAAATATGATTATACTAACCGAATTTTTTGGTTGTAGTTAGAGTTTTAAATTCATGACATTTTTCAAATTTTTTTTGAACATAAATATTTATTAAAGTTTTGATAGTGAAAGCTTATTTTCTTAGGAAAGGGCTTAATATATTTAAATTTAATATATTTAAATTGAATTCAGAAATATTTTTAAACATTTAGTTTACTAAAAATATTATTTCTTTTTTTAAATTTGATTTTATATAGTGGAATAAAATATTTTATCTCTATGTGATTTTTATATTTAAGAAAAGAATAATTATTATATTTGAAGAAAATTTTACATAAATAGTTACAAATTTTCAAAATTTTAAGATTTTCTGATATTTTTTTTTCTGTTTTACAGATTTTTAGTTTAGCAAACATATTTGTTTTAGTGTATTTTAAAATTCCCGGGATTCCCGACCAAAATTCACTTGAATCGGGAAGTTAAAAACTGACTAAATTTCCTGAAATTTCGTCACGGCAATTCCTGAGTAAAAATCCTAGTTGTAGCAACCGAAATACAGTTTTCAATTAAATTGGTAATTTGTTTTTTTCTGGCAGAAACATACAATCGACAGTACTGGCAAAGCGTCAGCGACGGTTGGTTATGTGTTGGCAGAACATTGGATTAACAATTTTGAGAGTATTGTCCATTTAATAATAGCGATTAACTGTTGGATGCCCCCACCGTTGGTATAACGTTGGAAATTGAAAAAATTTGGTGCTTTTCAAATACCTTAAATTCAATTAATGTTGTGAAATGTTTATAAAACAAGCACTTTTAAAACCGGCAACCCTGTCTTTTAAATAAATAATTGCTGATCGATCTACACTGATAGAGATTTGTGCGTAGTATTAATGAATTCCTTCATTAATCCAATGAATTTTTTCATAAAAAGTCCCCAAAGAAACATTTCATTGAGTCAATGAAAGGTGTTTCATTAAATAAATTTTAATGAATGAAAATTTCATAAAGTATATGAAATTGTTTTCATTAATCCTATCATAATCGTTATGAAAGTTTCATGTGTTTAATGAATAAAATTTATAGTTTGTATGAAATATTTTCGTTGATATTTAATAATTTGCACTTTTTATGATTATTTTAGCATAGCATTAATTTGGTGGTTATTGAGAAATTATCATTCGTTGATATTATTTATAAGGTCTGGTCTTTATAGGATCTATAAAATATTTTTATAAAAAAAATTCGAAAAGTTCGAAAGTAAACATAACAGGTTATTCTGCAAAAGCGATGGCAGATTTTTATTAATCTCAGCCCGATTCAGCAAATTTTCGTACTTGGCATTGGATGTCATGTAAAAAAGAAATCTAACAAGAAAGGTTTTCCCGGGGCCACCCACCAATGTACCACAGTGGGGAAAATTCTATTGTTTCTCAACAAATTTGCTAAAGCTCATAATTTTTAACGAATTCGAAAAAGATATAATTAAAAAAGTAGCTGATTAGATTTCAGATCGAAAATTACAAATTTTGAAAATTAAATTTTTTTGTCCATAAAAGAGAAATATTTTTAATTATTGTACTTTTTTTAAATTATGTAAAGGGTCCGCCATCTAACGTTTTTTTTTCAACTAGTGCTTATTTCGTGAATGGTAACACTTAGCTCATGTCTGATTTGACAGATAATTAGTTTTTTTATATTAAGAACTTTAATGATTGAAAAAAATCGTTTAAATATAATTAATTTCTGTTTTTCTTTACATTCAATGTTTTTTTTTTACATTTTTTATAATTTGTGTTAAAAGATTACATATTTTCTTATATGTCGGTACAAAATATGTAATTTTTTTATCGATTTGGCTTGGAATTCTGTAGAACGATCGACGATTATAGTGCACTTTTTGTAGTTAAATTACGACCATATTAGATACAAATGTTAAATATTGTTAGCAATGTTGTTAAAAAAACAACAAATTATTATCGTTAAGCATAACGTTTTTGTGTAACATCGTCAAAACGATAACAATTTAGGTCTCGTTTTGAACAAAACTATATCGTTTTTCTTAGAGAATCTGTTCCATGGAATTTTGTGACCAACTATTCAAATTCGTCAAAAACTGTTAGCTCTAGGCAAACTTAATAAAAAAAATTTATTTATATCAAAATTTTTATTTAATTCTGTTTAAAAGAAATTTTTCAGTTTTTTTTTATTTCAAAATGATTGTACAAAATAAAATTTTTTTTTCTTACTACAAGTCAAAATTTTTATTGAAACAAATTTGAAAATTTTTCATTGATTTAATGAATTTTTTTTATGAAATTATGAAAAAATCATAATAAATGTTAATGAAAAAATACCAATATTAATGAATTTTCATTCAGTTAATGAAATTTTTCATTAAACCAATGAATCGATTTTAATGAAACCGTTTCATTAATACTATGAAGGAAAATTCTATCAGTGTAGTAATAAAATATTAAAAAACATAATGGTACTGAATAGTTGTAATATTGGTAAAAACAACAAAATTGAGTTTTTCTAGTAAAATATAAGTTGTAACTTTGCACTCTTATAAAAATTCTAGAATCGATTCGGTTGCAGCAATCTAGTAAATTCATTTGTCACAACCGAATTCAGTTGTGACAACCGAAATTACGAGGTTTCAGAAACCGAATAAATTCGGTTGGATGAAATTCTGTTTAGAAAACCGAATTTGTTATGAGTGTGGTGATTTCTAACAGCGTGGGTGTTACAAAAATAACAGTGGTTTGCAGTACTATTTTTTTTTTTGTACGGTTGGTAATTTCTATCTGGGCAGTTTTTTTTTATCGGGACACCTTAGTACACAATAACACCAGAAACAAAACAAAAGTGTAAGTAATTTACGCTTCAGGCATTGAAATGAAAACTCGCTTTTTAACGCACATAAAGTTTTAATATTCGAATTTTGCAAACTGAAAATTTGTAGTGATGTAGGGCATCTGAAGTTCAAGTCACCCTAACTAATATGCTAGTTATTTACCAATTTATTTATACATTTTGTTGCATGCAACATAATTAACAGGGACAGGGACTTCATGCACTAAAAAAAGAGGGGATTAGGCTCCTATAAATGCATGAAAATTCTTAAAATATGCACTAAAAAAATATGCACTTACATTTTTTTAAATTAATTATTTTCAATTTTATTTTAATATTAAAGCTAATTTGTATTGAAAAATACGCAATTAAGAACCACTAAAACTTGTACCACTTAATCGCACACTGATAGAATTTTCATTCATAGTATTAATGTACCGATTTCATTAAACTGGATTCAATGATAATTTTCAGTAACTGAATGAAAATTAATGTTGTTAGTTTTTTCATTAAATTTTGTATGATTTTTTCATAATTTCATAAAAAAAAATTTATAAAAATTTTTCTAATTTTTTTTCAATTAAAATTTTAACTTGTAATGTGCAAAAAAAAAATAATTTAGTGTAATATTTTTTTCCTATATAGTACTTGCGTTCTAACAGCTGTATTCATAAGTTAAAACAAGTGACTAACATCAAGTGAATAACTTATTTTACACACAAATTACCTAAAGGGAAATTTGTGCAGTCGATGTTAGACACTCGTTTTATGTTATGAATAACGCTGTAAACAAAAATCGCTGAAGTAAAACACTCAATATTTTATATGGCATATATTCTTTTGTCAAACACATTTAAACAAAACTTTGAAATAAATTGATTTGAGACGGTCTTATATCATTTAGGCCCGATTACTGAATGTTCAGTTAATATTTAACAAAACAGTTAAATGGAAAACTTATATTGGAAACAACAACCAATGTATCAGTTAAAGGCCCAGTTAGTAGCTAACGGGACATTGAGAAAATGAAGTCTTGATCTGAAATGACTACAAAATTATTAAAAAAATTTCTTAAGTCAACATAGGTGTTTATGTAAAAAGTCAACATATTTTTTACATTTTTTTTAAACATTATTTTGAAGAGTCTAGTTTATTAAAGAAAAATGTTAGTGATTAATATTTTAGCCTCATTAAAAAGTGTGTTATAAATAAATTACTTTTTATTTTGTAATTTCTAATGACAAAACGAAAAATAAACTTTTGGTTTTAATTTTTTAAAATTTAAAGCTAAAAAGTAGAAATATTAAATAGCAATGCAAATGTTTAATCTAAACTATGAATTTTATTCATTAAACACATTAAACTTTCATAACATTTATGCCAGACTTAATGAAAAAATTTTATTTTTTTATGAAATTTTCATTGTGTCAATTAAGCCTTTCATTAAAATTAATTTAATGAAATTTGTTTCATTGATTCAATGAAACATTGTTTTGGGACTTTTTTATGAAAAAAATTCATTGTGTTAATTAACCCACTTGGCGCAACCGTCCTTTCAAAGGAACATCTGTACATATTTTTTTATATAATTATTGCTTATGCTTTGTTATTTAGCTTCGCAGCTCGAAAGCGTCAGTTGGTGAAAGCAGTTCCAGATAATTTAATTGCTTATTGAGTTCTTTGCGAATAGTGATTTTTTCTAATAGTGCGTAATTCAAAAAAACATGTAAGTAAATCATTTACAACCAGTTAACTGTTATTTTTTGTTTAAAAATAATAAGAGTAACATCTTAGTTAAACAATAAATAAATGGAAAGCTTGCGTATTGCTGTATTGCAGTGTGCAAAGTGTACTGTCTTTGGACAGTACTTTTAAAAGGACACCCGATTCCGGAATATCTATAGGTTTAAAAAAAAAGTTATATTATAAAAAATGTTAAGAACCCCCATAAAGATTTAAGTGTCGAAATAAAAATTGAAGTTTTCAAAAAAAAAAAAAAAAAATTCCGGCGCTATCTGTGTTAATACTACGCCCAAAATTCTATCAGTGCAGTTTGCAAATAAAATTTAAGAGAACACTTGTAAGGGCTTGAGTAGCTTGGGTCCTCTTTAGTCTATATGCTAGTTGGTCAAACATAAAATAATATTGAAAGTGATTTTTTACGAAAAACTAATATAAATTCAATAAAAATTTGTAAAATAATTAAAAATATGCAATAAAAATATGCATTTATAGCGATATATGATATAGCGATAAAATATCCACTAACTCATTGATTCGCAAAGATATTTTGTTTTCCCTGTTCTCCGACTTAAGGAAAAAAAAACATGCATTTCCATGAACTTGCGGTCCCTGATAATTATATACAAATGCGGTATTGTTTCGTGTAACAGTAGTAGTTTATATGTACATAGTTTCTGTTAATTGTTAATTAGTTCCATCGATACTTTTAGTGGTGTGCATGTTGTTAGTATTTAATTTATTATTTTGCTTTTTCATTTACTTCCTTCCGTTTATTTTGTTGTTTTTATGTGCTAACGTAAATATTAGTGCATTTAATATTTTATTTCAAATACATCAATATTCAACATTAAATGGTTGTTTAACCATTTTTATGAGTACATACATAAAAATTAGTTTGTAAATATGTTAAACGCCGTTTAATAGTGATTACGCTTTTGCGTGAGTTCGAATTAACGACATTTAAAAAGTTAACATAAGAAATTAAAAATTAAAAACCTGCACAATGTAAGAGCGTAACCTTAATTTTGGTCTCGTAGATTGCAGTGGTATACTCCGTTTTTAAAAGCTTAGCTCAAAATCAGTAGATAGTTAATTTTTAAGTTTTAAGCAAAACACTTCGAAAACTCTTTAAAATGACTTGATTTACTGTTAATTTGTCGAGAATCAACACTAATAATGATGGTCGATCATTTTCGTTTTCGATCTGCTGCGCAAACAAGCAAAAACTTTAAATCAGTTATTTGATCTTACTTCAAACACAAATTTCATCCGTATTTGAACTTAAATTTTCGACCTAAAATTTAGTAACTCCTGATTCTCAAATTTACAAATTTTGATAGTTAATTTGAACCACAATTTTTTTCAAATCATTATTTTTGTACGTCTCCGCTATCAGTTTCACTTGTATATGGCGTTATTTTCTCATATTTTTTATTTTATAATCTTAAAATATGCTGTCTCGATAACTAAGAGAGATAAAACAAAATTAACTAAAAATCGTTACTCCGTACGTATTAAGTTCTCTTTATTAACTACCCAGCCAGAAATTGTCGATGGCCAGAAAATCAAGCACTGGTAAAATCAAGCACTGGTTTATTTTTAGTACCATTGGCAGAAGTTCAATTTAAGGCACTGGCAAAGCCCGTAATTATATCGATTTCTCAACGTTGGCAAAATGTGCTTTGCCAGTACTTGATTTATAAAATTTACAACCATAAAAAAATTAAAGCATTGACTAAGTCCTGATTTGGAACGCTTTGCCAACGTTAGTAAAAAGTGCTTTTAAAGCATTGATTTTAAAAAGTTTACGACATTTTGTTAAACAAAAATTGGGCTTTTTTATGTTTGTGAAAAATCTTTTTTTAGAAATTTTTTTTTTTTATTTTAAAGCGTTGGCAAATTACTTTGAACAAACGTTATGCCAGTGCTGGAAACTATCACAAACTAAATTTAACAGAGTGTGATTCTCAACTTTATTAAAAATCTGCTGGCTTAAATTTAGGTACTATTTTCTGTTGTCATTGCTGAATTTTAAACTATTTGCAATTTAATCAATCTGGTTGTTGTACACACTATAAATTAGTGAAACATTCCCAGCCAGAAAAATACGAACTACAAAGCGTTGGCCCAGTGCATTCCACGGTGGTACCAGCGGTGGTACAGCGCTGTGATAGCACTGGGGAAACGAAATTGCCAACGTTGGCGAAACACTCGCATAACCAGAGGTGGTCTAAAAATAGATTTTCCAAAATAAAATTAAAAAAAGGTAATTTAAATTTGTTTTGGTCCTGCCGGGGTTCGAACCCTGGCTGCCAGATTGAACGAGACACATAATACTTGACAGCTTAAAACGTATATGTTTTATCACTTATATGATAAAAGCTGTCTAACCGTTGGATGTGCACTGGCATTACGTTTGTTGAAAGTAACTTGAAAACGCTGGAAAATAGAAAAAGGTGGTCTAAATATGATTTGTCACAAACATAAAAAACACAATTTTATATTTTTTTTAACCCTGCAGTATTATCGTTATTCAACTTACGCCATTACTATCGTTGGGTGTAATCCACCCCTACTTGTTAGTATCTGTAATTCATATCAGTTAAATTCAATTATGCAAATAACTTCAAAATTGCAATGGCAATTCATTTATTTTGGTAATGTACATTTCTCTTGAAAAATTCAGCCTTATGGGTGGATTCCACCCAGACGATAGTACTGCAGGGTTAAAAAAGAGTCATAAACTTTTAAAGGTCAATACTTTAAAAGCATTTTTTACTAACGTCGGCAGAGCGTTCTTAATCAGGACCTTTCCAGTTTTTTTACGGTTGAGTCATTCTCTATGAAAACACCGAAAAAAATTAAAAATTGTTGCTGGACCATTTTGGATTTTGTTAAAATTTTGTGGAAATGTTCCTAAGGGTTCCCAGAACCGAAATCCAAGATTATTTAATTTTTGCACACGGCACTACCGGTTCACGCAAAATAAAAAAACTAAAAAGTCTTGTTTTTGTGCGTAGTGGTTTGAGCTGTTAAATTTTTTCTGCTAGAGATATCTACATGATGAAGGCATCGTTTTAAAGCTGAAGGATTATAGTTTCTATTAAAAATATAAAATTTGACTTAATTCATACACCCGAAAAATAACGTGGTATTGAAAATAAGCATATTTTATTGGTTTTTAGTGTTTTTCAATGAACTCCAGTGTCGGCGCTAATGAATATAAAAGCATAATAATTCTCATATACAAATTAGACATGTCGGAGAAAAATACAAAATTAAAATTGGCTCAATCTGGCAACTCGTTATGAAAAAATCGTTACTTGAAATTTTGAAATTTTGAAAATTTGCATATTTCAGGCTACAATTTGGTCATGTTTGTTAGCAGATACAAACTTGAAAATTACAGTGTACTTACTCCCTACTTTTAACTTTATAACACTTCAAGACCCGTTTAGTTATTTTCACTCCTCTCGGATTTACAGGGTTTTTAAAGAAAAGCCTTTTTAATTTTTTTTATGTATTTTTATACTTTCCTCAATTGTTATATACAGAGAAATTAAAATAAAAACAAAGAATAATTATGGACTAAAAAATATATTTAATAAATTCAGTAGATTTTTTAAGTTAAAAAATTTTCAGTGGTGGTAGAAAATAGGTACATGGTATATTTTTATCATTTAAAGTAGAAAAGTTATAGTTTAAATGTGTGTAATTAAGAATCGTGGAATAAGTTTTATTTTATTTTAATAAAGTACTTGTTCTTATAATATTCGTAGTTTCAAAGTTATCAGAAGCTGAACACTTTCGTACTTTTAACTGACTGTGAGAAATCGGAGAGAAACTGTGGTAGTTTCTTGTATTTTTAATTGTGCAAACATCAATAAATCTTTTTGACAAAAAGTTTTCGATAGTTGATGCTATCGAAAAAAAAATGTTATACCAGGAATTTGGGTGGAACAAAAATCAAGCATTGCTGTAGGTGTTAGGATATAATGATCCGCAGTTCGCTGTAGACTTGCTTTCCTTACAGTCCGCTTAATTGTACCTCCTGCTCCGTCGCAAGGACTTTTGCCATGAGAAGTGGCAAAAAAGTGCCACTCTGCTTCTAAGCCGAAATCGTCTTTGTGATGACAAATGTTGATAAATTTTTTTTTATTTTTGTAAAATTTTTGTAAACATAAAAAATCTACTGAATTTATTAAATATATTTTTTAGTCCATAATTATTCTTTGTTACTTCATAATACTACTTGTTTTTATTTTAATTTCTCTGTATATAACAATTGAGGAAAGTATAAAAATACATAAAAAAAATCAAAAAGGCTTTTCTTTAAAAACCCTGTAAATCCGAGAGGAGTGAAAATAACTAAACGGGTCTTGAAGTGTTATAAAGTTAAAAGTAGGGAGTAAGTACTCTGTAATATTCAAGTTTGTATCTGCTAACAAACATGACCAAATTGTAGCCTGAAATATGCAAATTTTCAAAATTTCAAAATTTCAAGTAACGATTTTTTCATAACGAGTTGCCAGATTGAGCCAATTTTAATTTTGTATTTTTCTCCGACATGTCTAATTTGTATCTGAGAATTATTATGCTTTTATATTCATTAGCGCCGACACTGGAGTTCATTGAAAAACACTGAAAACCAATGAAATATGCTTATTTTCAATACCACGTTATTTTTCGTGTGTACGAATTAAGTCAAATTTTATATTTTTGATAGAAACTATAAGCCTTCAGCTTTAAATCGATGCCTTCATCATGTAGATATCTCTAGCAGAAAAAATTTGACAGCTCAAACCACTACGCACAAAAACAAGACTTTTTAGTTTTTTTATTTTGCGTGAACCGGTAGTGCCGTGCGCAAAAATTAAATCCTCTTGGATTTTGGGTTTTCAGACCCTAAATATCATTTCCAGTTAGTTTGAGTAAAATCTAACATATGCCAGCTTTGCCGATTTGGTGATTTCATACAGAATAACTCGGTTGTAAAATTTATAAATCAAGTACTGGCAAAGTACATTTTGCCAACGTTGTCAGAGCGTTGTAAATAAGGGCTTTGTCTGTGCTTTAATTTGAATTGGTGCCCATGGTACTAAAAATAAAGTGCTTTGCCAGTGCTCGATTTTTCTGATCACCTGCAATTTCTGGCTGGGTTAGTTCAGAATTAGTTTAGTGCTGAATAAGTATAACTAAAGCTTTAGCTGCAAACACAATTTCAGTAAAAAATTTAGCTGAAAAATAGTATACTTGATTAACAACACGTTTTACTAATTTAGCTACGTACACTGAACCAAAAGTCGTAAGTGAAATCAACATAAAAATGTTGTTAACTTCTGACAAATTTTATTGTTAAAACAACAATTACGTTATTCAAATTGATGTGAATTTTTGTAATTCAATAATGTGGTAACTCTGGGTCCAATATATAGGCAGCAAGATATATTTATATAGGTAGTCTTACTAGAACAACAACTACAACAAACTACAAACAATACAAAAACAACATGGTTTTGACATTTCTTTGTACTGTACGCAACAACAAAATGCCTGTTGTTTTTGTATGTTTGTTGTAGTTGTTGTTCTAG
Source organism: Delia radicum (assembly GCA_021234595.1). Classification (NCBI taxonomy): domain Eukaryota; kingdom Metazoa; phylum Arthropoda; class Insecta; order Diptera; family Anthomyiidae; genus Delia; species Delia radicum. Next base: position 55,212,812 of record CM037855.1, on the reverse strand, counting down.
TAAGACTACCTATATAAATATATCTTGATAGGCAGTATGAGTATCAAAATTTTTGTTTTCTTGAGTACTTTAACCCTGCGTACAAATAAATCTAGTTTTCGTACACTAAAGACAAGTTTTCATAAAAAACAAGTGAATTTTTAACACTACTTTTTAAAATTTACACGTGAGAGACTGGGCAGCTAAACAAAAATACGTGTCTACTCTCCGTACGTGTCTGTCCGTTTACAACATCTCCAAAGTTCATTAAAATCCTAGAGTTCGTGTCTGTCGGGATACCTAACTGGTTAGTATTTTTCTAATAGAACGTGTTCACTTCACTTGTCTATTTTATACTGACATAGACGCCTGACGCATTACATCTGCTGGTTTAGATTAAAATAATCGTCTCTGTTCTGGAATTAGTGGGGAATTGAAAACGTAAAATTTTTCAAATTTGTAAAATTGTAAATTCGGAGTTCTTGAATTCGTACGTTTTGGTGAATTCAAAGTTTTTGTTAAAAAAATATTTTAGCTGTCAAAACCTCTAGATTTTTTGAACAAACAAAATTTAAGTCGTCAAATTGCAAAAATAGATGTGAATTTAAGGAAAATTTGTGATTTGGTAGAAATATTTTTTTTTAGGTTGAATTAAAGCATAAAAATTGCAACTAAAAGTATATTTTTTAAAAACCAGAATGGTTATTATTTGAAAAAGGTGTATTTTAAATAACTCAGAAATGTATGTGTACTTTACAAAAAAAAAATAATATATTTTAGATGTTTTCTAAAACAACTTTTTTTATTCTTGAAAAATTTTACAACTTTAAATATTTTCTTGAAATCAATAAAAAAAAATTCTAAATTGTATAAACCAAGTGTTTTTTTTTTATCAGACAATAACATCAAATAAACAATTTCATCAAATAATAACAAAAAAGTACATACTAAAGGGTCCGCCATCTAACGTTTTTTTTTCAACTAGTGCTTATTTCGTGAATGGTAACACTTAGCTCATGTCTGATTTGACAGATAATTAGTTTTATCCTTCCGCTGAACGAATATGGTCCGTATGTTCGTTGCATAAAGACCTTGGTATGACGCCATACAAAGTCCAATTGGTTCAGGAGTTCAAAAAAAGAAAGTTATTTGACGGACCCTTTATTTAATTACGAGGGCGGATCAATAAGTCTGTGATTTTTCAAACTTCCCTCGTAGTTATATGAAATGCAACATTGCTCCCATCAAGCACCACCTGTTAATAGACTACTGTCAAGTTTTGAGCAAGTTCCGTCATTTACTTTGTGTTCAACAGCTGTTCAAAATATACAACTTAGTGGATTTTTTTAAAAATGGAAAAAAGTCAATCAAACCAAGATAAAGCTTGATAAATACTATGGGGACTCTGCACCATCGATTTCAATGGTCAAAAAGTAGTTTACTGACTTTCGTTGTGGTCGCACAAGTACAAATGACGCTGAACGTTCTGAACGGCCAACTGAGGTCAACACTCCCGAAAATGTCCAACAAATCCACGATATAGGGTTGGCCGATCGAAGAGTAAAAGTGCGTGAGATTGTTGATGCCATAGGCATTTCATATGGCAGTGTGGTTTCGATTTTAAATGATCAGTTGGGCTTAAGAAATCCACATCTATTACCTTCAAAAGGGAAAAAACAATAAACGGCGAATATTATGCCAACTTATTGGACCGATTTAACGAGGATTTAAAAAAAAAAACGACCCTATAAGGCCAAGAAAAAAGTTTTTTTTCATCAAGATAATGCACGGGTGCACACGTGGGCTACGAATTGGTACCTCATCCGCCATTTTCTCCGGATTTAGCCCCCAGTGACTATTTCCTAATTCCAAATCTAAAGAAATTTCTCGGTGGAAAGAGATTTAGCTCCAACGATGAAATTATTGATCAAACAAATGCCTATTTTATGGACCGCGAAAAATCTTATTTTTGGAAGGGATACAAAAATTGGAGAAACGTTGGACTAAGTGTATTGAGCTAAAAGGAGATTATGTTGAAAAATATTTTTTTTTTTTTGAAAAAAAACTGTGTTTCATTCAAAAAGTCACGGACTTATTGATCCGCCCTCGTACTTTCGCCCCTAACGCTTTGGCAAATACAATTCCCGTAAGATATAGTGAAAGTGAATTCAAGAACATTTAAATTAGTTTTATTTTTTGCGGAATGGAATTCCAGAACAGAGGCGAATATGTTTAGACTTTAGTAAATTCAGCAAAAAAAAAATTAAAAATTTTGTATTTCATCTAGATAAAACACCAAAAGTTATAACTAAAATCCCAATTTAAACTAAAAATTAGTTAAAAACTTGCAAAGTTGAATAACTAACTGCTTTACTAATTATTCTACTAACTTTTTTCTATGAGTTGAACTTAAAAGAATTCTAAAAATATTTTTCCAGTATTTCTAATCTATATATATAAAACTTATTTTCTGTTTGTTTGTTCTCTATACAAATTTGCAATTCTCAACGGCTTTTCCTCAAATTTGGCATGAATAATCCTCGGACTTCAACTTAGATCGTAGTATAGATTTCATCGACCACGCCCACTTCTACGCCTAAAATTAAAATTTTTTTCACCTTCGTTTTTTTTCGAATACAAACTTCTAAGAAAGTTTTAACGTATTTCTTTGAAATTACTCACATATATTTTAAGTTTCCGGAGGAAGGCCTCAGTAAAAGTTTCATTACCTAAACCCTCTTCAATACCGACTTTTGATCAAAATTGTCAAAACCAAAAAGTTCCACTATTTTTAATAAAGCTTATTGTTTTTAATTTGAATGTATTAAATCCAATCGAAACATTTTAGGAAAAACCATTCGTTTTTAAAAATTTTTTTCCTCCGTATAATATACCTCCTGATTTTTTCGGAATGTCTGTATGATTTAATTTTTTAAAAATTTTATTTTTCCTTACCGTTTTTGGCAATAAGAAGTCCATAAAAAAAAACAAAAAAAATTTCTTTAAGGATAAACCTTTTGGAAAACATGCACTAAAATCAATATGAGAGATCTTCTATTATATAGAAAATTAATTTTCTGTTTGTTTGTTTGTGCGCCATACAAACTTTTATTTCGCAACGGATTTCTCTGAATTTTGTATACTTGATCCTATTACTACAGGGAAGGTTGCTGTAATGCTGTTTAAGGACCACACCCACTTTTACGCCCACTTTAAAAAAATATGAATTTGTTATTTAATAGTAATATTTTCATTTTTCTAATTGATCACTCCCACTTTTCCAAAAACATGTAAAATTTGTACAGCCCACATTCGTTGTTTCCTAAACCAATTTTTATTTTCTTACGGATTTTGTTCAAATTTGGCACTCATAGTTTGTACACCTAGGGCGAGGTCACCAAATACTAATCTCCTACCGCTACCATTTAAAGGCCAACTGTGGATTTCCGATATCAAATGTTATTTTTCAAAGTGTGACAATTTATAAAATTTATAGGGTCCAGTTTGGATGTTCCATAAACAAATTTTTATTTTTAGCAGATTCCGCACAAATTTTAAAAAGATGGCCCTCCAAAAGATAATTTATATTTTTTTATGTAATTGAAATAATATTCGATTAACTATATATGCAGCCATTCAGTTATCTTTTTACTTTTTATACAAATTTTGCACAAGTTTGAAAGAATATTCTCATAATCATTAGAAAATTATAAACATTCATGTACTTTAGTAGAACTTTAAAATTATGCTTTAAGAATTTTCACAGTATGTATCATAAAAACAGGGCACACTGCAATGAGTATTGTGGCGTCGCAGCAGTCACAGGAGCTCCTGGGCTGTCATAATAATTGTTTTCAATATGTGTTATTTCAAGTTCCGGGCAAGACCGGGTACAAACAGTTAGTTTTAAATATAATATTTGACAGTTATTTTGTTGTCAAATGTCGTGTTTCAGGTTAATAAATTTATCTTTGAAAGAAAAGTCGAATTTTCAAACACAAATCATGTCAAATGTAATTAATTTTAATTGAGCGGTAAATCCTGGGATCCCGGTAATTTGAAAAAATTCCCGCATTATGTATGTATTGTATGTTGTTGCACATACTTACATAAAATATAGGTACATAGTACATTGTATTTTTGTTTATACCCAGAGATTGTTGACTTTTAGAAAGTGTTTGCGAAATGTGAGTGAATAATAAATATGTATAACGTTCACATGATAATTACATATACAAATTTTATATTTCATCTCTTTAATACCAACGTAAAAATTATAAATTTATAGTTAAATTGTGTTCATAAGGAAGCCAAATTATGCAAATAGAAACTAATATTTTCAGTGTGAGTGCTATTGATGTACACTGAGAGAATTATCCTTCATGATAGTTATGAAATAATTTCATAACATTTTTTTCGTGGATTGAATGAAGAATTTTATTATATCCAAGAAAATTTATTAATATTAAAAAAATTTCATAAATTTTTTTCATAAAATTTCATAGTTTTATTACAGACTTTAAGTTTTAAGATTTAATTCTCAAGTGTTCAACCTATTTTATAAAATGATTTATAATTTCAATATTGCCTTTTAATAATTTTTTGCTTCTATGAAATTGTTTAAAAAATCATATAAAACGGTTCACTGCTTTAGTTCCATAGCGTTTTTCAAGGCAATCATGAAGAGTTTTATTAATGCAAGCAAAATGATTCAATAGTTTTATGAAGATTTTCATATATTCTACAAAAATTTCATAAACATTGACTTTAATGAAACCTGCTTCATAAATTCTATTAGAAGTTTCAATGGACGAGTTCCATTGACTATTTTCATTAAATCTATGAAGAAATTCATTACTGCAGTGAAGATGATTCTCTCAGTGTAGTAGCTAAAAACTGGTTTTAGCAACCAGAAGTTCCCGGGTTCAATTGCTGGCTCAAGCGACCCAAACATAATTCAAAGAGACACAATTATTTTTTAACTGCTTTACCTTTCGGCAAGCGATTGCGGAAGTAATTCAATTTCGTCGTTTAGATTCGGCATAAAATTGTAAGGCCTCTCATATGGTCAAAGAATTATCAACAGACCCAATTACATGGGTTTGTAGACAATACCGCTAAAGTTCCGTTATTGATTCAACGCGTTTTAACTAACTACCGTTACCCTTAAAATATCGTTACTGATATAAGTGAATTACCGTCATATTTAAAATAACGTTACCGAAATAACTGAAGTGCCGTTAGCCTTAAGAAAACGATACCGAAATAAATAAAATAGCGTCACCCTTAAATGACTGAAATACCAAAATGACTAAAATACCTTTAACTTTAAAATGCCATTAACGAAACAGCCAATTTTAATTTGTTTCAAATTAGTATTTTTATAAAGTTTTCCTTAAATCCTCTTGAAATGAAAGTGGTTTTAGTGAATTCTTTCATACATGTTAAGTTTACTACTTTTTAATACAATCATCAAAAAAAGCTCGTACACTGAGAGAATTATCTGCATGACATCAATGAATTTAGATCTATGAAATGTCAGTGGCACTCATTCATTGAAACTTTTCATTCAGTTAATGCAGTTTTCATAAAAATTAATTTTATTAAAAATTTCATATGACTAATGAAAAAGTTTCACTAAAAACAGTTTCATTAAAAATATGAAGTTTCTTTGCAAAGTTTAAGAATTTTTTTATTCACATTGTGTCCTAGAAATTTCCACTGTGTACAAATCACAGTCTGATAATTTAGGTGATCTAAATTTTAGAAGAGCTAAATTTGAGTTGACAGTTGTACTTAAATTGACTAAGAATTTAGCAAAATCAACAGAATTTTCAAGCTAAGTAGTTAATAAAGCGTACTTAATAGGTACAGAGTAAATATGTTTGGTCGATTTTGCTCTATCTCGCTTAGTTTCCGAGATATACCATTTTTATGATTATAAAACAAAAATTATAAGAAAATAGCGCCATCTACAAGTGAGACTGATAACGGAGACACAAACAAATAGTGGCTTGAAAACAACTGTGGTTTAAATTAACTGGCAAAATTTGTATATTCAAGAATTGCTAAATTACTAAATTTCGGTTTGAAAAATTAGTTTAAATACGGACGAAATTTGTTGTTTAAGTAAAATGAGATAAGTACCAACTTTAGCTAAATAACTAATTTAAACAATAAGAACAGAAAAAACTAGTTCAACTTATAGGAACACGTTAATCGATTAATCAATTCCTCGATTAATCGCCTCTATTTCGGTTAATGTAGAAACAAATAATTATTCGACCCGAAAAACAGGCCGATTAACCGGTTAAATATTTTATATGGATTTTTTTTTCTTATTTTTCTCCAAAACTTCATGGTTTTCTTAATTTTGGGTAAAATGGCAAGAAAAAGAGGAACACTATCTAAAGTACCACTACACACAGAGAAAAAATTAGCTATTTGCCAACTGAAATTCGGTTACTACGACTCAGATTCGGTTATTACAAATTTCAGTCGGTTGATAAAACTGAACATTAGATCTCACAACAAAGTTCGGGTAATTCAACTGAATTTTAGTTGTCAGACCCACAATATTCATAAATCTTATATAAATATCGTTGTACTAACTGAATTTATAAGTTGTTACTATTAATATACACTTTTCGATTCGGTTGGCAGTTTATTTCTCTCTGTGTAAATTCTTTTAAAATCGAGTGAAAGCGAAAGGCTTAATGCCTTTAGATACAATTTTTTTTGCAGTAAAGAGTTAATTTTCGTAAGTTATTTAAAAATAAAAATTTCGCTAAATAATTCTAGTTCAGTTTATATTTGTTATAAATTCATAGTTTGCAAATAAAAATAACATAAAATGTCTTTGTATCTCCAATAAGTAAAAATTTAGTTTTTTTATATTTAAAAAAACTATATTTTTAGTTAGTTTGTCGATTTTTAAATGTATGTTGTCTACCGACAACATTTTTTTAAGACGGCAAAATCATTTGCATTTTTTAAGGGTGATTTTTTAATAGCTTTCGGATTTGATTAAAGAAAAAACACATAAAATTTAGAGAAATGTAAGAATGATTTGCTTTATTTTTGTAAATATACGGAGGTTGAAAGCTCGTTATAAATTGAAAATAACATAAAAATAATCTCGATGTATATAAAAACAAAAAACTAATATAACTGTAAAAAATATTACTTGAGCCAGGGTACACACTAAAAATTTTTTATATAAATAGAACATTTTTGGTCTTCAAAAGTTAGTAACGTCATGATGCTTGTTAGGAAAAGACCTAACCACGTGGTTGATTACTAAGAAGACAAGAATGGAGCAACATTGATTATTAATAGGTTTTTTGTTAAAGCTCTGCCTATTATATAGGCTCTAGCTTTTCTAAAACTTCGGGTTTCTGATGAGATCTTTAGCCAGATCGAAATACTAGTATCAACCTAGCTAATATGTTTGATTTGCTTTATTATTGTAAATATACGGAGGTTGAAAGCTCGTTATAAATTGAAAATAACATAAAAATAATCTCGATGTATATAAAAACAAAAAACTAATATAACTGTAAGAAATCCTTATTTGAGTCGATATAACTGTCTATATAATTCAATGTTTAAAGATGATTTCATGTAAATGTTGACAGCGGCTACGCCTCAAATGGTTCATACGCTGGGTTCTCCAACATATCGGCCTGTATCTCACGAATAAATTCTTCAATATTGGCTTCCAGTGCGTCAACCGTTGCGTGCTGGTCCCTCTAGACATGAGCCTTAACATAGCCCCACAAAAAATAGTCTAAAGGCGTTAAATCGCACGATCTAGGCGGCCAATTGACTGGCCTCAAACGTGAAATAAACTGTTCACCGAACTCGCCTCTCAATTGGGCCATTATTTCGCGTGCTGTGTGGCACCGTCTTGTTGAACCCACATGTCACCCAAGTCCAGCTCTTACATTTTGGGCAAAAAAATTTGTAATCATCGCACTGTAGCGCTCGCCATGCACAGTAGCATTCCTGCCTTCTTCGTCTTTGAAAAAGTACGGTCCAATGATGCCACCGGCCCATAATCCACACCAGACAGTGCATTTTTCGGGATGCATTGGCAGTTCTTGCAATGCTTCTGGCTGCTCTTCACACAAAGTACGGCATTCAACCAGAAATGAGCTTAGTCGCTAAATACAATTTTCCGATCACAAAGTGAATCTACATCCAACTTTGCCAGCTCTCATTCACCAAAAGTTAGCCGTTGTGGTAGGTCGTGTGGCTTTACTTCGTGCAACAGCTGTATTTTAACAGGTTTTACACCCAAATCCTTTCGCAAAATTTTCCACTTAGTCGAGTAACAGAGGCCCAATCGCTGCGAAAGGCGCCAATCGATAATTCACGATCATCAACAACACTGGTGGATACAGCTGCGATATTTTCCTCTGTCCGCACTCTACGTATGAGTGTTGGTAGTTTAATGTCCAATAATGTAAATTTGGTGCGAAATTTAGTCACAAGATTCCGAATAGCCGACTCAGAAGGTCGCCAAAACTGACCATAAATTGGAAGAAGTGTACGATGTACTTTCTTAACCGAGCATGAATTTTGATAATAAAATTCAATAATCTGCAAGCGTTGTTCGTTTGTAAGTCGATTCATGGTTAAATTATAGACCAAACTGAACATGTTTAACAGTAACATGTTACATAAGTTGTTCTACAAGTAGTTCTCGTAAATTCACATATTTTGAAAATGGATTATTTACTTCCTCCAAAATAAAACCCCAAGAATATAAAACATTTTTGTTTAAAAATCGCATAATGCTTTGACTTTACTTAATATTATTTTGCATTAAACGATTATTCGATTAACCGCCGATTTTGTCTATCAACCAATCCGAATAAGCGGTTAATTTGGTTTAGCGATTTTTCAAATAATGCCTTAACCGGTTAACCGCCTAGTTCAAATAATTGGAAACATTAATATTAAGTGACATTATGCCACCGCGACTTAACCCAATGTAGAAACGGTAATGACATGCCATTACTTTCCTCACTACCAATAATGACACCAGCTTACTCTCTGCATTACTTTAACAAAAATAATAAGGGCTTACTAATAACAGGTTATTTTCCCCATTATTTTAATACAAAAAATAAGTACAAATTTTTATCATTATTTTAAAAATAAAGTAATGATCTCAAAATTTGTTGAAAATCTATTTTTAGACCCATTATTTTTTCAATTCCGATTTTGATTTTTCGTAAGCTGGAAAGTAATGACATTTTGTGCAAACAAGTCATTTATGTTTTTTTCTATCAACTATAACATGTCGAGATAAGTTAGATGGTAGAGCGTTTGACTGCCAACCTGGAGTCCCAGGTTCGAATCCCATGTGGGAACATTTTATTATTAGAATATTTTTTTTTATTTAATTCAATAAAAAAATATTTTTTTTTATTAAATTGAGTTTTATTGAAAATTAATGTTTAGACTTATTATTTTTGTTCATACTAGTAAGCATATACACATAATTTTATATTTTTCGTAAGATATTTAGTAATGATATGTGATATGATTTTTGGTGACATCCATATATAAAAGTTATGAGATTTGTAATGACAATTGTAAGTACTTGCCATTACCAAATATGAACATTTTATTTTCACTTCCTACTGGGATTAAAAAAACTAAATTGTGGTAAATAATTTTTTTGACATTACGGTTGTTATTGTACCTGTTTGTCTATATCGGCCATAACATTTACACTTTCCGAATCTGCCACAAATTACTATTAATTATTTTTAAACTTATACATATGAACAACTTCAAAAATTTTCGGCACCCGTTGAAACTGATTTTAATTGGCTCTTGTTTCTCAATGTTTTATGAATTGAGAGAAACGATGGACAGTGTTGGGTTGACCACCGCCCTCCTACGCACACGGTCCAGAAGCTCCAAAATAGACTTTGAAGCCCCTGCCCATACATGGAAGTTGCATTCCATCTTCGGACGGATATACACGTAGAAAAAAGAGCATCATATTATGATAGTTTAAGAGCATCATGTTATGATTAAAACACGTAACAATCATAATATGATTCCCATAATCATATTATGATTCAAGATGATCATAAAACCATTTCCAGTGATCATAATAATGATCATCCAGAATCATTTTTATGATTGTTATGATCATGATATAACAATTTTTTGTCGGGAACCATGTTCAATCATGTTTTTTCTCTGCGTGTAGGTGATATAAATAGCAAGGAGATCAGAGGGAGTGAAGTAGTTCAAAGCATTCAAGTGTCTTAAAGCCAAGACACTTGAATGCTTTTTTCGACACTTGAATAACGTGATTTGTCCAGCGGACGTCACATTATATTATCATGCCTAGAACATCAAGAGCATCTGTTTCCTCGATATTGATACATCCTATACACATGGATGACATTGATGAACCCACGTCCCTATGGTTAAACCAACAACTTTGGGTCTTGCGTGCACTAAATTCGACCCTATTCGCACTTCCCCACTCACAGATTCTTATCAAGTCCTGATTGATAGTGTCATTCATAATTAGGCTTTTGCCCCCAACCTTCACACGGCTTGGCCTGTGGTAGAAGGGAAATGAATGACAAATGTTGCTGTCATCTGCAAAAGAGTAGATAGGATTTAAAGTTCGACCGATAAAGTCATTTAGGAAGATAAGAAATAATAGAGAAGTTGAGAGCACGGACCTTTGCGGTACCTTTGTATTTAACTGAAACTCATCGGATTAGACCCCATATATAACAACTCTTATAGTAGTGCGATCTGTGAGAAAACTCGATATGAAACGAGAGAAGTTATCACCGACACCCAAAGCTATGACACGAGTGCTTTATGCCACACACTATCAAACGCCTAGGAAATATCTAAAGCAACCACTTTGTCCTAGCCAAATCTGTTAATTAATCTGTTATTCTTCCGTAGAACTACTTCTACGAAAACCATACTGCCGATCATTAAGAAGTGAGTTGGACTCTGGATAATTAACAAGATGGTAATTAACCATGCTCTCCACAACCTTCTAGAGCGCTGAGCAAGGTTGTTCGCCGCACCCTTTTTGGGTATTGGCTGGACATTGGCAACCTTAAAACACGATGGAAATATACCCGTACGATGCGACGTGCAAAATAGGGTTTCCAATGGAAGCGATAACGCCGAAGAGCACTGTTGCAGCATCAGTGCTAGTATTCCATCCGGGTACGCTGTTTTATTTACGTCGAGATTTGCAAGAACCCTTTTAACGGCTCGGGTGCAAAAGAATATTTTAGTCATATTATGTGATACTCTTTCGAGCTGGGGCAATAGATGACTGCTTTATGGCAGAAATTAATTTCCTGCGAATAATTCAGCCAAAAAGTTGGTTTTATCAACCGGGTCAGTGAATATCATTAAGCCGGCAAAAAAGGCGTGTTTTCTTTTTAAGTTTGTAGCTTTAACTAAAGCCAAGCAAAAACTGTAATTTTATTATTTGTTGTAATTTACTTGAAACTTAAAGCCGTCATAATTTTTTGTGCCCTTAAAGATAAATGATTACCGCGAATGGATTTTGCCGGCTAACATATAGAGAAAAAGTTATTAATGTCATTCAAAAAAAAAATCTGAAAATATTTTATCTCAAAGTGTTGAAAATTTTTGAAATTCGTCACATATTTTGTATTAACGTTCTTGTAATAAAAAAAGGTGTTTTGACTTTTTTATGCACATTTTGGTTTTGTTCTAGTTTTAATTTAATTGCTTTTTTTTCTTACACATTTCAGGTACGTGCATGGCATTGGCTCTGAGACACGTAATTCCCTCTTCCATTTGCATAATGGTCGTGATATTATTTTGGTCACAACATGTCGTCATGGTAAAAGTTGGCGAGAGTTACAGGATGCTCGATGTGATGAGGATAATCGAGAATATGACAGGTATGTCCATTGTTTTTTCTTCTTTCGTATTATCTATCCATTCTATAATTTTTTTATGAATTCATAATGTAGTCATTATTACTGTTGTACTAACTGACTACTCAATGTGGTAATATAGTTATTAAAAAGAAATGCAATTAAGTTTAGTCCTCGTATAATTAAGGAATGAAATGAATGAAGAGAATAAAGTTTGTAAAAGGAACGACTAATATAACATGTAAATACTTTTTGCTATTAATAAAGTGCAACTTTATTATTGTTCTGCACTGCGGGCCGGTAAACGTTGTATGTTGGACAAAATTACATTTATTAATTTATCAATTTTAAAAGAAAACTACACAATTGCTCTTTTTATTTTATTTAAAACTTGTGAAATCCTTCCATTGATTCGTGCATTCTTGATTTTTGGTGGAAAAGTTGTTTCTTTCGTGTTGCAAAAATATCATCGAGTTTAATTTTGACTTTTTTAAAAAAGTTTCGAAAGCGATTAACAAACAAGTTTTAAAGAATTTTCCAAGTTGAATTTTTGTAAACGGTAAGAATTTATTAACAATTTTTATAAAACTAATTGATTTTTATGAAATCATAAACATATAATAAATATAATAAATGAAGAAAATTAAAAAATAAATTTTCATACTGTTGAGCTGTATAATAGCTTATTTTAGTGCATATCTCTACTTTCAAAAGTCGAGTGAGGCAATATGGAGGTAATGATGGTTTAGCCAATAAGGAACCGCGAGTTGAGACTATTACTTTCAGAGACTCTAAAGAATGTGAAGGAGTAACGAAATCGGCTTGAAAATTGGCACACAGGGGTTTTGGAGGTCGCTAAGCTCGAACCTGGCATCAATCAGATTTTTAAAAAAGGTCCCTAATTTGCTTAAAATTTGTCACTGAATAGTTTTTATTATCGCTGATTACTAATCTGACATTAGATTTTCAAAATTAAAAATGGCGGATGATTATTTTTAAATGTGATCGGTTTTGTTGTATATTATTAAAGGTAAAGTTTTTGGGGTAGGATGATTTGTTTTAAAAGGATGATTTGTTTACGAACTAGTTTAATTGACCTACTTACACAATTGAACGATGTGATATAGTTCACCATAAATCGCGCTTTTAGTTTAATCGTTCGTTCACGTTCTTTTTATTCATGAGATAATTTAATCTCTTTTCAATCGTTTTTTTCACTAGGTAAATTTTGAAAGTAATATTTGAGATCCAAATTAAACGAAGTACATAAAAAATATTATTTTTTAATAATCAAATTTTTCTTTATATAAATGTGGGGTAGACTAATGACCATTCGCCATCTTTTTGTTTGAAGCGCTGTCTTTACCAAACCAATATACTTTTCGGAAAAATTATTTTTAATATTATGATTTACACATTCTGGCTTCCATTTGAATGCATGAATTCCCATTATTTATATGCCTTATAGAGGTATTATAGAGGTTTTGAACTTTGAAATGGAATAAACCAAAGATGAATTTTTTAAATTGACTTGGAATTTATTTTATTCGAAAGATAATCTTCTGGCATTATAATTTAAATATGACGTCTGGCATATGACCGCCATGGCTGGAGGTCCAATTTTCGATGACTTTTTCCAACATTTGTGGCCGTATATTGGCAATAACGCGGCGAATGTTGTCCTCCAAGTGGTCAATCGTTTCGGGTTTATCGGCGTAGACTAGCGACTCCACATATCCCACAGATATAGTCCAGCGGTGTTAAATCGCATGATCTTAGAAGCAATTCACGGGTCCAAAATGTGAAACTATTAGGTTACCAAACGTTTCCTTCAATAAATCAATTGTGGCACGAGCTGTGTGACACGTTGCGCCGTCTTGTAGAAACCACAGCTCCTGCACATCATGGTTGTTCAATTGATGAACCACTGACCATTGACTGTAACGTTCTGACCTGCATCGTTTTTTAAACCAGCCCATAAAGCACACCAAACAGTCAGTTTTTCTGGATGTAACGGTGTTTCAACATACACTTGAGGATTATCATCACTCCAAATACGCCAGTTTTGGAGTGATCGAATTAATTGCTCTGATGGACGATTATGTTGACCGTAAAATGGACGCAGTGCGCGATTCGTATTTGGAACAGAACCATGATTTTAAAGATGAATTTGAAGAATTTAGAAGCGTTGTTCAGGCGTCAGTCTATTCATGTTGTAATGCCAAACCAAACTAAACATAAATCACATGACAGCTGACAAAATGGCCGCCAGTTAAAGAAGTGTTGCCAACTTAAAGTTCTATACCTGTATAAAAAACACCCTTTATAATATTTGTTATGTTTTTCAGAGTAACCTAAAACTTTTTTACACTTATCCGAAACTTTTTGCAAAAACCCCCATCGAAATTTTTTTTATTGAAGTCAATATCATACTAATCATACTAAAAGTTATATTTTTTAATATACGAATCGGAAAATTGATCACTGAATATACCAACCTTCATATATATTTTGAACACCTCCATAAACACAAAAATGTGTACTGTCCACGACTACCTGTATAGTAAACCCTTTAAACTTGGAGGTATAAAACTTGAAACTGAACGGTCATTTAACACTTTTTATTATATCTTTTAAATTTGGTGATAATAGGAAGTTGTGTTTGCACCCCACTGGCGAAATATCCCCCTTCTACCCTACATATGTATTATTTTTATTAAAATATTTCATTATTTTTATTTAATTTATTTTCATGTCTTAATCTTAATATTATATATTTTTATCACTGTTAATTATAAGCATTAAAAAGAAAAGTATGAAATATGAACAGTTCGCTTTAAACTTACCAAAATAAACGATCTTAAAAATTGTCAAATGATCGATTGAACGAATTTGCAAAAAGACCGATTGAACAAGATTAACGAGATGAACGACCTAGTTCATTAATATCGATTAAACTGGAAAGAGCGCTAATTCAAGCGAACTTTATTGCCCAAGTCTAACACCGTGTAGTGGGTGATCGCACAATTTATTTTCTAAAAGCCTTGCTCCTCTTCTACAATTGTGCTCACTTTTGGATTTTCATATTTCACGATTTTGTGGGCATCACTGTTTTTTTATCAATAACTACAGAAATACTAATAATGAAAACACAAAGTTTTATATTTATTTTCAATCAAGGACTGAACTACAACATAATTTCGATAGCAAAATTACGATCATGCCGTAATTCGATCCCTGGTTTTTGTTTGGCTATTGCTTTATCGACTAAAACAACATTTACTCTCAGGCCTTTATACTCGTATAACAAATAACAAAGTCGAGAACTTGAAAGTCGACTTCCAAAAATTCAAAAAAGGCGATTCTTTCTAAAGTCGATTTATAGAACCCTAATTCTACAATCATATATTGCCTTTATAAGCATATTCCTCTCTCGAATTACAATACTATTATTATCTGATTTCTGCGAATCATGTTAGTAATCATTTTAAATTCGTAGCAATCATGGTTATAGTTGCGCCAACTATAAGTTGGTCAGTCTGTTTTTTTATGAGCGTCTTCGCTCTTTTGGTGTCATTCTTGTTTAAGACATTTTAAAAAGAAGTTGTGAGAAGCAAACAGCACCAACAAATTAAATAATATTAATCAAAAATACATAAAAAATAGAAAATATAATTAGGAATAATTTTGTAATCTCAATCTGGTGTACCCTGGAAGTATGGACAAAACTTAAATTGTATAGCAAAGTTATTGTTTATTATTAGTGTCCAACCGAAAACTTTGGGCAAAAAAAGATATTTGGCCGTTTTCTTGATATTTGGAGACAATGTGGACAAACTTTGACATTGAAAACATACTTTATAAGCTCTTTTAATTCGATTTTGAGTAAAAAAAATTTTAGGAGAAATCCTATGTTTAGCTATAAAGTTAAATAATTCATTGCTTAACTACGGACTTATGTTTAAATTTAACACTCAAAATCGTATCTACATTTTTCCATTTGTCTGTTTTGTCCATAATGCTTTAAAATACCGAATACCGACAAAAAGCATTTTCTGGTCAAAGTCTTTGGTCGGACACATTTTATTACCCACAAAAGCGCTTTTCAGTCAAAATAATCACAATATTTTTGCAATGATCATAATATGGTCTTCAATGGTGTCGAAATTCTTCTTCATAATCGTAATATGGTTACCAGTGCTATAACATGATCATAATTATGATTAAAAGAAACATATTATGTACTCATTAAAAAAAAACCCACACAAATAGTTGAAAATTCAGCTACGACAACAGAAAATAGTACCTGAATTTGCTCCAGCAGAATTTTCAGTGAAGTCGAGAATCACACTCCGCTAAATTTAGATGACCTAAATTTTAGAAGAACTAAATTTGAGTTGACAGTTAAATTAACTAAGAATTTAGCTATATCAACAGAATTTTTAAAATTAATCAACATAAAATTCCGATAATAAGGTCTTTCCGGATCTGACCAGAGGCAGGTCCATATATATTACCGGAAATATAAGTAGTTTATAAAGAGTACTTTTGGTCCATTTTGCCCCATCTCTCTTAGTTTCCAAGATAAGGCCTACTTTATGATTATAAAATAAAAAATATGCGAAAATACCGCAATCTACAAGTGAGACTGATAGCGGCGAAAAAAAAATGGTTTGAAAACAGACTTTTGAATTTTTAACAGACTTTTGAACTAACTTTTTTTTATAAGTGCAGTCAATGTGGAGTATACATGTCAAAAATATCGGAGACAAAGAGTTTTAAAATATAACAATAATGCTATAAACACATAGACGACTGCAGCTACACGACTACAGCCTGTCAAAAATAAAATACACACGTTTATATGAAAACGATTATTTTGGCACCAACACAACTACACGGCTACCCGACTACTTTTGCCGCTGTAGTCAACTTAAGTTAATTTCTATTTTTGTTGGCTGCAAAACAAAAATAGTGTTGACAATAAAACAAAATATGTAACAAATTAGTGCTTAAAAATATTTTATTTTGTTAAACACAAAAAACGTCGCAACATCAAATGGTATAATTGCATTAATATTCAAGAGGGGTTATATAAATTTATTTTCACGTTATAATAATGTATTATAAATAAGTAATTGTATTTTTAAGTGAACTTTATATACGTGTCTACAGCCAAGCATGTTGTTCTATTTTGATAAAGAAAAAAAAGATGTAATTGGCACTACTGAAACAAAAATGCATTTGTATCAGGGATGTTAAATGGAGTTTTCAATTTTGTACCAACATCCAAAAAAAATTGTACTTTTTGGACGTTGACGGTACCATTTTTTTTTAAATTTATTAAAACAACAAAAAAAAAATACATAAAAATTCTCTTGTACAGAAAAAAAAAAAACAAAACCTTCCAATAACATACATTATATGAATGAATAAAATAAGGCATAAAAAAGTCTTATGAATATATGAGACCAATTATTTGTTTAGTTAATAAACTATTTGGAATTTCTACATCATAGCAGCATAAATTTGTCGCTCTTAACCAATCCTTAGTCTGTATGAGACTGGATAATGTTGGCTAATGTAGTCTGTTTCTTTCCTTAGTTTTTATTATATTTTGAAAAGAAAAAAACTCTTTCCACATTTGCAGACCAGTGTGGAATAGATAAAATTCCAGCAACGACTAGAAATGTCTGGAAACATATTAACATTCAGTTCATTTTGAAAATTAGCTACTACCGACCAAAAACTACAAACGTTTTAATTTTTTAACGACTTCAGTTAAAAAAATTTTAGTTTTTACTCTGGCTCAAGTAATATTTTTACTAAGAAGACAAGAATGGAGCAAAATTAATGATTAATCGGTTTTTTGTTAAAGTTCTGCCTATTATGGAGGCTATAACTTTTCTAAAACATTGGGTTCTGATGAGATCTTTAACCAGATCGAAATACTAGTATTAACCTAGCTAATATGTTTGATTTGCTTTATTTTTGTAAATATACGGAGGTTGAGAGCTCGTTCTAAATTAAACATATATAAGATTGTTTGGAATTTTCTTTCATTTCTTTAACAATAATTTAATTTTCGTTTGAGTTTGAATTTTAACGTCTTTTTCAGACAATTCCAGTTAATACTATAATTAATATGCAATTTTATTTAATTTAATTGTGAAAGGCGTGGTAGAGAAGAATGAGTGTATTTTCTAAAAATCATAACTACATTGCAAATATTCAATTTTTTCTGAATCAGACTGCGCAGTTTCTGGTATTGAACGTTCGTCAGTGACCCTGTTTTTTTTTTTTGAATTTTTGAATAATGTAATATTTGTTATGTTTTTATTTGTTCGATTGCGTCTATATGAAATTTTTCTGTGCAATCACTGACCGTGGTATAGATAAACTGATTTCTAATGCCACATGCACTCGCACTACACGTTAGACAGAGCGCTTTAGCCCTCTGAGCTATAGTTAGGTCGAGTTTTGTTGTGATTAAAACTAGTTTTATTCAATACACGGTGTTTTTGTTCTTGCATACATAATCTCAGAAGTACAACTCCAACAACACAACAGTTCTATTTTTAGAAACTCACCTCACTCTAATGTCCACTGTTTTCCCATATGTTATAAGTGATGCCATATCTATATATCAATTTTCACTTCTTCAGAATTTTAATAAATTCAAAATAAAAGTGAAGTTGGCTGCAACAAGTGTCAATATATGTAAGAGCTGCCAGATAAATTTTGTAAAAAATCGTAAATTTTTAACCGATATTAAAAAAAAAAAAATTGCCAACTTTATTCTTCAAAATCCTTAAAATGATGATAAATCGTAAAATCTGGCGGATATAGTCGCATATATTTTAAGAGCTCATTACATAAAACGAATAAATGCAATGAAAAAGGACACAATAACAATTTGTTTGCTATACTAAAAATTCAAAAAGGGGAAAAATTAAAAATTTTTAAATTGTACCAAATGAGTCGCGGTAGTACCACGGTACTTTAGAAGGTCAAAATGTACCAAAAAAAAGTACAATTGTACCAACTTTAACATCCCTGATTTGTATAAAAAACAGCTGTTGATATTTTTAAATTGAATCGTGATCAGCTGTTTACTATGCTGCTGTCGTTTCCAAAATAATAAGTAGCTGACCACACGGCGACGATTGCAGTCAACGGCATTTGCAGTCGTGTAGCTCTGCAGTCTGCTGTGGTCTATGTGTTTATAGCATAATAATATAAATTCCTTATTTTATGAAAGCGATGACAAAAGAAATTTCTGGAATTGATAAAATAATAAATAAGTCCGTTCTTTTTTAAACAATTTAATGGTTAGAATAATTATTTTGGTTTGCAATGATGATCCATTGCATCAATTTATTAATATTTGTTTAATCATCACGGTCTAATGTGTCACTTTATGATTTACGTTTGATATACAAATGCAAAAAAGTAGGATTTTATTAAAATTATAGCTCTTGTGTTAAATATCACCTTGAGGCCTCTTATTAAATGAATAAAATACAATATTCTCTCTCCTTGAATAATGGCACAATCACAATCAAAGGCTATTTTTTCCTTTTTCTATATTTGTACAAAGGGGTCTTTGTAGAAGCACTTTTTTCCACAGAGTCTTTATATTCTTGTTCTTTTAATTTTTATAGTCCTTGAAGATTCAATTTCCACGAAACATAAAATCTGTCATTAACAAATACAAATATATGATGAATCTAATGTCAAGTGTCCAAGATTCTAATTAAAAAATTCCTTGCTAAAATTTTGCTTTTGAATTTATTTCTTTTACTTTGGGAATATAGAGTTATACGTTACAAGTATTTCGAATAGGATATTTTCTAGATGAATCAAACACCAGCAACTATTCAAAGCCCCTGTCCCATCAAAAAATAACCTCGATTTGGATAGCAGTAACTACATTTCTATGCTTCCAAAATAGCGCTTAACCGTCTTGCTTTCAATAAAGCAATTCAGAAGGAATTTTGTTGTGCTTGCTTGTATTCTTTTAAATGATGCATACAATGAAGCAGTAAAGATTGCATGCAATGAATTTGTTAACAAAAAGATTGCATGAATATTGCAAGCAATTAAACTTTATTATTTCAATGAAAATTAAAATTATTCAAGTTCGAGGCCATACTCTATATTTTATTATTAGGATATTGTCCTAACAAATAATCTATAGAGTTTTTGTTTTCAAATTTATTAATTGACCACTTTCTGGAAAGTGTTGATAGATCTATTGCGGTAAATTTCGAGGTTCCCATCATCAGAACACGTTTTGAAAGAAGTGACAATCCAATGCAAAACATCATGAGAACTAGTATATGAGCTCGAAGTTAAAGATTATCACCATTGATCAAAAATAAATTGAAAACTTGTTTGTTATGTGCACCCTCTACCTTTGGTAGATATATAATACACGCTTTTTGTTTTTTTTTCCCTTCTTTTTATTTTCACACTGACAATAGAAATCATAAATCATGTTTCAAAATACAATTTCTTATAAAGTGCATGCTCAAATATAGATATGGTAGTTAATTTAGAAATAGATCTGTGGCAGGTAACATTATCTTTAAGACCGGATTTTAATATTGGGGTGATAAATGTAAATTTCCATCGATCTGCAAAAACACCATAATTAAGAGATTTATTAAAAATTTCTACAAGTGGAAAAGAAATCGATAAAGCACGATTCAAATTAAATTTCAATTAGATTCGGATCAAATAGAATTTCAATTAGGTATAAGGCTATATCAAATTCGATACATTTCTTTGTTGCATCATATTAAAATTTTTTAATCGGGTTGAGACATTTTCGATATATTTCATCATATATAACAATGTATGATGAGCGTGTAAGCTAGTATTGGGAAAAGGCATGGCAACTATTAAGTTTAATAACATCATGAATGTTTTGAAATCTGGCTCTATGATGCTGCTGCCATTCATTGGGAGCCATTTCGAGGCAAAACAAAACAATTTTATTTGTCTTCAAAGCTTTTTATGCCAGCAATCTTTATTTGCTTCGTGTTTCCTTCATCTTATCTAGTCGGTCTCCTAGTTTTCGTATGTATTTTCTTTATTCCATTTCATTTAAACATAAAACTAATTCTATTTGTAGTCGTAGTGGTGCTAGCATACGTATAAGCAAAGAGTATATACAAATAGAGAGACTACACTTCCCACACCGCTCAGCAACAAAATACCGAACTCGGGCAATCAAATGAAAACATTGTTTTTACACTAAAAAATAATTGCAACATGTTGATAAAAAATGTTGCTTAAAACACTCACTTTTATTTTGCTTATATTTTGTAATTTTCAATTAAAAATTTATATATTTTAATTTTATCTTGCCGATTTTATCATTAATATTTGAAATAATTAAAAATTGTATTTGATTATTATTAAAAAATATGATGAAAATTAATTAAAACTTTTAAATTTCTGCAACATGTTTTCATTTGCTCGGTGCGAGTTTACGAACAAATAAAAAGAGTTCAGATTCAGAGAGACTGGGTGGATAAAAACCCACTGGTAAAAGTCGTTGTCTATATTTTTATGCATTTTATGATAAAGAAAATGTTGTTTGTTTTCTTATAGCTATCTTTGTATGTATGTGTATGCGGGTTTATATCTGTGTGGAGATACATCCATACAGATGACATTTGCTTTTTGCTATACTACATAAAGAAATCAAGATTTGTATAAAGAATTCAATTTTATGATTTCTATTGTCAGTTTTTTCTTCTCTTATTACATATTATTCTTAATTCTACGTTAATATTGGGGTTTAAAGACAAATAATACTTATGTATGTATTTTTATAAGGAGTAATAGGTGTTGTACATCTCTTGAAAGTTGGAGTTTTAATAAAGCTTAATACAAGGGCGTATTAATAAGTCCGTGACTTTTCGAAAATCCCTCGTAGTAACATGAAATGCAACATTGCTCCTGTCAATTACCATCTGTTAATAGGCTACTGTCAAATTTTGTTCAAGTTTCTTCATTAACTTTGCGTTTAACATGTGACATTGGAAAATTATCTGCATGATATTAATGAATTTTTGCATTGGAGCTCGTCCATTGAAACTTTTCATTAAATAAATGATGGGTTTAATAAAATTTAACGAAAAACATCATTTTATTTGTAAAAAAGTTTCATACGACTGATGAAAATTTTTCATTAAAAACATTTTCATTAAAACTATGAAAGATTTTCATAAATTTTAAAAAAAATTTCAGTCACATTGCGAAGAAACCTTAATCAGATTAGTAAAAAAAATTCACTAAAACTCGTCCAAGAAATTCTCTCTGTGTATCATACAACTTCGTGGATGTTTTTAAAAATTGAAAAAAAAGTGAATTTCGAGTGCCCAAAAAACATTATTTTTTCGAAAACCCGTCACTCAATGTTTCATTTGATTAATGAAATATTTTCATTAAATGAATTATAATGGAAAAAAATATTTTTTCCCGATTCATATTTATTTAGTTTAGATTTTTATTCATTTATTCATTTATTGATTTATATTTATTTATTTTACTTTTCTGTTTTATTTTGACATCTTCCTGAGCACGACTTGAACCCACAATCTCCAACATCTAAACAGTACCGCGTTACCGATTGAGCTAAATAACAAAAACAAAATGATGTGTTTATTTAGACTTTTGTGTTAAACTAGCTTATTTCAATAGTTGCAGCACCTCCTGTGGAAATCTGATGGAACTAAATGTTTGGTGTACAAATAAAATGTATATAAAAATAATTGCATATTTTGAGGATCAACCAAATACATTCTATGAAAATATAATTTAATTAACTAATTTTTTCATTAGTTTAATGAAAATTATTCATTAATTCAATGAATCCAACTCCATTTTTTTTTGCATTATTTTATGGTGCGAAGGAAAATTCTATCAGCGAATGGCAGTGTTGCAAGAACTTGGTTGCCAAAAATGGCCAAATTTGTATAAAAAAGTGCCCAAGTAAAAATAATATAAAAATAATATGATATAATCCTATATAGAGTGAAATCACGTGTAGTAAGATACAATTTTACCAGCCACTGTAGTTTTTCCTAAAATTGCATATTCAACTGTACTCGTATCTCACAATATTTTATACCATACGTTGTTAGAAGGGCAATATATAATTGGATTGCTAGTATTAAATTATTATATGGGATTAAATAAAACAATGTATTGCCTCATGCAAAAAAAAAAATATAAAAAAATGTTAAGTTGGGGAAAAGCCACGTTTTTTTTTTTTTAAATCCATAACACTACTCAAAATTTTATTTTTACTGGATTGAATCGTATCAAATTATATCAAACTCAATGTAACATAATTCATTTATATAAAGGGTCCGCCATCTAACGTTTTTTTTTTTTTCAACTAGTGCTTATTTCGTGAATGGTAACACTTAGCTCATGTCTGATTTGACAGATAATTAGTTTTATCCTTCCGCTGAACGAATATGGTCCGTATGTTCGTTATCTTGTAAAACAAGTGAAAGAAACTGGCATCATCATAAAGACCTTGGTATGACGCCATATAAAGTCCAATTGGTTCAGGAGTTCAAAAAAAAAAAAGTTATTTGGCGGACCCTTTGCAATACGATCCAACATTTTTCAGTTCAAGTTGTACTTTAATTAGATATAAATAAGGCTATATCAAATTTAATACATTTCCTTTGTTGCATCATATTAATTTTTTTTAATCGGGTGGCTAAAAATAGCTTAAAAAAATGGCCAAGCAATTTTATAAGAAAACCCACCCAATTTTTCAAAAAACTAAAGTAATTTAACCGGCGTGGTTCCAGATTTCAATTTAGTTGAATGGGTTTGTGATGGTGGTAGGGGGCGTTACTTTAATTTTTTTTTAACTGACACTTTTTGTACCGGTCAGCGCTTTCATACAAATACATGTTTGTAATCAGTAAAACAAATTTGATTTGACGAAAATCTTTTTGGATTTTATTTGCATTTTTTTTTTGCATATTTTGCGTTCAACTATTTTACGTTCAACTAACAGGAAGAATTTAAAAATCTTAACACAGCATTTAATTAAAGAAGAAACCTCAAATTGCCATCAGACATTTATATTGTATTATATATTTATTTATTTATTTTTGTGCATGAAACTCGTTGCCCTGGTCATGTATAACCAATTTTTTACTCAAAAATAAGTCGAACAAAATCGAACTAACTTTCTGTTATCCAGTTTTAGCCCACTCATATTTACTCTGGGAATTTGTGAAAACTTTGTGGTAAATTGTTCCCATTTTTTAAGTCAAGCTTCATATAAAATATATTCTGCTGTAAATATTTATAGTTATTTGTGTAGTAATACAGTATATTTATTTTCAAGTGAAAACACAGTCATTTGTAGAAGAAATTTAATTTTTGACTATATTTACAGTTCATTAAAAAAACACAAACCACTGTAAATTACTGAATTATGATTTTGCAGTCATTTAATGCAGTAGTTTTTTTTTATTCAAAAAAATAAAACAAATAAATAAATGAATGTTTATTTTTTACTACATATTTGCTTAATTTTTACTACAATTGTGGTTATTTTTTTGTAAAAAGTACAAAGCAAATGACAATGTTAGTTGAGTTTACTGAAATGTAAGTCGTTCCTTTTTTTAAGTAAAATTTCATTTGTTTTAAACTACATTTTTAGTGGTCTTTACCTACAATAGTATTCTAAGTGTACATTTTAGCCGTGAAAATTTTTATTCGAAATTGAAAGGCCTCAAATCGTAATTTAAATTGTGAAAGTAAACAATTTTTATAATTTACAAGAAAGACAAAATCACTAAAAGCTAAAAAGCTCACTTTTTCATTTGAAAAATAGTAGTATTGTACATACACATTTTGTGAAAAGAAATGACAGACACACTCATGAAAACCATTATTGGTCAAATATTTTTTTAATATTAACAATTTGGTTGTCATAGTTAAAATTTCCAATAAGCAACTATGTAATTTTTGGGTGTACAGATACTCATAAATCCCTTTTTCACATTCACAATAGAAATACGCCTAAGAAATGGTTGGCAATTACAACATATCAAAAATTATGCAAAAATTAGTAAGGCTTTGCCCAGTTTTTTTTTTTTACTTTTTCTGCTTTTATTTGCATAATTTATGTAAAAAAACTTTCTTACTGACATGTTTTCATTAAATTTCAACTTTTATTTTCTAAGTGCTTGTAATGTGAAAACAAAACGAAGCTCTGATACTTAAACAATATGTGATAGTATTAAAAGGACTGGAGTGCCTTCCTGTCGGCTCTCATATTTCGGTAAATTAGGGTGTGTAATAAAACATCGGCCAAAGTCGATATTTGAAGCTAAACATTTGTTCCAAAAGTGTTCGATTTTCTTTTAAATCTTTTTAATTTTTCTAGTGCTCCATTGGATAGGCTTTGACATGTCTTATATATACATATATCCCAAATTGCATATATTTCTTGTAACATTCCATTAAAAATGAAAACGAAAAACGAAATCATTTTTAACCTAAATTTTTGACCAATTTTTTCTGTACCGTCTATCATATACCAATTCGAAGTGAACCACACTGCATATGTTTATTTTTAGCGGAAATATTATTTTATTAAGGTAACATCTACATTTGGTGAATTTTTGATGAAAAAATTTCTAAATGAAAAAATCTTATCTTTAAAACAAAGTTCTTACCAGGTTAACAGTCAAAAAAAAAAACTTAACAGCAAACTTTACACAGGATTTATATTTAAGTAAAAAATAAAGGTACTTTGATATTTGATGCTTTTTTATTAAGAGATTGTAATTGTAGG
Source organism: Delia radicum (assembly GCA_021234595.1). Classification (NCBI taxonomy): domain Eukaryota; kingdom Metazoa; phylum Arthropoda; class Insecta; order Diptera; family Anthomyiidae; genus Delia; species Delia radicum. Next base: position 55,187,066 of record CM037855.1, on the reverse strand, counting down.
AATCTAAAAATAATGCATAGTAATGCCTATTTAATTTAATCGAGCACGCAAAAAAAACATGGTTGAGGGAACCATATTCGAAGAGCATCATACATTTTGGGATTCATGATTGCGACAACCATGTTACTATGGTTGTGACAAACATACACTTATCTCTTTCTGTATAATAATATGATAATCAGATTACCATATTATGATTTCATATAAATCCCAATATAATCATATTATGGTTCTGTAAATTTGAATGAATTATCATAATATGAGCCCTACAGTATTCTCCCAGTATTCTGTTGAAACTGGATTAAAAAGTTATGCATGTTTTTTTAAATAGTATATTTATTTAATAATTCACACATTTAAATTAACTTGGGCTTAAAATAATTTAATTAATCAAATTGTCTTTGCGCTGAAGAAAAAGCTTTGTGAAATATAAGTCAGCAAAACAAGCTATAGATCTGATTACAGCATAAATCACGCATAAAAGTATTGTTAAGAATACAATTTCACAATTAATTTATAATGACCACACCATGTTTGCAGCAATCATAATATTTACCTTATAACCATATTATTGTCCTAGTTATCATATTATGATCATGGAAGAGAATTTCGTCATAATTTATTACCATATTATGATTATTGCAAAAATGTTATGATTATTTCGTACTACAGACTTAAAAGGCACGTGTATTTTACTTAAATTTTTCTTTCATATTGCATTATATTTTTTTTCTTTAACAATATTTTTTGCGTAATTGCAAACAATTAAAATATAAATCACTTTGTTATCACTTTATACTTAATTTGTAACACTTTTATGCCCATATAATAAACAATAACTTTATTTAAGGGGTGCGAGACAATTGAACTTTTGCTTGGGCTTCCATGGTAGACCCGGTTGAGACTATAAACTTATTCCTTCTTCCACAAAAGAAATCAACATTACAATTAGTTAACACCACTACGTTGTTTGTCTATTTTTAATGTCTTATTGTTTAATAGTATTTAATTTGTTGGGGCTGACTGTTTCTTACAACTTCTTTTCACAAAATCTCAAACAAGAATGACACTAAAAGAGCGAAGACGCTCATAAAAAAAAAAACAGACTGATCATCTTATAGTTGGCGGAACTATAATATGGTATATGATAATAAATACTATATTATGATTATAGACAAGACAATAATATGATAAATGAAAAAAAGACAGATTTTTACTAGAACATGCCGGAAGCAACCATATTATTGGTGAAATATGATTGTTACAATAATAATTTAATTGAAACAACCAATTATGGCTGTAGGAAACATAGTTTTGTGGCCGCAATCATATTGCAATCATATTTTTTCTCTGTGTGTACATGCCTAGCATTCCTGTAGTAAACGGTATTAGTCATTTTAACTGTAATTGTAGTCACTTTACTATGAGGAATTGTAAAATATATATTTTTGACAGTCACTAAAAAAATAAGTCGAACAATTTCGAACTAACTTTCTGTTATCCAGTTTTGGCCCACTCATATTTACTCTGGAAATTTGTGAAAACTTTGTGGTTAATTGTTCCCATTTTTTAAGTCAAGCTTCATATAAAATAACTAACAAAAAATACCTTTTTTTAGTAAAAGTTGCTTTCCGTAGTTATTTCGGCAACTTTGCAAAAAGCTGCATAAAATTTTGATTCCAGAAAATTGTAAAAATAATTAAAAAACCTCAAAACTACTCTCAAAAGAAGTTTCCATAAAAGTTCAACAGTTATTTAAAAAGTTAATCCGTAAAGTTGTGTCAATTGAATATGTAGTTAAATTAACAAAAAAATTAATTTAAATTTAACATAGGCGTGGTAGAGAAGATTAAGCATACTTTTCTAAGAATCATAACTACATTGTAATTTTTTTTATTGAATTAGACTGCGCAGTTTCTGGTAACACAACCTTCATCAGTAATCCTTTTTGACAATACTGTATTTATTTGTTATGGTTTTTATTGTTTGATTGCATCTATATGAAATGTTTATTTATTAAATGCAATCCTGACCGTGGCTTGAACCTGCTTTCTTTGCCACATGCACTTCGCACTACACTTTAGACAGAGGCTCTAACCAATTGATCTAAAGTAAGGTCGATTTTTGCTGTGGCTTAAAACCAGTTTCAATTACACGGGGTCGATTTTACATTTAATTGTAATTGCAGAAGATAGCTAAGACAAACACCACAACAATTCACAATTGTTAGAAAATCATATGTAATCTAATTTCCACTATTTCCCACATTTTCTGAGTTGGGGCAACTATGATGTATTTAACTTTTCTGTCTGTTATTCAATAAACAAAATAAAAAAATAAATACGCACTTTCGGTATATGTTGAAATATTCAGTTAAAATTTTATATTTGAAACAGAAACTTGTTGTATTATATAGAGTATTAAAATAAAAGAAAAAAAATCTATTGTTTCTACCGATTTTATCAATTAATTTTTTAACAGTTGAAAATAAACAAAAAAATACAATTGTTTTAAACGAAAAGTAAGTAGTCCTTTTTTATCTGATTCAATTTAATTAATTTAATGTGTATATTCAGCAGTCTTTACAGAAAAAATATTGTGAGTGTATTAATTATATTAAAAAACGGGTCAAGCGTTTTATGAAAAATGTTTAAGAGCCAACGCAGACGTCTAATTATGTACCAATATATAAAACATACTTTTTAGCTTCTCGAAATTGACTTAAGCCCTTAGAATATAGTAATATTTTGTTAGTTATTTTGTATTGTTTTGGCAGTTATTTTTACTAATATTGCATTTATTTTTTTTAATAGTTGATAATAACTAAAATTTTGAGTAATTTTTGTGACAAATGTAGTCATTGCCTTTTTATTTACGTTTGTAGTTGTTTTAAGTGTAATTTTTAGTAGTTTCTAATTTCTTAATTCCCTGAGCGTATGCGCAAGATGAATGCCGCGTTTGCAATCAATTAAAAAAATTCAATGAATTGGGCTACGAATTGGAATCTGGAAGCCCCCATTGACTATTTTCTATTTCCAAACCGAAAGAAATTGCTCGATGAAATTTAGCTCCAACGATGAAATTATTGCTCAAAAAATGCCTATTTTGACGACCTCGATGCATCCTATTTTTGGAAGGAATTAACAATTTTAGAAACGTTGAAATAAGTGCAGTGAGCAAAAAGGAGACTATGTTGAAAAATAAAAACTTTTTGTACTCTAAAACTGTGGTTCATTCAAAAAATCACTGAATTTTTGTCGATTTGAATAAATTATATTAATATGTTTCGTTTTTTTTTTTTTACAGATATGACTATGAAACGTTGTTGCTTAACTCAACATTCTGCTTAGTACCTCGGGGGAGGCGTTTAGGTTCATTTAGGTATGTACTTTATCTGACATGTCTGCATGAGTCAATGTCGTCACTAAATTCCCAGAAAACAGACTCGATAAAAGCAACCGTATTTGTTGTCAATCAAATGCCGAATTTTCGGTTGTGATAACAATCATTCGATTGAAAGAACCCAAACTCTGGAACGACACAAGAATTTTGATTGCCTCAATAGAAATTTGGCGACAACTACCAACAAATTCGATAGCTGCAACCGAACGATTCGATTGGCTGCAAATACGGTTGCTACTACCGAGGATTTTTGCTGAATGTATACAAATAAGTATATGTATTAGAGTGTCCCTTAGAGTGTGCCATAAGTTTAAATGTAGGAAATGTTTATACGGTACCCTCTAATTTCTTTATATTTGACTTGAATATAACTCATGTGTAATTATAGGCCTCTACGACAACTCCTACCCTAAGCGACTAGACCTTAAAGAAGGAACTATATGGGGAAAAATTACTTTTTTAAGTGTTTGCAAATTTTTTTTAATTTTGTAATAGTTTTTATTCTAAATGATAAATTATTCGATATAATGATAATATTTTGTATTCAAAAATGTATAAAATAATAAGTTTTTTTTTGATGTCATTAACCTGTCTTAAGGTAATGTCAAAAAGGGACAACATTTTTGGGGTACTTTTCAAATCTCTAATTTCAAATCAACGACTTGATTTTTACGGATTTCGAGGAAACTGTGTTAACAAGGCTTATTTGTTGTTATAATATATTTAAAATCGAAAATTAGCTTCTTTAGTAACTTTTGTTGTTTTATTGTATAACAGTAACTCAAGGTTGAAAAAACCCATGTGGTCCCAAATGATCCCAGACTTATTTATTTCAATTTACAAAAAAGTCATAACTTTGCTTACTACTATCGAATTTAAAGGAACGTGATCTAAAATGTTATAACACAATATCTGAAGATTCTGTGGCAATAATTTTGAGCAAATTGAACAACGTTAACCCGTGCCGTCCCGCATTTAGATCAAAGGAGATATTGCGGGAATTTATATATATTTAAACAAAAAATTTTTAAGTCCTCTTTTTACCCTTAACCCTTAGATGCTCTTGGTTCCAAAGTATTTGTATTTGTATTTTTTACATATTAAATACATGAGAAATATGGATTTTTAAACCTAATAATGTTTTATTAATTTCAGTTAATATAAAATAAAATTAAACTAGACTTTGGTTATACCGAATACTTTTTTTTGTATGATTCCACAACCTGGAGGAAAAACTTTATTTCTTCTTCATTATTAAAGTTTTTTCAACAGAGGGTCACTCTAGCACCAAAACCATCTAAGGGTTAATTTAACTCAAAATATTTTTTTTTTTAGCAATTTAAAAAATGGCTGTGGCAAGGTTTGTAAAAAAAGAAAGTAAATATATTTTGTTTCAATATATATAAATTCGCGCAGTATCCCATTTGATCTAAATGCGGCACGGCAAGGGTTAACGTTGTTTAATTTGTAGTGTCCGACCGAGCAGTTCGGCCAGAAAATGCATTTGGTCTGTATTCGGTATTTTAACCCTTTGTAGCCCATGAACTTAAAAATTAAATTTTTTTTGGTACGGGAAAGGTTAAGGTAAATAAAAAAAAACCTATTACTTAGAAATTAAGAAATATCCTTTATTTATAATTTATTTGACATTTTAGGGATTGTGACATTACTGTTACATAACATAAAAATATAAATTTTTCATGTAAAAATGTAAAAATATGCATTGTATACAATAAGTAAAAAATATTATTCACTAAACTACAGGTTTTCATAAAAACACCCAATTTTTTGCACTTTTTGTATTTTTTTTATAAAATTTTAAATTTTCAAACTTGTCAGTATTCGTATTATGAAAATACGAATAGGGACAAACTGACGGAAGTCAAAAAAATTACGCCATCTATGATATTTTTATGGTACTAATTTGATCAGTGATATGTCACAGTAGGGTCACTCAAATTTGAGCGAGCTAAATAAATTCAGTATGTATTATTTCGGGATTTTGGGGTTTGTTACAGTAATGTTACATGAGGCTATAAAGGGTTAAAGCATTATGGACAAATTTGGCGGATGGAAAAATGTTTATTGGACTGATTTGATGCTATTTTGAGTGTCAAATTTGAAAAAAAAATCTGTAGTTGAGCAATGAATTCACTGTTCGGCCTCAGAAAGTTCGGCCAAATCGAAAATAGTTCGGCGGCCGAACTTTTAACTTTATAGCTAAACTTCGGCTTTTCTCTCAAATTTTATACACAAAATCGAATTAAATCGGCTTAAAAAACATGTTTTCAATACCAAAATTTGTCATCATTGCCTCTAGATATCAAAAAACCGACAAAATATAGTTTTTTGGCCGAACTGTTCGGCCATAAACTGTTCGCACAGAATCTTCAGATATTGTGTTAAAATTCAATAGTAGTAAGCAAAGCTTTGACCTTTTTTGTAAATTGAAATAAATAAGTGTGGGGTCATTTGGGGCCACATACCCACATGGGTTAATGATGTTTTTTCAACCTTGAGTTACTGTTTCAAAATAAAACAACAAAAGTTACTAAAGTAGCTAATTTTCGATTTAATAATTTCTGATAACAAAGTTACCAATTTTTTTACCAAAAAACACTATTTCTACCACCCAAATGTACTGGGGGATAATTTAAAATTTTTTTACTTTTAGTGCAGATATCAATTTTTTCGCTTTTGTTGAAGAAAAAAATTTAAAATATGAAATTAGAAATTTGAAAAGCACCCCAAAAATGTTGTCCGTTAAGACAGGTTAATTTTTCGCCATATAAACGCATAGTTCGCTCTTTAGCGCCTAGTCGCTTAGGGTAGGCGTTGTCGTAGAGACTAATTAGTTAATTAATTAGTTACACATGAGTTATATTCAAGTCAAATATAAAAAAAAATTAGAGGGTACCGTATCAACATTTCCAAAATATGTACTTAAGGGACACTAATATACACTTGGGTCTGTTTTTATGCGGTAGATGCGTTTCAAAAAAAATCCCATCAACGAAATCCGCATAAAAAAACTCCACTTCCATACAAAAATGAGAGATGCGTTAGTCAACTTCAAATCAAAGAGTCATAATTGAACTAAAAACGCATAAAAAAAAATTAACAAAAAACAATTCATTTATTTTTTAAAAGCAATTTAAACAAAAAATAGCACTTATGTATACATAAAAACACAAAATTAATTTAAAAAACTAAGTTTAATAAAAATTAAATTCTATTTAAAAAAAAAAATAAAATATTCATTTAGCAATTTAAAAATTTAGAACATTAGATATTATCTGAATCACTATCCGAAATGTGTCTGATCATATTATAAGAGCTCGTTCCATTTTATCTATTAGTGTACCGCAGAATATAATAATAATTTTAAACTAAGTTGTGTGCCAGATAAAATAGATTTTCTTATTTTAGACTCATTTTTTTAATAGCTCTAATTGAAGATTCGCCAAGTTTGAAATGTTTTACAATAGCAACATACTTCTCACCTATTTCTATGCGATCTAAGATTGCTATTTTCGATTCCAAAGAAATTGCTTGTCTTTTTTTCTTAGTTTTATTAATATTTTATAAAAAATTCTATGAAAAAAACCAACTTTATTTTAACAATACAAACACATTTTTTTACACTTACACTTTTAAATGACAAAAATACCATTAATTTAAATTAGGATTTTAAATCATTGAAATTGAGAAAGAACGCTTACAGTATGAACATTACAAGTTGATTGACCGAGTAACATGCGAATAGAGTGATGCCAAAAAATGATAAACAAAATGTATATTAAATAGTATTTTAAAACCGCATTACTTCAAATCCGCATAAAAATAAACCGCATAAAACAGACCCAAGTGTATATATACATTTATATACAAAAATATATATACATTTCACGTAGCAAGTTTTGACATTGTGTAAAAATTTGCTTAATAATTTATTAACATTTTCGTATATTCCCATTATCCCTCTACAACTCAATAGATTTCTCGAAGCTATACAAGCTGGTTGCATTCCTGTATTATTGTCCAATGATTGGATATTACCATTTGAATCAAAAATCGATTGGAAACAAGCGGCTATTTGGGCCGATGAAAGACTGTTATTACAGGTGAGTTAAATAAATAGTAATAAGAACATATAAAAATTTATTGAGTGATATTTCATAATGTTTTTCTTGTATATGTATTTGGGATGTCTCAGAAAAATATTGCGATAAAATAAAAAAAACTGTGGTCGAAACGTTTTTTTTAAAACTACCCAACTACAAATTGCCGATGGCCTGAAAAATCAAGCTCTGTTTGTCAATGGTCCAACAAATGAAAGCACTCATTTGCAACGCTCTGCCAACGTTAGTAAAAAGTGCATTGCCAGTACTTGATTTACAAAATTTATAACCGTTAAAGTAATAAAAGCACTGGCACAGCTCTGGCTTAGAACGCTCAGCCAACGTTCGTAAAAAGTGCTTTGCCGTCCTCGAAAGAACATTGAAAAACTAGCATTGCTGACCTCGTGTCATCCGACTTTCTTCATATTGTGAACAGGAAGAATCTATGGAGCAATATGGAGAATCCCGTTTCAAATGTTAAAAACTTGCCATTTTTTCACGTTTTGAATTTTCCAAAAACTAGAACAAATTTTAAAACTAGTGGACTTTGATGACCTACAGTTTTTTAACAAGCTACTTTGAAAATTAGAAAACTTTCTGAAAACTATGATTGTCTACTTTTACGATCTGTAATCCAAAATTAACCCATTCTTTCTAAAAATTAATTTTTACTGTTGTTGCAATTTCGGAATGTATTTTGCACTTTTTCATTTAGGTGTGCTAGATGTTGCTGTTATCTGTAAAATATCGAGCCCTAACCACCAAAAAGACGCAAGTGTCACAATCATAATTTAACAGAAGATGCTTTTTCACTTATTTTTCTTTTAATTTTTCTTTGGTTTATCCAACTTAAAAAAAAAATATAAGCATTTTGGCGGTAAGGGCTCGATATATATACCTACTAAAAAATTAAGTAAAATAACTTTAACCCAAGCTAAACAAAAATAATTGTTCTTCAGTAACAGTTGTTTTAAGTAGTTATTTTAGTATTTTAATTTACCAACTACCAAAACAGTAATTTTACACTAAACAGTCAACTTTTGCTAGTTATTTAAAAATAGAAGATTATGTAGAGTTTTTAAAAGTTTAGTTTTTATTTGTTATTATTTAGTCCAGTCAAATAAGACAAAAAAAGGGGTCAACCTCCGAATTTCAGGTAATAGGCTGGAAACTCGTATATGGCTTTATTTTGGTGTTTTAAATACTGTCTCAAAAGTCTCATAAAATCTCGTGTCTGCGTCGTGAGTTATTTCTCACAAAAATCACTTTATGGCTATTATCTCGGTTTCTATAGCTCCAATGATGTCAACACATATTCTAAGCGTCGTTTCGATGCTGCTATGGAATTTTGACACTTAACATGCACATTCGACACTCAACTTGCACATTCACCGAGTTTAAAGTATTTAAGAAGTCTATGTGACCGTCATTTCTTTCGATACTTGCAGGTTTTAAAGTTTTAAAGCCAAACACTACATTAACAGAATCACCTTCTAATAGGGATAATACTTTTTAAGTTTATACGTCAGACGTTGCCGAGATCTGAAAATAAACAGTAAGTAAAGTAAGTTTTACTTAATGAATTCATAAGAAATACAATGTATTATCTAATAAATAATATAAATTGTTTTCATATTACATACAAACATTTCCAAATTAAGAGAATTTAAGAAAACACCCTTGAGAATTTATTATTTTTTTAATATATTTACCATGCTTATAGAGAATTTCGCTTATAACTATCTAAATTGACCGGTCCCTACGAGTTCGTTATAACGGGACTCCACTGTATTATCTAATAAATAATATAAATTATTCATTGTTAGTGATAATTTAGTAATTTAATCACTTTATATAAGATATTACTAACCGAGATTCACGGTTGACCTTGAATAATTGCAGTCAGGGGTGAGCGCTCCAGAGTCTCTGCCCTCTATCACGAAAACGGTTGAGCGCATGAAAAAATGTTTGTAACAAAATTTGTTACAAATTGCATGACCTACAATTTTTATAATAGCTGTTGACATCATTAGAGCTATAGAAACCGAGATAATCACGGAAAACTGACTTTTGTGACCTTTGACCTTGAATAACTCACGACACAGACACGAGATTTTATGAGACTTTTGAGACAGTATTTAGAACACCAAAATAAAGCCATATACGAGTTTCCAGCCTATTACCTGGAATTCGGAGGTGAAACCCTAATTTGACTGGACTATATTGATTAGAAAATTTGAAATGCATGAAAACCTAATAATTGGAATACCGTTTGGAAATTTGACTTTGCATATTAAATAGAATGTAGAAAATACAAATTTTTATTGGAATCAAAAGAAAAAATATATATTTTATTTATTAAAAAAAAAAAAAAATAAAATACCGTAAAAATAACAACTGTTAAAAACCATAGTTTTGACAACTTATGTATTTATTGTTTTGTTGCTCGTTTTTATGGTTTATTTATTTATTTAAGGTTAGTTGTTTTTGATCGCTTCGATAGTCGTTTTTACTATAATTGTAGTTGTTTTATCAATAGTTAAAAATGACTACATGGTTAGTAATTTGTATGCCAAATACAGTCATAGCCTTTTTGACTACATTTTAACTGTAATTTTTTGTGATTTATACCTTCTTAGTTTTGTGAGTGTAAGAGCAAAACATGTAAAAAGTCATGTTATACTAATTTCGATCTCAGTCTTTAATTTAATGTTACGTTTTGCTAAATTTTATTTATATTAAAAAAAAAACGCATTTAAAATTACACTAAAAACTGTTTACCTTTTAGCCCAATTTGCATATAAAATGCAAGAGGACACTTAATAAGTCTTGTGCAACTTAGGTCCCCTTTAGTCAACTGAGACCTAATTAAAACTTTTTTTTTTTTGTTCTTTTATGTTATATTTTTGTTTTCAGTAAAATTAACCGTAAATTTAGTTGAGTGCAAATAACAGAAAGTTTTGCTAAAATCAACAGCAATTGTTGCTAGAAATTTGAAAACTTCAGATTTTAGTTCGCATAAAAGAAATTTAAAAAAAAAAGTTCGAAAATTTAAATTTTTTGTGATTTTTTTTATCTACTAATATTTAGCAAATATTTTTCTGATTTCAGCAGATTAGTTTGTTAATTTCAATTATTGAAAATTTAGCTTATATATAAGAACATTTTTGTATATTCAACAGATTTGTTTTAGATTATTTTTATGTCCTACTAATATAAACCAAACGTCATTTTGAAAATTTTCTTACTAGTTGTAGCAAATTTTTTATTATTTTTATGACAAAAATAAATGCTTTTAACTTAATTTTTTAGAAATAATTTGATTTCTTTTTAAAAAGTTCTCGATTTTTCTATAAAAAATCTCAAACGGCTTAAAATATTCTTTGTCCAAGAAGAATCACGAAATTGTGGCAGTTAAGTTTTTTCTGAAGTTTCAAATGAAAATTTTTAGCGTTATATTATTTTTGTCACCCCAAACCCCTCAAAAGTAGAGTGTTTTGGTACTAAAAATGGTTAGAGTCGTTAGCTTTTTCCTACACTCAGAGAACTTCTGCTTTAAAAATATGTAGTTGTTTGGGTTGTAATACAGTTTCATTATTTTTACTGTAAATGTAAGTCATTTGTAGAACAAATAAAATTTTTAACTAATGACTGTTTTATGATTTTACATTCATTTTTTACAGTTGTTTTTTGTTATTTAAAAAAATAAAAATAAATAAATGTTTGTTTATTTTTTACTACCATGTGGTTCATTTTTACTACAATTGTTAGTCATTTTTTGAACATTAAAAAACAAATGACAATGTTAGTTGAATTTAATGAAATGTAAGTCGTCCTTTTTTTAAATGAAATTTCATTTGTTTTTGACTACAATTGCTGTCGTCTTTACCAACATAATTTCCTAAGTGTATTAAAAATTTAGCTTGGCTAAAATCCGAACCAAAAAAAACTTTTAAAACGAACAAGAATTTCGAAAAATGTTTAATCAATAAAAAATCATTAAATACTGTAACCAATTTTCTGTATTAATTAAAAATTATAGCCTTCTTATAAAAATATTCACTCTAGGGTTACGGCATCAACAAATTTTATGGAGCAAACAATATTTTCATAACCTCAAAAAGCTTTAAATTTTGTTGAATTTAAAAGTATCTAATTTGATTTCCTGCAAATACAAGGGCGGTCCCAAAATTAGCCGACGTGACGTATAGATGGCGGCAGTAGTTGTAAAAAAATTATTTTGCTGAAAAGTGGTAACTTTATAAAACATATGTTTTAAGTTTCAAGGCGCCACGTTGTTTAGTATTCTTTTGGAGCCATCAAAAGTAAATGAGTTCAGTAAATTTGTGAACATGGAAAAATTGGTCTCCGTTATGTAATTCAATGCTTTCATTTGAAAATTCTCAGTCCAACCAATATTACATCCAATCTAGATTCTACTCTGGAGGAGTCTACACCTTTGTTTATGAGTAAGAAATGTTGGGTAGAAGATTTTAAATGAGGCCGTACGAGCTGAATTGACGAACACCGAAGTAATCGACCAATTGAGGTGTCCATGCCAGAAACTTTTAAGAAAATCCCCAAAATCGACGGCTGAAGGTGCATGTGCTGGCTGAAATGATAGACATTTCAAAAAGTGCTATACATCACATATTGACTGAAAATTTGGAGATGAGAAAGCTGTGCGCAAGATGTGTGCCGCGTTAGCTAACAATAGAACAAAAGCAGCGTCGTGAAGATGTTTAAATGTGTTTGGCGATGTTTCACCGCAATAAAGCCGAGTACAAAGAAATCGAAGACATTTCCATCTGCAGGCAGGGTCATGGCGTCTGATTTTTGGGATGCGCGTGGGATAACTTTTATTGCTTATCTTCAAAAAGGAAAAACAATCAACGGCGAGTTATTTATAATTTATGACGAGCTGTCAACCTCCATAAATTTACAAACATAAAGCAAATCGAACATATTAGCTTGATTGATACTAGTATTTCGATCTGGCTAAAGATCTCATCAGAAGCCGAAGTTTTAGAAAAGCTAGCGCCTCTTTAACAAAACCCCTATTAATCATCAATGTTGTTTCGTTCTTGTGTTCTTAGTAATCGAACACGCGCATTTGGCGAAATAGAAAGTTTTGTTTCATCAAGACAATGCACCGGTTCACACATTCACTATTGCTATGACCATAATTAATGAATTTAAGTTCGAATTGCTTCATCACGCATTTTCTGCGCCAGATTTAGCTCCCTCGGAGCTATTTGCAAACTTTGTAAAAATGGCTCGGTGGTAAAAGATTTGCTAACAATGAAGAGGTGGAGTCTGCGGTCGATGGCTATTATAAGGAGCTAGACAGTTCTTACTGTAAACAGGTTATCGAAGCCATTGAATATCGCTGGGAAAAGTGTATCGAGCTAAGAGATTATGTTGAGAAATAAAGAGAGTTTGTTCCGAAATTTGTTGTGTTTTCTTTGTTACGTCGGCTAAGTTTGGTAACGCCCTCGTAAGTAGCACTAAACATAATTAGATATTATAAAACCAGTTAAAAAATGAGTGTTTTCCAAAATAATCGCGGGTTTCGTTTTAAGTTGAAGCATATGACAAACATTTTTTTTGATGTAGCTTTAATTAAATCCAAACAAAAGCTGTAATTTTAATATTTTTAATTTACTTGAAACTTAAAAGCGCCATCATGTTTGCACCGTTAAAGATAAATGATTGACGCGAACGCATTTAGCAGGCTTAAACATCGGCTATCATGTCACACAAAAAAGAAAATTTTATCTCAAAGTGTTTAAAATTTTCGAAACTTGTATTTCATTTACTTATATAAGGTGGCGCAAAAGTAATCCTCCTATCAGAAAATGCTATACATAATAAATACATTATAAAAAAAACATCGGAAGGTTATTTTTGCGCCACCTTATATTATGCTCCATTTCAAAATTCATATGCTTTAACTGTGTTATTTTTGGTTTTATTTTGTTAAAGATTAAAAAAAATAAATAAAATTGAAAAACGGGATGGTGGGGAGGGGGATGGAATCGAAAATACCAAATGGAACTGTTTTAATCAAATGATTAAATAATAAAGTTTAGAGTATAGGAAAAATCCAAGGTCGTGTTTTCAACTGCTCAGGAAGTCAGTTCATGTATTGATGAAAGTACAAGTGCAGCGGCACGTACAAATTTTGAAATACTAACAAAAAAGAAAAGTTCAATCTATTCATACCAATAATAACGGTACACACACATATACACATACACACACACACTTTCATACATATTTATATACATATGTATGTTTGTGTGAAGAAGGGTTGACGGTCGGTCAATTGTATAGAAATTACGAACATCGACCCAAATGCGATTTCAGGTTTTAAATTTACTTTTTTCCCTCAAATATAACCATTTGGTTCTATCTCTACAGTTTTCTGTCTGCCTTTCGTCCTCTCCTCTGTGGTTATCGTTACTCACTGCGACCCACTATTGTGGCAAAGCAAAGAAATGCTGCTTTTTACGTACTTCTTACATATTTTTCCAATTCCCATAATGGTACTATGGACAAAAGATCATTTCAGGCAAAGACAAAAATGTTTGTGCAACAACGTCATTTCCGAAACATTTTTTTGTTTGGCAAGATCAAATTGTTGCATACTTGGCATTAATATCTAATATTGGAATACTTTTTGAAGTATCTGTCTTTAGATATCTTGCAAAATTTGACAATCGCTTTTCACGATGTAACACTTTGGAGTTCTATAGAAATTGTATATCTACTTACACATTTCTATTGATATACACCTTAAAGTCTTGGATAGGAACTGAACCTACGACCACCACTAGCATACTACCAACTAAGGTACCGAAGCGCTAAGCAGTTTTAAATTTGAAAAAAATCGTAATCGTTTAGGAAAGTCAAAGTATAAACTTAATTTGCAAGTATCTCCGCTAGATAGCGCTCTATGGTGACAGAAACAACATATATTTATTTTTAAAGCATAAAATTCTTTAAAGAATTTAAATTCCGTTCAATTCAAAGACTTTTGCCTATAGTGTTTTAGAAAAGACGGACAACCGTTTAGTTCGCTGCTTTTGTCGACATAGTAAGTATGGCTGTTGGAACACACTACACATATTAATACATACATACATAAATACATACATACACTCATAAAAAAGTCTGTACAAATAGTTGAAAATTCTGTTAAATTAAAAAAAAAAAAATACCAATATGCGCCTTCATAATTTTTCTTTAAATTCTCAATTTGCGGTCAGCTAAATTCGTTGAACTATTATTCAAATTAAATAACACTGTGCCACAAAAAAAATTCCCGAATGAGTTCAATGGAAAATGAAAAAAGATCATTAGTATATCAAAACCCTCAAAGAGTTTTGCGAAGTTAGCTCTTATTGATGTTGTATAGCCTGTTGAAGTTGGCTTATTTCCGATAATTTTTTTATTCGGGTGAAAATAATATGTTAAAAGACTACTTAATTTATCTGTACAATAGTTATGTTTGTGGTATTTACCTACTAAATTTGATATTAAAACAAAAAATCCTATTTTTTTTCTTAAAGTGGTCCATACAGAAGGTGTCGAAATTTAGAATGGGTCCTTTTGGGTTGGTTTTTTTTTTATTTTAAAGAAAATTTTTAAAAATTTTGGTTGAGAAAAAAATTATTCTCAAAAAATTTTAATGTATAATTGATTCAAACTCACTTTCAATTAAATGTTTAATAATATGTATTAAATGTTTAACTGCAAATGAATTCTACAACATAGAAAAAAAATGCAAACATTAAAAAAAATCGACTAAATAAGAAAAAAAAACCGAATAATTAAAAAAATTGCGCTTTTATTTAGTTTTATCGATTTTTTTAGTTTTGGCAATTTTTTTCAATTTCGGTAATTTTGAGGATTTTTTAAAGTTTGGGAATAATTTTTTTTTTTAAATTTGCAGGTTTTTTCAAATTTTTGGGGTTTTTTTTTTAAATTTCGTAATTTTGAATTTGACAACATAGAAAAACAATGCAAAAATTTAAAAAAATCGTAAATAAAAACACGATTACATTCAAAAATTCGCGGGTTTTTTTTTTTTTAATTTTATCGATTTTTTTTTTTTAATTTTTAGATATTTTTCCAATTTTTCCAATTTTGTCGTTTTTTTTAGTTTTGACAATTTTTCAAATTCGTCAAACTTTGAGTATATTTTTTAAAGGTTGGGATTTTTTTTTTTTAAATTTGGCGGTTTTTTTAAATGTTATCGGTGTTTTAAAATTTTATGGTTTTTTTTTTACAATTTTGGCGATTTTTTTTAAAATTTTGTAATTTTCTTTTAAATTTTGGCGATTTTTTCAAAGTTTAGTGATTTTTTTTAATTTCATCCAATATTAATTAAAATTTTAACAGTAGTAAGTAAGTAAGTTTGTTTGAAATTAAAAACAATATTCAATTATAATTTTAATAGATATGATTAAAATTTTAATTGAAAATAATATCAATTAAATAAAGTCAAATTATTTTAATTGATACTACAATGTCCTTAATAAAGCCGAATGTAAATAAACTTTTAATTTGATCAACAAATATTTTAATTGGAACTCGATTTTATTTTTTTCTGTATATTTATTAGTACATTTGTTTTTAAAAATTTGCACAATTAAAGCTTTACCCACAATTGACTTTCGTTTTGTTAATTTGGTTCAAAATTTGTATTAAATTTTCTTCAAAATTTAGAACGACCATAATTTACTTATTAGAATTTGAATTTTTTCTCCCGATTTGGAAATCAATTCTATTTCTTGTTTTTATTAATTATTATTTTTTTTGTTATTTTTCAATTTTCTTTTGTTTGTTTTAAATGTTTTTAATTTGATTATGTTGGGTACGACAATATTCGTTTACAAATTAACCAAATTAATAGAGATCGAACTTTACAAAAGTTGACTTAAGCTAAATATGGGTGCTTCAATGTATCTTCATACAATCGCTCGCTCATTCCGTTAATTCAACTTTGCTTAATATAGTTGGGCTTTAAGTCTGAATTTTATTTATATATTTCATGTAAGAAAAAACTGCGCTTTATAGTTCGGGGTCATCTCTCGGCTCGATGCTGTTGGGAATCATAAACAAAGAAGCCCCTTTAATCTGGAATCTTTTTCATTTTCATTGCTGGTTTGCGGTCTAAAGGGCACTTTATAGCCAACCATTTAAGGCTTTCGAGATTTAAATAAATCACTAACAAATTTATAACACAACATATATGAATAATTGCGTATTTACTTGTTCGCGATCGTTAAAAAGGTTTCGCACCAAATGCGATGAAGTTTGGAACTAGGATTTTTTTGATGGCACTATTTAAAATAATTTTTCTGATTTTAGTTACTCTTTGTTTCAATACCGGGAAATTTTGACTTTATTATCTTGGGAGGTATTGCCCTTTGGAACTCCAGAGCAATATTTGGCATCTTGGTATTTTTTCTTCTACCAAATTATCGGGAAAAGCTCCTCCCTATCTGTAAGTTTATATGTGGTCCATGTGGTATGATGTATAATTGCGGATCACTGTTTCCTATTTCATCATTAAAAAACTCTCTTATACCATTTAAGAAGGCTTAAGAATGTTTTTTACGGCACTGGGTGCAAGAACCGTCTGTAATTATAAGACATCAGCGCAGCAACATATGTGCAGAACGAGCTTTGAAAATAGTGCAACCTTATTTCCGCTATGGAAATCAACGCGAAAACTAAACTTAAAATTTATTTCTTATAACACTTACTTTGTACTTTTCTTTAATATTTTTATGTAGTTTTAAAATTGTTAAAAAAAAAAATCTTGGAAGGTTTTAGAAATCGTATTCGGTACGGAAGGTTTTTCTTTCAAACTGACCTAAGATAACGTTTTTTATTATCAAAACAACATTCCCCAATTTTTAGTAAAAAAAAAGTTATATGCCTAATGTATAGCCTATAGCCTTACTTATGGGCTACTCTAAAAAATATTTAAAATTAGGCTTACATTATTTTTTAAACTTCACTGCACATTACTAGGATTTTACATTATAATAAACCACTATTTAGGGACTTCAAATCCGTTTGCGTGAATATGTTTCTGCATAGGGCGCAAAAGTTATGGCGGTTTAAATTTAAAAAAATTCGCAAAATTTAATTTTTTGATTAAATTCCAAAAATGTTCGCTCCCTGATTTTGTGCTTTCCAAAAAATTTTTGTCAAATTTTGTGGTGATTAAAAAAAGTACAATTTTTGACTTAAAATCGTGGTATTTAAAAAATATAATTTGCGAATATATTTGAATTTAACATAATCAAACTATTTAAAACTAATATGCCTTGGAAAAAACTACTTTTTGAACAAAATTCACGCTCCTGTTTTTCAACTTTTGTGTCGGTCGTACTCGTTATCTGTTAAGGACACATCAACGCGACATACCTCATACTGTTCAGAATTGCAACATTAACGAACCGTTGCACAGTGGTTCCCCCATAGGCAAAAAAAAAAAAAATTAAAATTTTTTTTTTCTAAGCTTTATTGCACTAAATTTATTGATAACACTCTAAATTTTATGAATCTAACAAATTTTGTTGTTTTTTTTTTTTGTGAGATTTAATGTTTGTGTCCGTTGAAAGTGGACGTATGTTTATATTGCATATATTGTGGTTGCATAGTCATAAAAGAAAACTTTAGTTTATCCAAAAAGTTATTCGCGATATTGTGGCAGAAGTCACCAAAAGCCCTACAAACATTAAATTTTAACTTATTTTCTATCAAATTAAATAATAAAAGCTGCAAAAATATAAGCCCATTAAAAAATCCCTGAAGAATACTTTTTTGACCTTTTCAAAACACACGTTTTTAAAAAACTACTTTTTCACGTAGACTTTTAGTTATTTGGCCCTCATCAATCCACCACTTCTTTTACATCCAATTGTAGATTTTTTACCCCTCTTTAAATTAAAAAATATTGTGGCCGCGGGTTTTTGCATATTTTCGCATATGGATGTGATTTACATAGTCATCCGACGAAAAATAATGAAAACTCGCATTTTGTTTTGTACTATTTCTTTTTAAGAATATGATTAAAGAGAAATAATTTTTTTTTTTTAAATTGTTGTTATTTTAAACTTTATATTGCAATATTAAGGTATTTGACTTTCGGTGTCAAAACAAAGGTCAACTTTTAATTCTTATAATTAATTATTTTCGCGATAGTGCTAAAAGTTTCGAAAATATTAATATGGAAATTAATGTAGAAGGTTTATTCTGTCAGTGCCAATTTTCTAAAATGTATGTGCTTGATATTTGAGGTTCCAAAGCTGGTAATTATCATTTGATAAAAAAAAATATATTTAAAATTATGGAGGAAAAATTGAAGGTTGAAAAAATAAAATTCGACCTGATCAATTTAACAAAAGTTTTAAAAAGCCTTTGTAAGAGGTTTGTTATACTTTGGACGAAAAATCATCGAAGCAAATTATTTATTTTGAAATAGCATAAAAAATGGTTTGAAAGTCTTGAAACTATTCAGCTAGAAGCAAAATCCCTTGAAAAACAACTGCCTGCACACGAAAAATATCGCGCATTGCTACAAATACAGATCTTTTAAATAGTTTCTTTTTAAGTTCAGATCCATTTATTTCTTCAGAACGAAACTTACCAACAAAGAAAACAAGTAGTTTAAGTCAATGAGTTTTAAATTTGCTTAATATTTGATATTTATTTTACCTTATTACCTTATATTACTTAATAATACCTCATATTGCATTATATAACTTTTTATTTTAGTTTTTTTTTTCAGTGTATATTTCGAATGAATTCAAATAGAATAAAATTTTACAAAAATTGTTTAAAACAAAAAAATTTTCATGTTGAAATACTTTATTTTAAAAATTCTTAAAACACTGTAAGCCAATTAACCCTTCAAAGATCAAATGGCTACTGTGGTTACATTCGTAAACTTTAAGTTCTTCGGGCATGCTATGAGCTGACAAATTTTGAAGACCCTAGCTTTTTTAGTTTTGGAGATATTGATTTTTGACCGCATGGGAAACCACTGTGCGTTGTTTTCAAATTTTTATTAATTCATGGGAAGTCAGTGCCGGGTACAAAAAACTCCAAAAATTTGAAAACTGCAACAATTTGTTTAAATTTTTGACTACCATGTATTTATTTGTTAGGTGATGGCACGCCAATAAGGTTCGTGCTGAATTTATCTCTTAATTTATCTCTTTCCTAATGGAATCCAAAAGTTGAAAGTCCCAAACAAAAAAATAAAAAGAACAAAAAAGGTGAGCTTGTTTCAAACGAAATTGTTGAAATTTGCGTAAAGATAACAATTAGAAATATAGGCCTATGTCCCATTAATTTTGGACTTCTATGAGTTAAAGTGTTGTTAATCAAAACGTATGACCCCCAAGTGTAGAGAAGCATTACCATGTATGTGGTTATATAAGTACATATCTGGTAATGACAATTACTTACAAATGTCACTACGAATCTCATTACTTTTATACAGTAATGAGATTCGTAGTGAAAAAACGTTACGAAAAAACAAAAAATATGTCGTTACCTATATGCTTACTAGTATCGACAAAAATTTTCAAAGAAACTAAATTTAATAAAAACATATTTTTTACTGAACATTTTTTTTAAATAAAATGTGCCCACACGGTATTCGAAGCTGGGACTCCAGGTTGTCCGTCAATCGCTCTACCATCTGAGCTATTTAGACATATTATACTTGATAGATGAAAACATAAATGACTTGCTTGCACAAAATCTCATTACTTTCCAGCTTACAAAAAGTCAAAAATAAGTAGTTATATATGTACTTTCCACAGTTGCACAAATAATGAGTATAAAAATAGATTTTCAAAAAATTTCGACATCATTGCTTTATATTTAAAATAATGATAAAAATAAGTAATTATGCAAGTTTGATATAATTTTTATTAAAAATAAAAATTATGTTTTTTCGACCTTTAATTGTGCAATGAAAATAAAAATTCTGGTAACATTGTGAAATAGAGACGGAGAAGATTAGAAAAATAAACAAAAATCTAAAAATAGAATATTTGTGTTGTTAGTGTTGTCACTTCTGAGTATAATATACAATAACTGCAATTTAGCTGCATTAGATTCGAGGCCATACTTGGGTGTGATCGCTAAACGGTCATGACTTGGTATTGAAACAAAAACTTGTATTGAATATTTAGCAAAGGTAGACAGACATACACACAAAAAACAAGTTTTCAATTTATTTTTTGATCAATGGTGATAATCTTTTTTACTTCGAGCTCATAGAAAAAACCTAGAAAATACCCGAAATAGATCTATCAACACATTCCTGAAAAGGTCAAAGAATGAATTTGAACAATATCCTAATAAAGATATATAGAGTATGACCTTGAACTTGAATAATTTTCATTTTCATAAATAATTAACTGATTTATAAACCTTAAAATTATTCAACAACTCGAAATTTTATCTTTTTGAATGAAATTTTTTTCAAAGATTATTTAAAAATTAAAAGAGCCTAATCTTTTTTTTTTTTTTGAATTGTATGTTGATGAAAAAATATGAAAATGTATTTCTCTGCTAGAAGTTTGTTCGTCGATTGTATATAGTTTTTGAAAATCTGACCGATCGAACTATGAACTTTTCAAATACATAATGTCTAAAATATTCCAAAATTTATTCCGTTTTAATATGGCAATTTTAAAAAATTGTCTTAAACCAGGATCTTTTCCCAAAAAATTTTAAAAATCGGTTAACTAAAAAAAATAATTTTTTATATATTTTTGAGAAAAGATTTGTTCACAAAGTTATACAAAATTAAAATTTTTAAAATATCTTGAACCGTCTAGTATTTATATGCTGTCAAAATATCAACTTTGTTTGCCAATATTTCCACTTGAGGGCGCTTTAAGGTAAACAACTACGAAATTTTCTTAATGAAGAATGGTTTTATATATCTGGAAAGTTTGGTTCAGAGGGTCTATGACGTGCCATTAATGAGTTAAACATGTCACAAGAGCAGTTTTGTAAATACAAACAAAACGTTTTGTAAATTGGCTCCAACAATGATGATTTGTAAATACAAACACCCTTTTGTTATTTTTTTTGTAATTTTGAATTTTTGTTTTTAAAGAATTTTTATATGAAAACCTACAATTTACAAGTATTGTAAAGAAAAATTGTTGGAAATAAATATGAATTCAAAAATGGAGGTGTTGAATGAACAAATTCCATTGTTAGTGCCTACTGCTTTTAACTATGTACTAATCAAATAAGCTTTTAATCTAAATTGGAATTAAAATAGAATCGTTCAGTCCGAAATTTCAAGATAAATTACCTAAAAATTAGTTGAGTTGAACTAACGTTTTACTGATTTTTGTACTGTTTTTTTATGATTGTAGACTTAGTGAATTATGTAGGTAGATACCACTGAAAACAGAACCACACTGATATAATTAAATAATGAATTTCTTCATAGCTTTAATGAAAATTATCACTGGAACTCGTCCATTGAAACTTTTCGTGGAATCTATGAAACAGGTTTCATTAAAGCCAATGTTTATGAAATGTTTGTAGAATTAATGAATCCGACAACGAAGCGCTTATATAATTAATAAAATAGTTTCATACAACTTTTTAATATTAAGAAGTTTATTGAATTTATAAAACTCTTCATGAACTTTTTGAAAAATGCGTTGGAATTTAGCCAATGCTTTTTTAAAAAATTTCATAGAAGTCCAAAATTAACACAAGGCTGCATTAATAAAGTACTTTATAAAATATTTTGATCACCTGAGAATTAAATCTTAAAACTAAAGTTTAAAATGTATGAAAATTAATGAAATTTTTTAAATAATTTCATAGCTCTAAAGAAAATTTTCATTAAATTTATAAAGAGATAATTTATCAAATCGAATGCATTGTTTTTATGAAACTATGAAATTTTATGAAAAAGAGTTTATTAAAAAATGCTAATATTAATAAAAGTTCTTGGATATAATGAATTTCTTCAATGAATCTACAAAAAAAATTCTATTAAATTTCTTTGATATCATGAAGGATTATTCTTTCAGTGTACATAATTTTTTAATAAAGAAAAACAGTAATTGCAAATAATACTTGTTCTCCAATATCGTTAAATATTCAATACGTGAGGGAACACAAATTAAAAATCCTATATCTTCTTAAGCTGCTCAACATGTTTATAAAATAACATAGACTCAAAAAAAGTCTGTAAAGTCAGCAACATTTTTGCTGGGAGAATCCTTGCAGAAAAATTGGTAACGTCAAAATATATCAAAAGTTTCATCAAAGTGGATCATAAGAACATTTAAACAAATTAGCAGATTCATTGTGTCAACCGGATGGTTAGGCTGCGACAACCTAATTATTTGATTGTCTTCCGTTTTGGCTACCGGAAGTTTTGCTGTTATTATGGTAAATTTAACTAATTTAAGCCTTGCGGTATTTTTTTGTAAAATTGTTGTAAAAAGCAATTTAAATCCGTTTTGCTAAAATCAGCAAAAGTACAATGGAATTAGTAGAACAAATTTGTAAGCGCTACAAAATTTTAGGAAAATGTTTGTAACTATCATTTTTAGCAATTAATAAACACAAATTAAAAATATTTTTGATTTAATTTTATTCTCCGATAAATTACACAATTTTAAAACACAATATAAATACACTTAGTATCGTTTTTTATATTTCACTTTTTATTTTACTTTTCTTGATCATTCTTGTCCGTCTTTGAAGGCTCGTTTTTCTTCATTGAAGAGATGTAGATTTGTATCTAAGTATTTAAGAGCAGAAATAAATATTATTTTTATTATAAAACTTACCTAAAATTATTTTACATATTATATTAATAAGATTTAAAACATCAATTTTTTTTTGTTCGCTTCTATCTTCATCGGCTTCTATTCTGAAATTACTTAACAAGCGCTTGCGGGCTTTGTGTAAAAAACAGATACATGAAACAGAAACCAACCACCAACAAAAACTAACATGTACACTTGTGACCTATCTTTTTTAAAATATAGCCAGTGTTTCTATACAGCCAGCTTTAATTATTTGTCTAGTTTATTGGAATGCTTAACAGTTTTGCAGTTTTCTCACGAAAAAAAACTTTTTTATAAATTCATGCAGTTTTTACAGTTTTTTATGTTAAACCAGCATATTTGTTTCATTTGTTTCATTTGTTTCATTTGCTTTTTATTTTTACTAAAACTAAAGGTTCCAATACAAAACTAACAAAATTTTCCTATTGTGAAATAGATCAACAAAAATATTTAAAAATAAGATCATAAAATAAAAATAATTACACTTGTAATTTAAAAACTTCTTTTAACGCTGTTTTTTCTTTAATTGCCATATACAAATTGTATAATAATGACTATGAAGATAAAAAGCGTTATAATGGTATATGTGAAAATATTTTGGATAAGAAAAACATATGTAATTTGTAATCGAGAGATCAACGTCATCGTTCCGCTTCATATATTTGAACAAAATTTTACAGATAGAAAGGACTATGTATGTTAAGATCGCTGCAAATGTAGTTAAAAACAAATGAAATTTCACTTAAAAAAAGCAAGACCTACATTTCATTAAAGTTAACTAACAGTGTCATTTGTTTTTGACTGTTGTTAAAATGAAACACAAATGTAGTAAAAATTAACCAAAAGTGCAGTAAACCATTGACTAACGGTTATTTGTTTTTTTTTTTTTTTAATAAAAACAAAAAAAATTATCAAATGAATTCATAGTACAGTTATTTGGTGTGGTTTGTTTTTTTAAATGAACTGCAAATGTAGTCAAAACCGAAATTTCTTCGACAAATGTAAGCTTTTTCATTTAAAAAGAAAGATACTGTATTACAACTCAAACAACTACAAATATTTACAGTGGAAGTTCCCTGAGTGTAGGCTTCAAAGGGTTGTTTTTGCCTCAATTATGTTTCAAGTGAGAACGTAATAAATTTCAGCGTATTTTCGATTTTATGTAATTGGAAAATACATGTTTCATAGATCAGATTTTCATAATACACATACAATTTTAAACACAGAAATAAAGTCTAGTATTTTTTTTTATCAAAATATGAATGTAAAAGTGTAGTCTTTTTTATATGTATGAATATTTTAAAAAGAGCCTGAAAACAGGATAGAGTTGAATTTACAAATAGATATTTGTAATGAAATGATAAAGATTTATAAAATATTTGTCTTCAATTTTTATGAAACTCTTCGTCGTATTTATGAAAACTTTATAAATATGATTAATAACTCATGACAAATGATTTATGAAACATTTTCATTAATATTATAAATCTTTTTTCCCTGAATGTGGATAGGCTACACTCTGATTAATTTCTGTTGAAATTAACCCAACTTATAGTAGGAAACTATACTCCTACTCTATGTGTGTAAATGTACTATGCAAGTGCGTAAAAATTTTACTGAATTTTTGAGTAAAAAAACATGCTTTACTTGTAAATATACGGATAAAATGCGTAAAAATACATTTTTATATGCGTAAAAACCCCCTAAAGAAAAACAGCCCGAAAAATGTTTCAAATAAAGCAAAAAATTAATTTTTAGAAAGAGTTTTATTAATGTGTTGTATAATAATAAATTTAATAATAAATCAAATGAGATTTTTTTAAATCGAATGATTTTTTTCTTAATCAATCCCAGAGAATTCATTCTTTGGAATTCACTAGTGGGGAATTCAATCAAATTAGCTCATTCGATATTATCAATTATTGAATGCAATCATTGGGAGTTCAATCGTTGGAAAATCAATCGTTGGGAATTCAATCATTGCGAATTCAATAACTGGGAACTCAATCTATTTTTTACTCAATCGATTTACAATTTGCCGACATCGGCGAAACTGAAAAACATCGCCAGAATTGAAAAAAATCGCTAAAATTTAAAAAAATATCGTTAAAATGAAAAAATCCCCAAAAATTTAAAACAATCTCCAAAATTGAAAAAATTGGCAAAAATGTAAAAAATCACTTAAATTGAAAAAAATCGACAAAACTTAAAAAAATCTCCAAAATTAAAAAAAAAAATCACTAAAATTTGCCAAAATTGAACCGCCAAAATTAAAAAAAATCGCCAAAAAAAAAATACAAAATATCACCAAAAATGAGAAAAATTGTTAAAAGTGAAATCATCGCCAAAATGAAAATAGCTTCAAAATTTAAAAACGGCAAAAGTATAAATCGCGAAAATTAAAAAAAAATCACCATACTTGAAAAACAAATAGCTCAAAGTGGAAATAGTTGTCATTGTCATTTATTTATCTCTGTGAAAAATAGGCGATGTTGAAACTAAATACTCTTTTTTTACATGTGAGGCTGACTTTTCGAGAAAAACGGGATTTACGAATCCAGCCAATCAAATCGAAATTTAGGATCGTTGTAGTGGTAATGGGGTTGAGTTTTGAACATTTTTCCTCCAGCTCCATTAGTTTTCGAAATATGTACGTTTTAAAAATCGACTAAATAAAAATCGTCCATAACTCAAACGTCCATAACTCCTAAATTTCGACCTGATGGGCTTGGTTCTTAGATCGCGTTTTTCTCGAAAACAAAGCATCGAAAAGCAAAAAGAGAATTTATTTGGAACATCGCCTGTGTTTCGAAAACTAATAAAGATAAATGTATATTTACAACTATTTTAAATTTCTCGTCAATATTTTTCGTTTTTTCAATTTTAGTTTTCTTTCTAATTTGAAAATTTATTAATTTTTGGCGATTTTTTTTAAATTTTTGCGTTTTTTTTTAAATTTGGATTTTTTTTTTAATTTTTGCGATTTTTTTTTTATTAATTTTAACGTGTTTTTTCATTTGTGGTGATTTTTTTTTATTTTAAAATTTTTTTCAATTTTAGCGATTTTTTTAAATTTTGACAATTTTTTTCAATATTGGCGATATTTTTAAATCGATTGAGTAAAAACCGACTGACTAAATCGAATGAAGAATTTAATTCTTTAAAGCTCTGTACATATATTATATTTTGAAAATATTTGTTCACAATTAGGCTGCAAACACTTGGAAACAAACGTTTTTGGTACATTAGGAATTTTTTTTAATTCACTATCACAAATACTACATTTATACATTTTTTTTCATTAAAATTCTCAATAAATTTAATTTTTTTAGATTTTTTAAGTTTTTTTTTTTTTTTAATTTGTTATATTTTTTTTCAATTTAAAAACGTCAAAATATTTATTACTATTATAAGTTAGTATATTTACAAACTTTGTGCGTAAAAATTTTATTTAACTAAATAATACTTTTAGGCATAAAGTGTTTAATTGTAAACACATAAGTGGTAGAAATACTGTAAGTGTGTATTATTGTATACAAAAGTGTGCGCAAAATAGTTTTAGGCATTTTGATGTATAAATTTACCGAATTTGCATAATAATACATGAAACTTTACTCGTTTTGTAGTAGTAAATTTACAATCATTTTTTAGAGTGTATGCAAATATAATCTACTTATAATATGTTTAGCCAAGTTGTTTTGTAAGTATAGGTTTTAATTATTCCGAATAACATTTGTTTAAATATATATTTTTTTTAAATTAGAAAACTGTCGGTCTTGATAAATTAGTAAAATGTTTTGCTGAAATCAGCAACAAAAATTAGTAAAAAATTCCGTAATTTGTAAAATAGCAAAGATTGTTACTAAAACATATATTGTATTAAAAATTAGTGCAAAAATAGTTAAGTGAAATTGAAAACCTTTTACCAGGGATGGTAGGCAATACCGCTAAAATTATATGTATTATCAATTCAAAAACCTTTCAACAGACTATTGTTATCCCTAAAATACAGTTGCCGAAATAAGTGAAATATCATTATCCGTAAAATACCGTTACCGATATAACTAAAATACCAACATTCTTAAAATAGTGTTACCGAAGTAACTAAAATACCGTTATCGCTAAAATACCGTTACCGAAATAATTGAAATAGCGATATCCTTAAAATACCGTTACAAAATAATCTGACAAGATCTGAAAAGAAAAATCGCTGTAAGTAGATATGTTTTCCTCAAGGGTTGTTCATAAACCATTTAGTCAATGGAATTCGGGCATAATGGGACTAAAAATATCGGTATGTAGTGATTAACTAAAATAACGTTACCCTCACAATACCGTTACCGTAATAACTGAAAAACCGTTATCCCTAAAATAACGTTACTGAAACAACCAAAACACCGTTATCGCTAAAATACCGTTAACACTAAAAACACTGTTACAGAAAATACTGATATATCGTTACCCCTATTAGCAATACCCTTTTCTACTAACTTTTTTGCCTGAGTGTATACAATTGCAGTTAGTTTAGGTTTGTTTATATTGCAGTTTTTCCGCTACTTTTTCGTGCATTGATACATACAGAACCACTCACACATAGACAAATACTTACAAGTATATTTTTATCCTACTTTCGATGTTTTCATTTGGTAAAGCATTATAATGGTCTACATATACACTAGGGGTGGGATAGTGTTGTATGGAGATCCTTAGTAACACGATTTCGTTACGCTATCCCCCCCTTAGTTCGTGAGTTTCGAAAAAATGCATGAGCCAAAAAACTATGAAGTTGGGGTGGGAACAAGTGGCATCGTAAAAATCTACAAAGAGCCCCACAACTGCTCGTGAGTGGTCCCTAGATGGGTACAGTGTAATTTTCCATTCTCTACATTTTTTCCGAACATATCTACCGCGTATCTCTACTCCATAAGGGAGCTCCCATAGAAAAATAAAATGTTTATAAACTTTGCTCCCAACACTATAACTGTCCTAAGGGTGCCCCTAGAAGGGTCAAATGTATGACTGGCTCCCAATATTTTTCAACCCCGACATTTTTGCGGAACGTAACTACTCCCTATCTCCACTCCCTAAGGGTGCTCCCATACAAAATGAAATTTTTATAAGATTTTCGCCCACCGCTCTGGCCCAAGGCTGCCCCCAGAGGAGTCAAATGTATGACCCAATCCCAACATTTTCTCAAAACATACATAACCCCTATCTCGCTTCCTAAGTGGCCTCCAAATGGCATTTGAAAAAAAGTTATTCCCACTGCTCTTACTGTCCCAAGGGTGTCCCTAGATTAGTCAAATGTATGATCGACCCCCAATATTTTTTCAAACCCAACATTTTCTCAGAACATACTTACCCTCTATCTTCCACCCTTAAAATGGTCCCCATGCAAATTTTTATTTTTTTTAAATTATTTTTTTATGACAGAGTATCAGAAGAGAGTATCGAAATTGAAAAATCTTGAACTATTCCACCCCTAATATACTCACGCACAAGCAAATACACATATGAGAAATATTGCATTCCGCAGTATGTATTTGTATGCTCCTTCCCAGCAAACATGGCAATACGAATAAGATTTTCCAATCATAACACCTGGAAGAAAATAGTGTAGCAAATATCAATTCCGAAGTATCTTCCTTGGTAAGGAACTTCAATCGGAAAGCAATACTTCTGAAAGATAAATCCTCGACTATTGCCAAATTAACGCTTAAATATCTGCCAGCTGATAAAAAAAAATAGAAAATAATACTTCTCTGATTATTTTTTCTACACCGATAAAAAAGAAATTATTGCCGCAATAACTTCTTAGCATCATGTCTTCTAAATGTTTGCAGGATCGGATTTCATTTATTTTGTAACTGTATGTAGAGACGTCATGTTCATAGTTATTACTACCCAGCACAATTTTTTAAAACTGATTACCTCTGAATCTATTCTAGAACAACTTCCTTTACCAGCGATTGTATTGAACCGGTTTTAGAACATATTCCTTGAATCCAAAATGTAAGGTTTTACTGTCCCAGCACTAATTCTATAACAGATTCTATAACTGGTTCTAGAACCGGTTCTAAAGCAACCTCTTCTTGTTTGTTAGTAAAAAACCTATTGCAAATAGGACAAACTTGCAACCTATTATAATATAGTACAAGTTGCTCTGCAACCTGTTATTCGTATTTTACTATTTTACTGGGTAGGGCAAGGAATTTGATGAAAAATGCATGTTTTTTTCTCTATAGTCCAAAACTGATGTGCACTAAATATTTATCCCAATCATCAAATTTAGAATAAAATGGCATCGATTTGTAGTTTCATATTTTTGGATATTTCTACAAAAATGAATATTTTAGCATATTTTGTTCTTTATTGCATATTTTGTGGTTTTTAAATGCATATTTTACTCTTTTTAAAGCATTTTTGTGCAAATTTTGATCAGTTTGTAGTATTTTATTAAATTTGTTACTAAAAAATAAAATATGGATCGGCTTTTATATTTTTATTGAAGAAATTTAATTTTATATTGGGAAAATCTGGCTGACACGAAGAACTGCATTTTAGTCTGTTCCTATTAGAAAGTAACGACCTGATTTACATTGTTTTTTTATTTTCTATGTTTTTTTCTAAGTGTATAATTTTTGCAGAAATAAGGTTTTAACTGCATCTTTTTTACGTTTTTGGTGCATATTTTGCGTTTTTTTTAAGTACATGAAATTCCTTGCCCTAATTATTACATACGTACATACACACATAGAAATAAAGTTCAAAACGAATTGAAAAGTGTATATTAATGGTAACAACTTATAAATTCAGTTAGTATAACGATATTTGTATTAGATTTCTGAATAATATGGGTGTAGCAACTAAAATTCAGTTGAATTAACCGAACTTTGTTGTGAAAACTAATGTTCAGTTTTATCAACCGACTGAAATTCGTAATAACCGAATTTGAGTTAAATTCTTCTCTGTGTGTACATACAAAAAGTGCCTTCATATTTTAGCCAAAGTCGACAGGATATTGAGTTAATTAAGTTGAACTAAATGTGTAATTGTATCTTTCAATAAAATCTACATGCAATAATGCATTCGTAGTTGTATTTAAAATGTTAAATGGTTGGTATTGTATTTATGTTTGTTGTGTTAAGCACGTAATAGGGGGAGTGGATAAGGCAGGGCTACTTCTTTAAACATCATACAATTATGATTGCGAAGTATTGAAATCAAAGGCAAGTGAGCTCCTTTTGCACACTCATTTGAGCGTACAAAATATTCTTTTTTTTTTGTTTTAATGTAGTTGAATTCGTTATAAATTTACTTACATTTTGTCTAAAAATATGTTTACAAATTTAAACGCGAATTATGAAAGTTCTATAAAAGCTAGAACGAAAAATGAAATACTCTTGGAATCTTTGAACTATAGTCTTTCAAAATGTCCAATGAAAAAAGAAATTTAAATGGACAAATTTCTACCAATAATGGTTTTTTTTTTGATTTTTATTTCAAAAAATGCATTTACAAAACGAACAAGTTTTCACTTTTTTGAGTTTAATTTTTTTTTTTTAATGGTTAAATTTTTTTAATGTTAATAAGAAGTGTCTACGCAGAGAGAATTATTTGGACGAGTTTTAATGTTATTTTTTTACTCAACAAATGAAGTTTTCTTCACAATGCAAATGGAAAACTTCTTAAACTTCATGAAAAATCTTCATAGTTTTAATGAAACTATTTTTTAAGAAACTTTTTCATTAGACGTAAGTAATTTTTAATAAATAATATGAAATTTTTAATTAAAATTTGTGAAAAACTGCATTAATTGAATGAAAAGTTTCAATCGACGAGTTCCAGTGACAATGCATAGATCTAATGCCAAAATTCATTGATAGCATGCAGATAATTCTCTCAGTGTACTATGAATTGCCTTAAAAATCAGCAAAAAAAAAACGATCTAACGAACGATTGAACAAAATTGTCAAAAATCGAAGAGCGACATAGTTCATTGAAAACAATTGAACTAGAAAGATTGCCCAAGTCTACTCCAATAGCTGTTAAAACCATCAGGACCATCAAGATTGAACTTTTTATCATCAGAAAAAATCACCTTTAAAAGAAATTTATGTTTAAAAAACAAATTACAATGTTAGTTGAATTTAATGAAATGTAAGTCATCGTTTCTTTAAATGAAATTTCATTTGTTTTTGACTGCAATTGCTGTCGTCTTTACCAACATAATTTCCTAAGTGTAGGTGATATGAATGTTTGATGTTTGCATGGGATTGCCACTTCTTTCAAAACGTGTTCTGAAGATGGGAACCTAGAAAATTCGCGAAATAGATCTATCAACACATTCCTGAAAGTGGTCAATTAATAAATTTGAAAACAAAAAATTTTATAGATTATTTGTTATTGCAATATCCTAATAAAGAAATATAGAGTATGGCCTCGAACTTGAATAATTTTCATTTTGAAACAGGCATAAGTAACGTAATATCGAGATTAAGTTTTGATTTTGAACCTTCCAAACCCCCTGTGGGACGCAATTTTAAGTGCTAGCCATTTTTTTGTTTCTTATCCGAGTTTAAAAAAATTTATATGATGAATTTCATATCAAAACCTATAAAAAAGGCGCATTTTGAACCCGACCCTCTCAGATTTTGATGAAATTTTGCATACAGCTACATTTTACCTATACAAACACAACCTCAATTTTAAAAATTGCATTTTAGAAAAATTATGGGCGTGGCAAGTTATCGAAATAATTGAAAAAATAAAATGGTAATAGGTACTTTTAAGCAGCGATTACTACGGAATGGCTCAACCGTATATTTGTTTGATCGCACTATATGAATATCACTGAAAATCGCTATAAACATTTACTCCTGCATTCATAAAAAAATCTTAATTCAGATTTCAAATAGATTTTGGTTAAAACACATTTGAAGCCTTAAAGCTGAATTCATA
The DNA here is from genome assembly GCA_021234595.1 of Delia radicum. Classification (NCBI taxonomy): domain Eukaryota; kingdom Metazoa; phylum Arthropoda; class Insecta; order Diptera; family Anthomyiidae; genus Delia; species Delia radicum. The sequence continues at coordinate 55,154,710 of CM037855.1, read as the reverse complement.
AACGAATATTTGCTTAAAATACCTATTTTAAACCTTGTGTAAAAGTTAATATTCGTTTATGAATACAGTTTTAAGACTAAAATTTGTGTTTTAACTAAAATGTTAGTTTACAAATACGCATTTAATCTTTACTAAATTGAAATATTTTATTTTGTCTTTAATTTCGTTAATAGACAATTACTTTGACAAGCCGGTGACAACACAAAATATAAGTTTTTTAATTCACAATGTATGTATACACATTTTTGGCGTTATTTTCTTATATATGAAAAACAGATACAAAAATCTTCCATAGTTGATTTTTTTATATGTCTTACAAGAGTTGTACTTTTTAGTATCATTTTCCTTGTCTCTACTACATCTTGCCATTCAATCTGGTTGTCGTCTACACCATTAATGGCTTATCAGCAAATTTTTTTAGCAAAATAAATTAGTAAAACATTAGTAAAATATTAGTAAAACATTAGTTCAAAACAGTTAAGTGCTGAATAAGTATAACTACAATATTAGCTGAAAACACAATTTCAGCAAAAAATGTTGCTGAAAAAAGCATACTTGATTTACAAGACGTTTTACTAACTTTTCTTCTAACTTATTTTTTTGAGTGTAGTTAGTGTGTCCAAATCAACCATAAGTAGGCTCTTATAGGATTCCTAGAGAACTACTAGCCAAAAGCTGATGTATGTGCCAATGTTATTACCTCCCCACAAAACTGCTCGACTTGAATTCGCTAAAAGGATTTTACGAACCAACTGGAGAAAGATAACATCTGTTGTTGGTATCACTGTTTAAACATAAATTTCTTTTAAAGGTGATTTTTTCTGATGATAAAAAGTTCAATCTTGATGGTCCTGATGGTTTTAACAGCTATTGGAGTAGACTTGGGCAATCTTTCTAGTTCAATTGTTTTCAATGAACTATGTCGCTCTTCGATTTTTGACAATTTTGTTCAATCGTTCGTTAGATCGTTTTTTTTTTGCTGATTTTTAAGGCAATTCATAGTACACTGAGAGAATTATCTGCATGCTATCAATGAATTTTGGCATTAGATCTATGCATTGTCACTGGAACTCGTCGATTGAAACTTTTCATTCAATTAATGCAGTTTTTCACAAATTTTAATTAAAAATTTCATATTATTTATTAAAAATTACTTACGTCTAATGAAAAAGTTTCTTAAAAAATAGTTTCATTAAAACTATGAAGTTTTCCATTTGTATTGTGAAGAAAACTTCATTTGTTGAGTGAAAAAATATCATTAAAACTCGTCCAAATAATTCTCTCTGCGTAGACACTTCTTATTAACATTAAAAAAATTTAACCATTAAAAAAAAAAAATTAAACTCAAATGCAACATAAAGAAAAAATTATTACTCAAGTGACAAGAAAGAACCAAAAGAGCGAAAGACCTCAAAGAGCTGAAGATTGCAAACAAGCTCACTAGTTCACAACTCTATATTGGAGAGAATTAAATAAGGAACCATGATATTTCTCAAAAAGAAATTTCAGAGGCGGATCCTTAATGGTTTGGGGCGTTTTTTCGGTATGTTTGATTTGGCATTTCCAACCACCAGAATGAGTTCTTCTGAGTACAATACAGTATTAGAAGAAAAATTGGTGCCATTTATAGCGAATAGCAACGAAGAAAACTTCATTTTCCAACACGACAATGCTGCAGTACATGTAAGCCGTCAGACGATGGAATGGCTATCATCAAAACATATAAGAGCATTGGAATGGCCAGCATGTTCTGCGAATCAAAACCCCATTGAGAATAATTGACCAAAACCTAACAAGGACTTTAATACTGAAAATGCTAAAAGACTGGCAAATTTTTTTTTTTAAACTTGAAATTGATATATCAACTTTATTTATACAGCTTTTAGTTTTTCTATAATTCTATAAATTTGTAAAAAAAAATTAATTTACACCCTTTATATATATATTTTCAACTACTTTTCTAGGTTCCTGAAGTTGTACGTTCTATAACAGATGAACGTATCTTCTCTTTACGCCAACAAACACAAGTGCTGTGGGAACGTTATTTCGGATCAATTGAGAAAATAGTTTTTACAACTTTCGAGGTAAGTCATATTTTATTATACTTTTGATAAATAAATGAAAAATATATCAAATCTATATAAGGGGTTGACTCCATAGACTGGCTGAAAATCTGAAAATTATAAAAAAGTGTTAAAAATTGAGTTTTAATAAAAATAACACAGGTCGACAAAATTTGAGGAAATTTTATAACCAAGAATCTGACTATACTTTCCCAAAGGTTTTAGACATGCTGTATCCGAATCTGACCTTAGAATAGCCCTACGTCAGGTTTTCGAGATATTCTAACCTAATAGTTCAAAAACACGTTTTTGGGTACATTTGAGGTCCTATAACTTCCAGAACTTTTTTTTTTTCCTAAAAGATCGTTACGGTTGATACTCCTCCAGTACAAAATCCGTTTTGATTTTTTTAAAAATCTTTATTTGTCCCTAAGAAGCAGTGATATACAGTTCTTAACACTTCATTACTTGCGTCTGTACTCGCCTTGCACATGCAATGGGTTAATGGTGCTAAACTCAGTAAGTGCAACAGAATACTTCTCAGTGACAAATGAATATTTTTTAAAAATTCAAAATTGATTTTGTAGGGGAGGAGTATCACTTTTAGATACCGTAACGATCTTTTTCTGGAAGTTACAGAACCTCAAATGTACCCAAAAAGTGTTTTTTAGGACTTTTAGGTGAGAATATCGGAAAACCTGACTTAACAGGGCTATTCTGAGGTCAGATTTGGATTCAGCGCTTCTAAAACCTTCGGGAAGTATAGTCTGATTCATGGTTAGAAAACCTTGTCGTCCGTTGTAATCCTTTTGAATGTGAAAGAAAATTGTGTAGTATGTATCAGTTTTTGAGGTTTTTACAGTTACAGGAAAAAAAATCTTGAAATCAATAGAAAAATGGTTTTAGTACAAAAGACAGATGGGTCTAAAAACTCTAAATTTAATCCCCTGTTTTTATAAAGAAAATCTAAGGAATATCATAAATTCGGTTTCTTGTAGGTAAAATAACCCAGGCAGAAATTGCCAACTGTAGAACAAAAATAGTACTCTCAAACCACTTTTAATTTTGCAAAACCCACCCTATTACAAAATACCAAAGGTACACTAATATTGTTATATAAAAACACTGGTTTGTTTTGCAAAGCAAGTGTTTTGCCAGTACAACCCGAAAAATTCTTTGCCAATATTGTTTTTACCAAAACCAGAAAAACAGAGATATAGAGGGAACTTTACCAAAGTTGACTTAACCTAAATATGGGTACTTCAATGTATTTTCATACTCAATTCCTTAAATCAACATCGGTTAATATAGTTGGGCCTTAAGACCGAACTGTATTTCTACTTTTGACATTAGTTCAAAACAGTTAAGTGCTGAATAAGTATAACTAAAATTTTATCTGAAAACACAATTTCGGCAAAAAATTTTCTGTATTATTTTTGTCAGTGTACATAAAATACTAAAGCAGAGCTTTTAATACAAATTTAACAAAATTGATCGCATTTAAGATATTGGGAATGCATAGATTTTTTCTAATTCCCGACGTTGTTCCAAAGGTCGCAACCAGCGGTTGGCTACTATTATCAATCTGGTAACAGGACAATATTGTCAAGATTGTTAATCCCACGTTCTGCCCACGCACACCCGACCGTGGCTGACACTTTGTCAGCACTATGCTGTTTGCATTTTTGTGCCTGGGAAGTTTCAGTGACTAAATTTCAACAAAAGTTAATATGTTTTATTAACAAATTCTTTATTATCATGAAAATAGTATTTCAGTGCTAAAAAAGACAATTATGAAAAAATAAATCAATAGAGATGAAGTTGAATTAGAGATGGGTACATAAGCAGAACTTTGCGTGATCCATGTGAATCTCGCATGAGTAAAACCTAAATTAACTCTTGAGAATGTGAGTGAGTGTGAGTGGAAACAAAATGTTCGTGAGGGACTGTAATTTTTCTCCAGAGTCAAAATTCACACACGTGACCATATATAGTTTGAAGTACATCCGACCTGTAGTGCGATTCAGTAACTTTTTAACAATCCGACCATCGCAAAATATATCGAAAACTTTTGTTGTTTGTACTAACGATTAAGTGATTCACTAAGTACACCTTAACGATAATTTTATTTTTCTATTTAAAAACTTAACTTTTTCTCGATGGAATAAACAACACAAAAATTGTTGTCGTTTAAATAACAACAACAGCTGACTTTAAAAATAGCGAATATCGTTTAAAAATGCAAATTAAAAGCAAATCGTTAATTTTGTTGTTTACTTTTTTAAACAATTCGATTATCGTTAAAACAAGTTACTGAATCGCACTACTGGTTTTAGTTTTACAATATCGTCATTATAAATTATATTGATCAGAATTTTGATTTTTAAAAAATATTATCCTCTGGTCTTGTTTTAAGTTCTCTGATGCTTTTTTTAACCTCGTTTATTGTGTGACATTATGCCATAATGTCAACCTAAACTCATTTATTACACCCACAAAAATAAACACTCGGAGATACACTGTCAAACAACATATTATAAGTGAGCTACTTATTCATCAACCTACAGGTTGAGTTTTTTTTTTGTCTCTTACTACATATTTAACCATATACCATCAGCGATGCCAATTTAGCGCTTTTCGCGCAAGATTTAGTGCTTTTTTACAACCAAAAACTCGCATTATTTTCTTTCAGCGCTTTTTATATATAGCCCTTTTCGCTTATATATTAAGCCCTTTTAGCGCCTTTTCCGAAAATCGTTTAATTTTAGCGTATAGCGTGCTGGTTTATCAGTGCGGGGGTAGTGGGTTCGATTCCTACCAGAGGCACTGGTATGTTTGCGCTACAACGCGCAGAAAACCATATTAGCTAGTGCTCGGTTAGGGTAATATAATATAATTATATGATTATTAATAAATAAAATAAAAAATAAATTATATTTTTCAAATCTTAAAAATTTACAAAACGGTATTGTGTGTCGAAAACGACTAAATTGTAACACTGTCGGTAAATCTATTACAATTTCCGTATTGCGTATGTAGTATTTATTCTAACATTTTTTGAAAATTGTAAAAATTTTTAATCACGACAACATTTGAAAATGGCAAATAAAGTTTTTTCATAAAAATGTTCCTTAATTTCATTCTTTTCACTTTCATTCATTAGAAAAGAAATCCATCTTGGACAAAGCTCATTGTACATAACATCAATGCACTCCCTAAATACTTTGCTTACTGAAGTTTGAGATAGACTTATGTTGAAGTCATTACCAGCACCCTTTTGGCAACTACCTTCAGCAGGTGCTCTCATCGTAGCTGCGAGCTTTAAAATATTTGGAATGGATGTTGCTGTCTTTGGTTCGTCCAATTTTCCATTAATTTTTTCCAAAAATACTTAAACGCATCTTTATTTAATCTAAAATAACTTATAAATCTACAAAAAAAAAAAATTAGTTGTCTCAAAAAATTGTTTCCTACATACTTGCGGTTTGGAAGCGAATATATGTTGGATTGCTGCCTTAATTGTCTTCGCAAGGCAACCAACTCACTTATTCCGTACTCTTCCTCTTCATCAGATGATGAAAATGCAGCCACACTAAACATGTTTATGGCTTTATTAAGTTTTTTTAAGAAAAACTAATTTTTAATTTAAATTTAATTTGAATTTGCCACCGAGCAGCTGTTTTTTGTTGACATAATTTTAAATATTTTTTAACAACTCTGTAACATTTATGCTATTACAATATTGTCGTTGTCGTTTTTTTTACACGGTACCACAAAAATTTAAAAACGACAACGCCAGCTGTCGGATTACGACAACACCTTAGACAATCAGGGTGAATGTAAAATTAAAATAATCGTTTTGCCGCAGAATTTTGTTGAAAAAGTAGACATTTTGATCAGATTTACCATCTAGCGGTTTTTAAAGTACCTGACTGCGAGTTTTGCTTCAAAAAAGTTGGCATCACTGTTTGCCATACAGATTATCTAGTAAGTTGTTCTTTCATACTTTGATATTTATGCCACCTAGGCATCAACACTTTTCCAATCAATGTCAACAATAACAACAACAACAACAACAATATCAGCAACAGTCAATATCTTTACTACCATTAACATCATCACAGGCGATAGCAGCTGTGGCAGGAGCCACAGCAAAATTAGGATTGAATATCAAAAGGTGAAATAAACACTTGAACTTATTGTCAGTGATTTATAGTTAAAACCCTGAACTAATTTACACTGTATTATTATGGTAAATGTCGATTAGAGGATGATGGGTTTTTATCTGAAGAACTTCATTGCTGGGTTGTGGTTTTTTATTTTCAAACTTTTTGTTTTGTTGCTTCATTCAGTTTGACACTTAGCGAAATTAAATTAGAAATCGCTCAATAAAGTACAAGTTTTTTTTTGCTACTTAATTATCTACAGACATGGGATGTATGATTTCTTGCACATTAATTTCACTTCCATCACCGTTTATTGGTGGATTAGTCTCATGAGTTTGCTTTTAGACTATAGCACGACTTGAACTAGGAACGCAGACCAAATGACTTGACAATAATTTCCGCTCACTAAAATTTTTTATATTTTTATATATATATATATATATATATATATCTCATGGGCTGGAAATTGAACTTTACTATGTTAGAAAGTAGAAAAAAAAATAAAGAGCACTTATTTTGTTCAAGTGGAATCAAACGTGTTCTAAGGAAAGAGAACAATATTGGAGCAGAAAAGGGTTTTGAATAAATTTGAAACTAATTTTTACCACATTTTGGCCCTCTATCTCACACCCAATTATTATTATAGGGTCGATGCTCCACCCAGGACAACTCCCTCGTCAGAGGATCAGCATTGAGTTGTGCTCGAGAGGTGAACTTTTTGTGATTGACACGAATGAAATTTATATTAAATACGTGAGTCACGCGTGAGTGTGTAGGCTGAATTAGCCAGACGTAAACTGATCTAGGCAAAAAAAAAATTAAGGAGTAAAAAAGTTAAGAGTTAAAATTAAGAGAATAGCTGATGTTGTGTACACTCAGGGAAAAAGTTTCATCATATTGATGATATTGTTTCATAAATCGTTTGTCATCAGTTATTCATCATATTTATGAAGTTTTCATAAATATTATGAAGAGTTTCATACTAATTTATGACAAATGTTTTATAGACCTTCATCATTTCATGAAAAAGTTTCATAAACGTTGTAAAAATAAATTTTAGCTTTTCATTGAAATTTTTATTTTTTATTGAAATTTTTATTTTACTTTTAAATACTCAAAAACTATCAGAAATTTTTCAAAATTTTGTAACATCAATTAAATATTATTTGATGTGTTTTTTAATTTTAAATAGAATTTTTTTAATATAAACTTCCGTAATAATTGAATTTTATTAAATGGAAAGTTATATTTTTTAATTTCAAATGGAATTTTTTTATTTCAATTGGTATTCTTTCTTATACTATGTTTCCACTTACGTGTATTGAAAAAAACATGTGTTTTGGTGAAAAATCATGTATGGGAAAACATATACACAAAACATGTTTCATATCAAAACACGTCTAAAACACGTTCTGTGGAAACGTAGTGTAACTTCAATTGATGTATGAAAAAATGCTACACATATACTTATTTTTTTTAAATTCCATTTCCAAAAATCCAAGGCAAAATGTGAAGCATTGCAATGTGTTTTCTTTCGCTCTAGCAATTTTAGAATAGTTAGTTTTTATGTGAAGTAGCTATATTGTCACTAGAAAACTAAAAACACAATCAAAGTTAAAGCTACAGCGAAAAAAAAATTGTCAATTTGCCCGGCACTTTAAAAATATTGTATGGAAAATAATTGTTCGTCGTTGATTGTATACATAATTGTGCTTGTATTCTGCACTGAAAGAATTATCCTTCATGATATTAATTTTTTTTTATAAAGACAAGCACCACTCAGGAATTTCTTTCTATTTATTCATGTGTTGCTTTCTTTGGAAAGGGGATAATGGAGAGATGAAAGGTGGGGAAAGATGAAGAGCTTTGAACATGGCAACACTGTAATTGCGCGAGATAATAAGTCTTAGAGTTGTTGCTCGCCACCGGATGGAGAGTTGACGAACTTATTGATGCTTCTTGGTTCATAGCCCTGATTCAGTATTTTACTTCGGTGGGGTTAAGTTCTAAGGGAACACCGAAGGTGGGCGCTGCGATACATACATATGAGCGATAGAAAACTTATACTTATAATTTTTCTAAATTGATGTTGTCGTCACCGGGAATCAAACCCGAGACCATCTGTGTAACAGTCCAACACGCTAACCATTACACCACAACGCCAAAACAATTTAATTGAATGTTTTTCGTAGATACAATGAAGAATTTCAATATATCCTAAAAATGTTATTAATATTAAGAAATTTTTCATAAAATTTCATAGTTTCATTGAATTTCATAAAATAGATATCTTCATAAATGTAATGACCATTTTTCTTAGAGCTATGAAATTATTTCAGTCTTGAATTTTTTTTTTAAATTTCTTTAATTTTCATACATTTTAAACTTTGGTTTTAAGATTCAATTCTGAAGCGTTCAACATATTTTATAAATTGCTTTATTATTTCTATGGAGCCTTTTATTATTTTTAAACTTCAATGAAACTGTTTAAAAACTCATTTGCAGCTGTTAATTGGCTTACTTCCAATGCATTTTTAAGACATTCAAAAATAGTTTTAATAATTCAATTAAACTTCTTAATATTAAAAAAATTTAAGGAACTGTTTCTTATATTCTATAAACGCAATAATTCAACGTTTTATGATGATTTTCATTAAGTCGCAATGATTCATCTGTTTTATGACGATTTTCATTAATTCTATAAACATTTCATAAACATTGACTTTAATGAAACCTGTTTCATAGATTCTATAAAAAGTTTCAATGGATGAGTTCCAGTGACAATTTTCATTAAAGCTTTAAAGAAGTTCATTACTGAAGTGAAGATAATTCTCTCAGTGTAGGTAGCAATAAAATTTGCTTTGTATGATATACCCGATATGAATTTTTTAAAACAAGGGTATCGCAAAGTGTAATTGCCCTCAAATTTAAACCATTTTAGTCTGCTATATTTTCGAATTCGAATTATATGACTAACACCACGTACACTGAGAGAATTATCTGCATGATATTAAGGAATTTTTGCATTAGATCTATGAAATATCACTGGAACTCGTCCATTGAAACTTTTCACTAAATTATTGCAGTTTTAATAAAATTTTATGAAAAATTTCATATTATTTATTAAACATTTCATAAGACTGAAAACTTATGAAACTGCTTCATCGTATGTGTGAAATGTTTAATAACATTTATTAAGGATTAAGTTTGATATAATTTTTATTAAAAATAAAAATTATGTTTTTTTCGACCTTTAATTGTGCAATGAAAATGAAATTTATTCAAGTTCGAGGCCATACTCTATATTTCTTTATTAGGACATTGTCCTAACAAATAATCTATAGAGTTTTTGTTTTCAAATTTATTATTTGACCCTTTCAGGAATGTGTTGATAGATCTATTTCGGGAATTTTCTAGGTTCCCATCATCAGAAAGAGGTAACAATCCTATGCCAATCATCAAACATTCATATTAACTAGTTTACTCACTACATGATAGCTAATATATATATGAACTCGAAGTTAAAGATTATCATCATTGATCAAAAAATAAATTGACAACACATTCCTGAAAGGGTAAAATAATAAATTTGAAAACAAAAACTTAATAGATTATTTGTTAGGACAATATCCTAATAAAGAAATATAGAGTATGGCCTCGAACTTGAATAATTTTAATTTTCATTTATTAAGGATTTTATAAAAAGTTATGAAACTTCTTCACTATACTTATGAAACATTTCATAAATATGAAGAAGCCTGTCATCAATGTGCCCTTGTATGAAACAGCTTCATCATATTTATGAAGTGTTACATTAGACAAAATCAATGAATGTTTTCATCATATTTATGAAGTTTTTCATAAATATGATGAAGCTTTTATCTGATTGTAGTGCATGTTGTTTTATTCATATGTATGGCAAAGAATTTCATGCAAATGCATGTTTTTAGTCAGTGGCCCAAAATTGATTTTGACCAAACTTTTTTTCAAATCAAAGAATTTGCGACAAAATGGCATCGATTTGATGTTATTTATTTTGTAATAAATGCGTATTTTACATATTTTGCTATAAATGCATATTTATTGGCATATTTTGTAATTTTTTGTTACATATTTTGCATATTTTTTGAATTTAATTGCATATTTTTGCTTATTTTGTAAAAATTAAAATTAAGTTTTAATTATAAATAATCAAATGAAAACATTTGTAACCCTGAACATAGCATCCAGCTTTCATTTGGTAGACATTTATATTGCAATTCATTTTTAAAGCAACAATTTTGGGTAATAAATCGATGTTTAAAAATCCAAATATTGTACTTGCATATTCTTTTTGATTAGTAGTGCATATTATTTTATTTAAATGCATATTTCGATTTTAATGCATATTTTAAGCGCATCTTTTGCATTATTTACTGCATATTTTAATTTTTTAGTTTCATGAAATTCCTTGCCTTGGTAATAAACTATCATTACTTGGTAATCTATACGGTAATGACTTGTCGTTACCATATTTTTCTACGTGATTTTTAATTTTAAACTGAAATTATTTAAAGGAATCGCTTTTAAAATTTCCTTTCAGAACCTCACAAACCATTTTTGGATATAAAAACTTTAGATTATTACCCAGAAATGAAATATTGCAAACTAAATAAGACTATATAAGATGCATTATTTTATTACAATATTTTGCAATAAAATGCATATTTCACATGTAATGTTATTAGTAGACATAACCTTCGGTCCTACATCACCCTCTTTTCATACAACATATCATGTGCTAATAATATCCACACACACCCACACATTTATTTATGTAGGGGAAAGTGGTGTCCCTTGAAACGTTCCATTTTTGCATATATTTTGCAAATTTTGAAAAAATGTTCTTCTAGATATTGTTTTATATAGCCTTGCGCCCATGTTTACCATATAGTGTACCTTGAAACGCTCAAAGTAAATTTTCATAAAAATTTTGAAGTTACTTAAAATTGCATAAGAGCAAAATTTTTATTCAGAACTAAAAAATGTTAATATATAAAAATTTTTTAAAGCCTGGGATTTAAATTTGGTGCACTTATTTAGTAAATAAGAGTCACAGTTTAAAGTTTTTCAAAACATTTCCATAAGCGTATCTTGAAGCGATTTTCGAGTGTAACTTGAAACTAATGTAGGTTTAGTTAAATATTCTTACCAAATAAGCGGTAAACAGAAGAAAGTTCCATGTATAAGTCTAGGAAACCTCGAAAAATAGTTTTTTTTTTTATAGGATTTTCAATATTAAAAAAAAGTTTCCTTCATATTGGCATTTAACAGAGACCTTTTTCTAGTGGATATAATATAATTTAAGTTCCTTCTTATTTATTTCCTGTTAAATGAACCGTTTAAATAAAATATATTAAAAATAGGAGTTAAGTCCCGATACATTAACTTTAGTGTAAAAAATTGTATGTTTAATTGTTTTTTGAGAGTGAAGGTTTCTTAACATGACCTTTCAAACCTTGTATTATTAAATGAAGGTATTAAACGATGACAAAAAACTCGAACCGACCCATTATAACTGTTTCAAGGTACCTGAACCTAATTTCAAAAAATGTGAAAATTTTAATTTTATTTTGCAATTTAAAAATTTGTTGAAAATTTAAGGAAGCCACTCATACAAATAAGTCTGTAAAAATATCAGAAAAAGTTACTAAAAATTAGTTAAAAAATTAGTTAGTAAAATAAAAACAGCAGAAAAACTGTAAAATCTACTAAATTTTACTTACATTTTTAGTTGTTCGCATGAAAACTAAGGGCCATATATTTGTGGAAATTTTTATTATAAATAATAAGACAACTAAAACACAGCTCTGTATTTATAAGACAACTAAAACACAGCTCTGTATTTATAAGATAAATAAATTTTTTTTTTTATTTGTCTTTATAACATCCTTTGTTCCTTTTGTATATACATCGGAAAGCCACACAAAAGAATTATTCTTTATGATATTAATGAAGCAATTTCATCGAATTTTTTTCCGTAGATTCAGAATTTCATTATATCCAAGAAATTTTATTAATATTAATAAATATTTCATTATTTTATAAAATTTCATAGTTTCATAAAATTATTTCAAAGACTTAATTTTTTATTTATTCATAAAATTTCATAATTTCATTAATTTTCATACTACATTTCAAACTTTTGTTTTAAGATTTAATTCTCAAGTGTTTAACATATTTCATAAAGTGCTTTATTATTATAATGTAGCCTTCTATTAATTTTTGACTTTATTGAAATTGTTTAAAAATCATATGAAGCGGTTCATTGGCTTAGTTTTAATGCATTTGTCAAGACATTCATGGAGAGTTTTATTAATTCAAGAAAACTTCTTAACCCTCTAACCGGCTTGCCCGCCTCCAGGCACTTTATTTTAAATTGGCAATAAATGGTGTTTTATAATAATTATAATTATAATTATATTAATTAAAAATTCATTAAGTAAGTGATATTTTCATAAAATATTTTTGGTTTATCCTTAATAGTTATATGCAATAATTTTTATATAAATTGTTTTTGTGCGCCAAACATTTAGTGCCATCAGATTTTCACAGGAAGCGCTTCAACTATTGGAAACAATTATTTTAATACGAAAGTCTAAATAAGCACATGATTTTGTGTTGGCTATGTAGATCAATCGGTATTGCGGTACTGTTTACTTATTTGTAATTGCGGGTTCAAGTCGTAATCAGGGAGATGTAGAAATCAAACAGAAAAGTAAAATAATTAAATATAAATATTAATAAAATATAAAATCAGAATGTGAAACAGGAAAATATATTTTTTTTCATTATAATTCATATAATGAAAAATATTTCAATAATCCAATGAAACTTTCTTTGGGGACTTTTTAAGGAAAAAAATCATTGTATTAATGAAGTTTTTCATAAATATGATGAAGATTTTCCTTTGAATAAAGTTTTTTTTCCAAGCATTCTTTCATGTACAATTCTGTGTTGATCGTGCCCGTTGTCATTTAGGAACTGCTTCTATTTCCACAGCTACAAATTTCCTGCCATACTAAATTTTTTTTCATGAACTTCGTTTATTTTTTGTGTGATGTGAGAAGTTTCCAAGCACATATGCTTCATCGTCTATATCAACATTTATAATGGTTGAATAAATTACGTTTTCAGCTTTCTGACACGTTGCCTCATTATTCTTCTTGGTGTTCCGATCCGGCACTTTCTGCAGAACCAGACTCCTTTCCCACTTTTCTAACAAATTAATCCGAGCAATTTGTTTTAAGGACAGTTTTTTTTCCAGAAATGTTAGGATTTCTCTGGAAGAGAATTAAAATGGTCACATTCAACATAATATTTTTTCTGCCGCATCCAGTTCTTTTCCTTGTAATCTTTTTATGGCCCGCGAAAGAGCGATAGTTTTAAAAGACCAATTTCGATTTTTATTAAAAATTCTAATAATATTTTCACGCACTTTTTGTTGACTATCAATTTTAAAGGAAAATAAAAATATTATCATTATATTTTTCAATGCTAACGTGATGATATTATTTATTTTTTTTAACTTAAGTAAAAATTTACAAGAGGAAATCTGTGCACAAGTTATTTCGTGTGCAAGCCTTATTATAGTCCTTCAATTCAGATAACAATCTTTCTCTTTTCACTTTTTATTATGAAACTATAAAACATTTTTTATAGTTTTATATTTTATTTCTTTATAATAAAAATATTTGCATTAATGTTTCTGAATTTTGTTCTAATACGACGTGTTCAAATACTGAAATGCATTACAATGACCTCTGCTGGTTACGATTATTTAAATAATATTTTAAGATATTATTTAAATAATCAAAATTTAGTATTTCATCAAGTCAAAAATGCAAAATTTTTAACTAAAATCTAAATTAGAACTAAAATTAAGTTAAAAACTTGCAAAGTTGGATTACTAACGGCTTTACTTATATGTCTACTAACTTTTTTCTATGAGTGTATGCTTATAGCCATATACATCTTTCTTTTACATACCATTTCTGCAAAGCTATAGCTGTTAATATATCAATCGTTTCATGGTACACCACATTCCCCTACGTACAATGTGAATGTTTGTTTGTATAGGTTATTTATTAGGGTGAGTCTTAAAACTTAAAATGTAATATGACGATTTGTGGACATCCCAACACTGAAAGTTGTTCAACGTAGTCTTAAAAGTTAATGTTAAAAGTTTTAGTCAAATCGGACAATTCCAGACCATGCCGATTTTGGTTAAAAGTTTTGAGATTTTGGTCAAAATGAGCAAAATTAAAAAATAATTACAATTATTTATTAATAAACATTTAAATAAATATGTTCTATTATGTAAAGAAATATTTTTTGATAAATCTTAATTCAATGCAGTAAAGGGTTAATATTTGAAAAACTAAAATGTTTTATGCTATTAATTATTAAAAATGTATATGTGTTTTGACCCCAGATATTTAAGGGTTAATAATGTCCGTGTAATTTTAATTTGCATAACCTAATATTTACGACCCAAAGAAACAATATAAAATCAAAATTAAGTAAATATACACCCTTGCGGTTTTTTAAAGAAATTTGTTACCAAAAACCACTTAGTCTTGAAATCCGCTAAGTGAATAAAGGTATATCTGTAAAAATTTATATTTTTAAAGTTCAACTAATAGACATTAAAATAAAAGGTCCGCCAAATAACTTTTTTTTTTGAAAATGCTATAAAAAAAAAAACTACTGAATATTTTCTCAAATTTCTTTTTTTATTTGAAAGTACAATCCTTCCGGTTAATAATGGAAAATAATTTCATTCAAATGTCTGCCTCGGCTGGCCATGCAGTAGCCTACACGATCGGTCCAATTTTTAAGCACATTATCGATTGTGTGCAGCTGTATTTCACCAATGGCTTCACGAATATTGTCCTTTAAAGCGTCAATTATCTCTGGCTTATTGGCGTAACACTTATCTTTGACGGCACCCCACAAATAATAGTCCAACGGTGTCAAATCGCAGCTCCGAGGTGGCCAAACGACATCAGCTCTGCGGCTGATAATGCGATCTTCAAAAACAGGGCAATTTTCGCACACATTCTGCAACATTACCATGATTTTCAAAGTAATGTCGCAATATTTTCCAGCGTTGTTCAAGCGTATACACAGCCATATTCGTTCAGCGGAAGGATAAAACTAATTATCTGTCAAATCAGACATGAGCTAAGTGTGACGAAATAAGCACTAGTTAAAAAAAAACGTTAGATGGCGGACCCTTTATAAAGAAAAATATTTATATTTTGCATTTTTGTTTAAAAAAAATTTATAAAAGTAAAATATTGGGTTTTGAGAAACACCTCAAATTACTTCTCTGATTTAAAAAAAAATTAGTAAAATTTTTTGCTAAAAATTAGTTAAAGCGGACGTTGCAGAAAAAACTGCTAAAATTAGCAGATTTTTTATTTTTGCAAAATATTAATAAAATTAGAATAGAAAAAAATATATCTGTTGTATCTATAAATATTTAGTTAAATTTAAGTTAAATATTAGTTAATTGAAAGTATCAAGTTAATCTGCTCAAAACAGAAAAAAGTTTTGTTATTTTTTGAAATTTTCAGTTTTCTTTTAATTTTTTTTTTAATACGAATAAAAATCTGCCCTTCTATAATCAGCAATTTACAATTATTTAGCAAAAACTTAAGATAACTATAGCAAAAATGTTGTTGAGATTACAGTTTTTGTGTTTTTATAACAGATTAAATTGCTATTTTCAATTAACTAAAATTCCACTTGAATTTAACTAAAATTTTGTAAAGTTGACATGTTTATTTTTGTTGTTCTTATTTTTATTAATATTTAACAAAAAAATCTGCAAATTTTAGCCTCTGCTACGTCGTCTTTAACAAATTTTTAGTGATACTTTTACAGGGTTTTTTCTGATACTTTTACAAGTTTTTTCTGATACTTTTACAAGTTTTTTTTTTTTTTATTTGTGTGTATGTTTTGTTTGGTACCAAGTTAGAATGTGTTAACAAATTCCAAACATATTTTTTATCAGTGTATATATGGTCAAAATTAAAACAAAAATAAAAACTAAATTTTTTTTTTATATAAATAGAACATTTTTGGTCTTCAAAGTTCAATAACGTCATGATGCTTGTTAGGAAAAGATCCTAGCCACGTGTTTGATTACTAAGAAACACGTGCAGCAAAATTGATTAATTAATAAGTTTTTTTATTAAAGCTTTTCCTATTCTGGAGGCTCTAGCTTCTCTAAAACATCGGATTCTGATGAGATCTTTAGCCAGATCGAAATACAAGTATCAACCTAGCTAATATGTTTGATTTGTTTTATATTTGTAAACATACGGAGGTTCAAAGCTCGTTATTGATTAAAAATAACATAAAAATAATCTCCATATATATTAGAGTTCGTTTTCAAATTTTTTCTTTATTTTGATTTCTGGATATTATCACTTTTTAGAAGGTTTTTGTATCAATAAAAATAATGGCGTATTTTTTTTTTTTTTTAATTCCAACTCCTTCCCATGCCTATAGGCGACTCAAATCGCGGATTTTGGGTCCCTTTTCCCATACAACAAAAACGGCTAAATATATGTGAAATCGTACTTCAGTATTCGATTCTACGGGAAAACTTAGGCCCATAGGCTTTTTTTAGTTTTTGGAATGCAACAGAAGTGGTCCAAAAAAATATTTTTTTTAAAAAAAAAATTAAAATATTTTTTTTTGTTAAATTTTTTTTTTACAATGAAAAAATACTTACATCTGAGAAAAATGGTCCAAAAATTTTAATTTTGTAGTTACCCGTTCAAAAGTTATTAAAGTTTAAAAATTTAATTTTTTAGTGAATACAAAATAATTTATTCGTTTATATAATAATTTATTGGATTTGAGTCGCCTGTAGGCACGGGAAGGAGTTGGAATTAAAAAAAAAAATACGCCATTATTTGTATTGATACAAAAACCTTCTAAAAAGTGATAATATCCAAAAATCTATTTTTCAAAATTAACTCTAATATACATATGAAGGGCTTATTGTAAAAACTTAATAAGCCACATTTATTGTTTTATGAACTTTCGCTGTTTTCTAGACATCCATTGATTAATATTTATAAGTAGTCTTTCTTTAACACTTATTGCATGTAGCTAGAGTATAATCGTCCTGCAAAGGTGATGTTTCTGCATCTTTTTAACCTTTAGAAGGCAAAAAAAAACTTGAAACAAAATGTGTCTTATCAAGTTTTTACAATAAACACTTCATATATTAAAACAAAAAACTATTAAAACTAAAAAATTGTTTTAAATTAGTAAAATTCATAAAATATTTAATTTTAATAATTTTTTTAAATTTTGCTCATTTTGGCCAAAATTGGCACTGCCTAGAGTTTTTCGATTTGGCTAAAATTTTCAATATAAACTTTTACGAGTACGTTGAACACACTCTAAAAAGAACATTTAAATGTACTACTTTAAATAGTGTAAATTTCTGTTTAAATATTCACACAGTGTTTAATGTTAGCCACAAAATGTGTATTAAACTTTTGTACACATTACTTAATAAAAATTAAACACAAAATGTAGTAATAAGAATGTTTACCAACATGTTTAAATAATTAGACATAAAATGTGTATAAGAAAACAAAAAGTGTTTAAAATTTTATGTCTGTACTCATTTTAAAAGAAAATTAAAAAAAAAACAATTACAAATTTACAAAAAAAAACTAAATAACAATAGAGAACAAATTACACAGAAACTTATTTCTTATTAAAAAAATGTAATAAATGCGTGTTTTCTATGAATTGTCTTAATCAATTCGAGAATAATTCAATTTTCTATAACAATGGAATACAAATTTCATCAACCTATATACATCTTTTTATGTGATGTATTGGTGTTTAGATATTTTAAAATGTATATATTGAAGTTTCATTGTGAATGAGATGTTTTGGCAGGTTAAAGTTTTTTTTAAAGGATCAGTGGCAAACGATTGACCCAAAGTTCGAGTTCATGACAAATTTTAAAATTTGCATTTTCTGGACAATTTTTTTTTTTTTTTTTTAATTTTTTGTATATAATTGCAATATAATAAATCCTAACCAAAAACTCTATGCCACTATATTTTCATTTTATTAGTTACTAGCTGTTTGTACCCGGTCTTGCCCGGAACTCAAATACTTTTGAAATAACACATATTGAACACAAAGACTTAAAATATATACCGATTTTTCTCCAATTCGTTATCTTTATTGTTATGCCAGCCCAGGTGACCGCTGCAGTGTGCCCTGTTTTTATGATACTGTGAAAATTCTTAAAGCATTATTTTAAAGTTCTTATAAAGTACATGAATGTTTATAATTTTCTAATGATTATGAGAATTTTCTTTCAAACTAGTGCAAAATTTGTATAAAAAGTAAAAAAATAACTGAATGGCAGCATATATAGTTAATCTAATATTATTTCAATTACAAAAAAAAATATAAAGCGATCTTTTGGAGGGCCATCTTTTTAAAATTTGTGCGGAATCTGCTAAAAATAAAAATTTGTTTATGGAACATCCAAACTGGACCCTATAAATTTTATAAATTGTCACACTTTGAAAAATAACATTTGATATCGGAAATCCACAGTTGGCCTTTAATGGTAGCGGTAGGAGATTAGTATTTGGTAACCTCGCCCAAACTATGAGTGCCAAATTTGAACAAAATCCGTAAGAAAATAAAAATTGGTTTAGCAAACAACGAATGTGGGCTGTACAAATTTCACATGTTTTTGGAAAAGTGGGAGTGATCAATTAGAAATTGTATGGAAACCTGGCCCGTGGTAAAGGGATTTTGTATACACAGTTTTGACGATATCCAGTGAGGAATAAGCAACATGTGTACAAAGTTCGAGCGAAATCCCCTGAAAAATTAAAATGTTACTATTAAATAAAAAATTCATATTTTTTTAAAGTGGGCGTAAAAGTGGGTGTGGCCGTTAAACAGCATAACAGCAACCTTCCCTGTAATAATAGGATGAAGTATACAAAATTTCAGAGAAATCCGTTGAGAAATAAAAGTTTGTGTGGCGAACAAACCAACAAACAGAAAATTAATTTTATATATATAGAAGATCAATGAAAATGAAAATTATTCAAGTTCCAGGCCAAACTCTATATTTCTTTATTAGGATATTATCCTAACAAATAATTTATAGAGTTTTTGTTTTCAAATTTATTATTTGACTCTTTCAGGAATGTGTTGATAGATCTATTTCGGGAATTTTCTAGGTTCCCATCATCAGAACACGTTTTTAAAGCGGTAACAATCCCATGCCAAACATCAAACATTCATATAAACTAGTTTACTCACTACATGAGAACTAATATATGAGCTTGAAGTTAAAGATTATAACCATTCATCAAAAAATAAATTGAAAACTTGTTTGTTATGTGCTTTTAATATTTTGTTTAGTTTATAAACAACACAGGGGGAATAAACTAGACTGTACTTTGTCTTTTATATAAGTTTGAGATAATTTTTATTAAAAATAAAAATTATGTTTTTTCGACCTTTAATTGTGCAATGAAAATGAAAATTATTCAAGTTCGAGGCCATACTCTATATTTCTTTATTAGGATATTGACTCTCATATTGATTTTAGAGCATGGTTTCCAAAAAGTTTATCCTTAAAGACATTTTTTTTTTTTGTTTTTTTTATGGACTTCTTATTGCCAAAAACGGTAAGGAAAAATAAAATTTTTAAAATATTAAATCATACAGACATTGCGAAAAAAATAAGGAGGTATATTATAAGGGAAAAAAAAAATTTTTTAAAAACGAAATGGTTTTTCCTAAAATGTTTTGATTGGATTTTTCAAATTAAAAAAAATAAGTTGAATTTTTTGGTTTTGACGTTTTTGATCAAAAGTCGGTATTGAAGTGGGCTATGGTAATGAAACTTTTACTGAGGTCTTCCTCGGGAAAAGTAGAATACATGTGAGTAATTTCAAAGAAATCCGTTAAAACTTTCTTAGAAATTTGTATTCGAAAAAAAGCGAAAAAAGTTGAAAAATGTGAAAAAAATTTTAATATTACATTTTTTGTCAAAAGTATGCATAGAAGTGGGCGTGTCGATTAAAACAATACTACGATCTAAGTTGAGGTCCGAGGATTATTCATGCCAAATTTGAGGAAAATCCGTTAAGAACTGCAAATTTTGTATATAGAACAAACAAACAGAAAATGAGTTTTATATATATAGACTTAAAGCAGCTTTACTATTTAATGCATTAATGCATTTTAAGCGTATTCGCATATAAATTTAAACACATTCTGTTTTCAGAAGCGTGTTGGTAAACACAATTTGTTTATAATTTTTACGCACAATGTGTCTATATATTGAAGTTTAAACACAGTGTCTATTTTTGACCAACTTAGAGTAGTTTTCAACAATTAGAAAGTGCAACTTCCAGCGTTGGGAGCCCCGAAAATCGACAAAGTGAATTTTAAGATCCACCCTATTGTTCATACATACAATCCAATAAAGCAACATTTTTTATTGGATGTGATTTATGCGAAACGATTTAAAGTGAAAAGTGGCACTTATGCGCGTAACGTGTGCTGTTGTAAATGGACACTAGAGAATAAATACAGTTAGAAAAGGACATGAGAATGTGCAGCCGAATATATATCAACTAAGGAGTCAATGCCATCATCAATTCCAAGCATAATGAAAAAAAAAATATATAAAAAAACACCCAAAGTGAACAAAACGGAACAGTGTTAAACTTTATGAGAGCGGACATGAATAGCACATGTGTCTAAGTGCAAATTAACGGTCATTTACAAGGTCTATATTTTTATGCACGTCTTTATTCTACAACGGACGAGTAATATGTCATTTTGGTAAAAATAATATTTCCTTGTTCGTAGCGAATGCATAGAAATGTGTCGACGACTCGCATAATGTATGAATTTTGTTCGTATGTATATTTTATTGTAAATAGACCCGTACACTATGGGCCAGTTTTCTAGATAATTTAGTCAATCAAATTGAAAGACAGTTTGGAAAATTAGATCATCACTTGTGAAACGATTTAAAAAATGATAGAAACTTTTATAATTATATTGAAATTTTCATATTTCATTTTCACAAAGAGAAAAACAGAAATAAGTTTAATAAATTTTTGTCCAATGTAACAATTTCATAAATATTTATGAAACATTTCATAAACAACATGAATTATATTGATCTCTATGATTTTTTTTACACAAAAATAATGAAAGCTTTACTATTATAAAATATCCTTCATATATATACTGAAACATTTCATAAATATGATGAAATGGATTTTGCTTTTTATGAAATGTATTATGGAACGTTACATTGGACGAAAATTGACGAAACATTTCAATGATATGATGAATCTTTTAATTTGAGAAAAATTCGAACAGCAAAAAGTTGGCCCACTGCTTTCAGCGGTGATATAAGCGTTGGCAGAGCGTTGTATTTCTGAAGATTTAAGTGCTTTGCCAACCCCAAAACGATAACACCGGGCAAGCCATTTCTGTTTTTTTTTTAAACGTTAGCGAATCACTGGGAACGGGTGCTTCGCCAGTAACAATATCATAATTTTAAAACGTTGGCAAAGCATTGGTAAAACAACCAATAAAGTGCCTTTTGAATGATAAAATAATAAAAACATTGATAAAACAACTAATAAAGTAATAAAGAAATGAATACAAAAATCTGTATGCTAATTTTAATTTTTTTATAAAATTTTGTTATTATTTAAAATAATAAAATAATGTAAAAAATAAACATGCAAATTCAATTTCTGCATTGTTTTTTTATCTTTAGTTAAACTAAAGGGTCCGCCATCTAACGTTTTTTTCAACTAGTGCTTATTTCGTGAATGGTAACACTTAGCTCATGTCTGATTTGACAGATAATTAGTTTTATCCATCCGCTGAACGAATATGGTTGTGTATACGCTTGAACAACGCTGGGAAATATTGCGACATTACTTTGAAAATCATGGTAATGACCAATGAGTGGCCGTTACAGTCAATGGCGATCGTTATCGGGCCATGTTGAACGAATTTTTGTTTACAAAAATTGAAGAGGAGGATATTGGCAACATTTGGTTTCAACAGGACGGCGCTACGTGCAACACAGCCGAAGCTACACTCGATGTTTTGCGCCCTGTTTTTGAAGATCGCATTATCAGCCGCAGAGCTGATGTCGTTTGGCCACCTCGGAGCTGCGATTTGACACCGTTGGACTATTATTTGTGGGGTGCCGTGAAAGATAAGTGTTACGCCAACAGGCCAGAGACAATTGACGCTTTAAAGGACAATATTCGTGAAGCCATTGGTGAAATACAGCTGCACACAATCGATAATGTGCTTAAAAATTGGACCGATCGTGTACGCTGCTGCATGGCCAGCCGAGGTAGCCATTTGAATGAAATTATTTTCCATTATTAACTGGAAGGATTGTACTTTCAAATAAAAAAAGAAATTTGAGAAAATATTTAGTAGTTTTTTTTTTTATAGCATTTTCAAAAAAAAAAAAGTTATTTGGCGGACTCTTTATATACAATGTTTAAATGGCACTACGACTAGTCTATATAGACCAGTGGGTTTCCATACTACTCAGTGTCGCTCAATCTGATGTCTTTTGTTCGTAAACTCGCACCCAGCAAATGAAAACATGTTGCAGAAATTTAAAAGTTTAAATTAATTTTATCATGTTTTCAAATAATAATTTAATAACATTTTTAATTATTTCAAATATTAATTATAAAATCGGCAAGATAATATTAAAATATATTAAGTTTTAATAGAAAATTACAAAATATAAGCAAAATAAAAGTGAGTGTTTTAAGCAACAATTTTTTATCAACATGGTACAATCATTTTTTAGTTTTTTTAATACCGAGCTCGGTATTTTCTTGCTGAGAGGCGTGGGATGTGTAGTCTCTCTATTTGTATATACTCTTTAACATAGACTAACTTGCAGTTTTCTTTAAATGTTAGAATGGAGTGATTGAAACAGCAAGGAGATTTCTTACTGAATCTCATTACGACTGAATAAAACGCATCATTAAATCTTGGTTTTGAATCTGTTTAATCTTCTTGTTAAACTCCCAGCAATACCACACATTACCAAATCATGGGTAAAGTAATGTATCGCCATAGGGCTTCATGCATTACTTTACACGTTACTTCACTGATGAACTTTACAGGCGATGAGCCTCAAAGTAACTCATTACCTTGTAGTGGGTAAAGTAAATGGTTACTTATATGGTTACATGGTGGGAAAAATAATGTGTCTATAAATAGATTTTCATAAAAAAAATGCATAATATTTTTTTTTACAGATATTTGTTTTAATTAAATAAATAATTTTTTTTATTAAATAAATAACTTGGTCATGCTGGGATTCGAACATGGGGTATCTGGTATTTAACAATTAGTTAGGCGAGAACTCTACCAACTGAGCTATCGATAAATACAATATTTTATTGCTTAACATGTAGATGAGTTGTTGTGCTTCGTGTTTTTGTTCGTGATATCAAAAATATACACCTTACCATTATGCTTACAAAAAATCACAAAGTAATGTGTCTATAAATAGATTTTCAAAAATATATATTAATAATTACTTTAGGTTTATAATTCATGCATTATGTAATTGCTGATCGGTAAGTCATTGTTTTATGTTTTGAAGTAATGTAAAATGTAATGAGGTCTCATTACAAGGTAATCCATGAGTGTTCAATTATCGGTAACTCATTACTTCTTGGTGGAAAATAATGACACAGGTAAGGAGTACACATCACAAGGTAATGTATTACTTTATCGCACCCATTACCAAAGTTTTGCTAATAACATCTAATAACATCGACAGAACTTCATTTGAATGTTGCTCTAATCTTTCATTATGTTTAAATGCTTGGTGTTACATTTCCTCTCTGGTTAGTATTCACTTTTAGATCTCTATGTTGATTCTTATTGCGAATATATCAAGGAGCTTTGACCATGTCTCTGAGGACTTTGTTTTGAATTCAGTACCTATATGTTGATTTTAGTACCTGTTTATATATCATTAACTAACTTGTTCTCTATAGATAGGTTAGATTTTCTGCCTATTAACAAACTGAGTTTTCTGTATTTTAAGTCTAATTCTTCCCGTTTTTTTAACATGTTCTTTTCATCCTAGTTTTGAAATATTTCCAAAACTCGCGAAAAATTCAAAACATGTTTTGCTTTTTGCTTTGTATTATTAAGGTTTTAGATTTTATTAAAAATTTTATTTACCTAAAATAACAACACTATACTGTGAAATATTTTCAAAACAGAGTTCGAAAATTTATGTACCACTAACATAACGTTCCTATCTAACTTAAACATTAAAACGCGTTTTTTACGTTGTGGTTGCCAAAATAAAGAATTGATTTTTCTGCATGTTATCAATGTTTTTTTGCATTAGTTTTATGAAATTTCACTGGAACTCCGTTGAAACTTTTTATTAAACTAATGCAATTATTTATAAAATTCAATGAATTTTTTTTTCACTTGTAATATGACATAAACACTAAGAACGGTTTACAAATAGTTTTGTTCCATTTCATAAACACAACAAAATGAAACTGTTTGAAATATTGGACAAACAGAACAAAATCGTTTAGTTTGGTCTCTCATCGAAAACTAGTTTGTGAAAGTGTTTGTGTTCTGTTTACAAATGCAAATGAAAATAAAGAAATGTTGTGTTTACGTTTACTGTGCACAACAAAATGATTGTGTTGAGTTTCAGCAAAAAGCAAAACAGAACGATAGAAAACCGGTTGCTTGTGTTTAATTTCGAACTCTGATTCAAAATGATAACATGATGATTGAAATTCATTGGTATGGCATTTATGGTAGTTTGGAGTTTATTAATAAGACATTGAAAAGTTTTAAGAATATGACTTTCAAATGACGTCATGTTTTGTGAATTAAGCTTAATTAGTGTTGTTATAACGTCCCGAATATAGCGAAAACCTAGTTTTTTTTTTAAAATTTTAGATTAATACTTATATCTAGAAAACCTGTATATATCTCAAAGAAATTCTGAGGTCAGATTTAGATTTAGCACATCAGAAAAGTATACTCTAGTCCCAGCGTCTTGACTTTTTCGGATTCTGTCGGCCTGTGTCATCCATCTAGATCAACGGTTCCCAAATGGGGGTCCGCTGATCCCCACGATCCGTAGGGGTATTTCAGGGGGTTTGCGAAGAGTTCCGTCAAAATGATTGTTTAAAACAAATGTGGAAAAATTTAACAATAATTGAATTGAATTATTAAAGATTGGACTCCATTCTTTTGATAAATTCATTCTCGCCCAAAATTGTTATCCCTTGCAATAAGTTGGTCCTCTTAATAATTGTCCACCATATTTGATTAGTACACACAGAAAAATAAAATGCCAACCGAATTGAAAAGTGTATTTTGGTGGCCACAACAAAAAAATTCGATTGGTACAACCATATTCAAATGTGATTTATGAATATTTTGGGTGTTGCAACTAAATTTCAATTGTATTAACCGAATTTTGTTATGACAATACATATTCAGTTATACCAACCAACATTTAGTTGTACCAACTAATTTCAGTAGTAGTAACTGAATTTCAGTTGGCAAATGGCCAAATTTTTCTCTGTGTGTACTTACCTCTCGCTGATTGTTTTTGATTCTTTTAACAATTTTTAAAGCCGTTTAGTTCGTATAATTATTTTTGAATTTTAGGTATAAATGTTTATTTTTATTTATTTGAAAGCCCAAGGTTAAAAAATGAGAAAATCAAATTTCTAAAAATTTAAATTTGTGTATGAAAGTAGTTTATCAAAAAGTGTTTTTTATATTCAAAAACTTTTAAAAAAAGACTCATATTAAATCTTTTTCATAAAATTTTTAATGGTTCAAAAACTATGCCAATTTTTCTGACACTTTTGTGTTTTTGATGATTCGTTCTAGAAGTCTCTTACAGTAAAACTCGTTTAAGATGAATCTTCGGTTAAGATGACCTGTTTTTGACTAACAAATTTTCGTATAATTTTCCATTTTTAATACGAAATTCCCAAAAATTCGTCAACATTTCCTACACTGAGAGAATTATCTTCACTTTAGCAATGAATTTCTTCATAGCTTTAATGAAAATTGTCACTGGAACTCGTCCATTGAAACTTTTCATAGAATCTATGAAACAGGTTTCATTAAAGTACATGTTTAAGAAAGGTTTGTAAAACGTTTGTATAATTAATGAAAATCTTCAGAAACTAATGAATCATTCGTTTCGTAATTTTTTTTGAATATTAAGAAGTTCCTTAAATTAACAAAACTCTTCATGAATGTCTTAAAAAATACATTGGAGATAAGCCAATAAAGTCCAAAATTAATGCAAGGCTGCATTGAAATAATTAAATCTTAAAACTAAACTTCCAAATGTATGAAAATTAATGAAATGATGTAATTTTATGAAAAAATAAATAAATAAGTCTTTGTGATCATTTCATAGCTATAAGGAAAATTTTCATTAAATTTGTGAAATCGAATGATTTGTTTTTATGAAACTATGAAATTTTATGAAAAAAAAAATTATGAAATTCTTCATTGAATCTACGAAAAAAATTTATGAAATTGTTTCATTAATATCATGAAGGATAATTTCTTTAGTGTAGAACACGCCGAAAATCTTTTCTCAAAACAATAAAAAAAGTTGGTGGATACCGCTGATCTGGATATTGCTGAAATCTCATTTATTTTCAAATATAAATAAATTTTAATATATTTTCTAACAAAAAATCCTTTTTTTTTCTATCAAAGCCTGATGTGATGGAGAAATTCTGAGGTCAGATACGAATTCAGCACACATACACATTAGTTGCAGGGTTGGAAAACGTGTTGGCCTGTGTTATCGAAGCGAAGCTAAGATTTTTGTTGCCGCAATTTCTGATTTAAAATTGAAGTTAATACAAATTTTATTATTTGTCAACAAAAACCTTTAAACTTTTTTTTTAAAAACATTCAACAGATGTTGACCCATGGCGCCGTACACTTATGTGAATACAATGGACGAAATAATTATAAGTTCATAAATGAAATTGTGAATTATTTCAAAAATATTTGCATTTGAAGCTGTTTTTGCAGCATTTTCTATAACTTTTAATGATTTTTTTTTGTTTTTCTTCGAAATAAATATAGGTTTAGTGATGTTAATCTCAGGTATTCGACAAAATATTTTTAGTTTTTTTTTTTTAATTTTTTCTTACAGGTGTATTTTTCAACTTCCTTTCATTCATTTTAGATAAAATTTTCTGGTGCAGCGGTGCAAAATTGTGCACTTTATTCAAAAAAAGACGTCAATTGAGGTTTTTTTAATACAAAAATAATAAGAAATAAGTATTTGTTTTCAAATTATGAAGAAATAATGCAAAACAATTTGTGCTTTGGTATGACACTTTACGTACCTCAAGACTTTGATGAAAAACGATCATTACCTAAAAGTTATCGGTTTGGTAAATATTTTTTCTTTAAATTTTAGTTCAGATTCATCTCCTACTGCCTTCCAGATGAAAATTTAGAGAAGAAAGTTTTGAATTTTTTCTTTTGGAAAACCATAGGACGAAAAGTCTTAGTTCGTCTAAAATTGGTATTGCTAATTGCGAAAAGTGAAAAAAGATTACTTTTTGTAATAAATAGAATATATATTTTTTGAATTGGGCAGGTTTTTAAAATTAAATAACTCTTCTTTCTTAAAAATAAATTTATCTTAACCTAGTTAAATTTGGTACACACTTTGGACGACTCTTTGACTGGTTCTAAATTAACCAAAATAGTTATTATCCAGACGATACAGTTTAGCTTATGATCGATTTTTGTAGTAGAGTCAGCGTCAAATAATAGGTTTAAAGTTGCACCAAAGCATATTGTTTCTTATATCAATTAAACATAAATTCAAATGGTTCAATGCTACTCAAATGGTTTTACTCTTTAAAGCACTCTTAATGTTGAATTTTCCAAAATGTACTTTTTTCTTGTGTTTAAAATTAACGATTAACGACTTTTTTGAATAAGGAACCTACATATTTTTTTAGAAAAGCACGCTGCGCAACATAATTGTACTTAAAATTAATGCAATGAAGTTACAAAATTCACAATTTTAAATCTTTTGCAAAAAAAACAAATTTTAACATAACTTAACTTATATTTATTTCGCTGGTAACTGGATCGAAAGGAGTTTGTTATAGACTGGTATTATTGTTATTCTTATTCGGTAGCGAAAACTTTTGGACCGTATAAATCTCCCGGAATGAATGAAATTTATCCAAAGATGATTCAGGAAGCCCTTTGATTTTATTGGAGAAAAATTAGTAGATATCTATTGATTTTGTTTATAAGAGGCTTATGTGCCTATATCTTGGCGAAGAGTCAAAGTAGTCTTTATTCTAAAAGCTGGAAAAATACTGTATTACACTGCGAGAGATTCTAGACCTACAAGTCTTTCTTCATTTATGTTGAAAACCCTGGAAAAATATTAGATAAATACGTTAGAAAATGTACATTCCTATCGAATTTGTCGACTAGTCAACATGCATATGTGAAACGGAAATCAGTTGATTCAGCACTTTACGCTGTAGTACACCACATGGAAAAATCTCTAGCTTTTGGGGAACACACACTGGCTGCTTTCTTGGATATCGAAGGCGCTTTTCACAATGTAAAGTCAAGATCAATTCTATCATATTGTGTACTGGAATCGAAACATCATTTGTTAACTCGTTGATGGCAATGCTGTCACATCGACATATATCATCGGATCTAGGTGATACTACTATAAGAGCAGTGGCCACAAGAGGAACACCACAGGGAAGAGTCATCTCACCTCTGTTATCGCTTCTTGTTGCAAATGAGATTTTTGTAGAGTTAAACAAAATTGGTACAATTGTGGTGGCTTAAGCTGAGGATGTGGTTATCATATCGTCAGGAAATTCTTGGACACTATATCGGATAAACTGACAAATTCGCTGAAGATACTCTCAACATGGTCAAAGGACTCTTAGCTAAATATTAACACTTCAAAAACAGAAGTGATTCTATATTCAAGGAAGCGAGTGACAAATCTTAACCCTCCAAAACTGAACGATATTAGATTATCTTTATCGAACTCTGCGAAGTTCTAGGGTTTAATATTGGAAACCAGACTGAACTATGAAGATAATGTAAGAACGGACTATGTAAACCCTCACAGCATGACGAATGGACGTTATAATCTGGTAATTCCAACTCTAGATGATTGTTTAGCAGGGGATGTTGAGTGGTCAGGGTTTACAGTATTTACTGATGGATCCAAATCACCTTTTGGTAAGGGCAGTGGTTTCACTGCAATGAACTGAACATCGATGGATTCTATCGCCTGGTACCTGGACACAAGGATGTACTAGGAAATGAAATAGCGTATGAACTTTTTTTTTTTTTTTTTTTTTTTTTTTAAAAAAGAGAGGCAACACTCAGGAAATACTTCCTATATTTAGTGTGTTGCTTTCTTTGGAAAGGGATAGTATAGAGATGTAAGGTGGGGAAAGATGAAGGGCTTCAGACATGGCAACACTGTAATTGCGCGAGATGATTCATTAGCCCTGATTCATTATTTTACTTCGGTGGGGTTAATTGCTATGGGAACACCGAAGGTGGACATTGCGATACGTATGAGGGATAGAAAAAACTCATACATATTAATTTGATGTTGCCGGCACCGGGGATCGAACCCGGCACCTTCTGTGTAAAAGTCCAACGCGCTAACCATTACACCACAACGCCCACTTGCTAAGAATGGCGAAAGCCTCCGTATTGAGGCAGGGGCCTTGGCCCCCGCTCTATCTTCTCTATGAACAGATGACTTATCACATATGTTTACAGGCAAACATAATCATATTTTCAAGCAAACATGTTGTATTAGAAACATGGGAAACGGAAATGTTTTCCAAACAAATGTATATTACCGGCAATTATATTTCCAGTTGTACGTTTTTTTTTTAGCCTGTATGGTTAAGATTGGTAGAAAAAACGATGATACATACAGATGGTGCTGGGAGGCTGTGGAAGACTGCTGTCACTTTTTGTGTGAATTTCCTGCACTTTCGTTTAAAAGATTTAACATTTTGGGTTCTTATATCTTTTAGGACCTTCATGTTATTAGAGGAATGAACCCTTGGACTTTGTTGACTTATACCATTACTTTAAATAGGAATGCATGATTTCAAGAAGGACAACGGGAATCAAATGGACCTTTTTGGGTCTATATGGTCGTTGGTTATAACATCATTACTGTCGAATCCTTTTAAACCTAACCTAGCCCAAGAACCTTTAAAATATTGCAAGAATTTTGGGGGAAAAAATTACAATTTAATATGTGAACTTATAACTATTTTGTCCGCTGTAGTTGGTGTATTTTTTACTCCTTTTGGCTTTTTTTTGTATACTTTTGTTTTTTGGTATATGTACGTTTGTAGATGATAGTTTGTACAAAATGTTTTTAATATGCATTTTGTTTTTTGTTTGAACAAGTGTTTTTTTTTTTATTTGTACCATTTTGGAACGAAGTTTTTCTCTTGTATAATGGCAATCGGATGACTTTTAGCCAACTCTGTGCTAGTGGCAAAACAACGTGTTGCCAATCGATAACTTTTTTCATAATGTGTGTGAGTGGATTTAACTTTTGACAATAACTAAAGCAATAACGTTTAATAAAAAAAGTTTTTTGTAATGAATTTCCTTAAAATGCATATCATACTTTTATAAACTTTAACCTCTGTATGATTAACAGATAAATACAATTTTCTTACCCCTATAAACCAATGAAATTGCAAGTTATGACAAAGAATCATCTGAGGTTTTTTAAAATTTATATTTTCGGGTTTTTTTTATACCAACATTCGTTTGACATTCATTTCGTAAATATTTTATATTTTGAAGTCATAGAAGGAAAACCCCAATTCAAAGGTATTTTTTTGAAATATCATTAAAAAAGCGACCATGCGCTGTTGGTTGGATCGGTTTTAAACATAAACAAATAGTCTTTAAGCCATATTTTTTTTTTTGAATACAGTGCGTTTTTGAATCAATTGCTGGCAGTGTTTTCAAATGCCCATTTCTAGGTGAATATAATTAGTTGACGTAATATTTTGGACAGTTCCTATTGTCCTCTAGCTTTGACCTCTCGTGAGCTGGAAAATTTAAAAAAAGGGTTAACTTTTGCATGTTTTGTTAATTTAAGAATCAGTTTCCCTACCAACATATACAATATGGGTATCTCAAGCAAGGTTTTTTTAAGGCGCGTCCAACTGTATATACAATTTGTCCAAGGACGATCATCCATGTCCTTTTTTTAGGATATTCTGTAAAAAAAAAACGGGTTTTGAATTTTTTGTTCGGGGTTGTTTGTAATAAAAATGCCAAATTAACATATTTTAATCTTTAGTCAATTTAATTAAATACGGGTCTCAGCTTTTTTTGAAATTCGTGCTAGTTCGCGTTTTAACAAAAATGCAATGGGGTAGTAACTCTTCTTTTCTTCTTTTAAATAGGGCAATATGGGTATCAAATTTTTTCTTTGCCAAGTACATCATCTTTGTATGTAAATAATTTAGATTTTTGCAAATTAGATGCATTTTACACGGTTCTCTGGAATATATATAAATGCAATTTTGTGGTAACTCTAATATGATAGCGGATTTATTTTCTAGATCATGTATCTATGAAAATAGGAACAAAGAAAGAAGAAACAAAATGATCCACGACATTTTGGCGGCATATTCTTTTTTTAATTTGCGAAACAAATATGCCGCCAAAAAGTCGTGGATCATTTTTTTTTTTCTTTCTTTAGTCCTATTTTCATCCATACATGATATAGAAACTAAATTCGCTATCATATTAGAGTTACCACAAAATTGCTTTTATATATATTCCAGAGCACCGTGTAAAATGCATCTAATTTGCAAAAATCTAAATTATTTACATACAAAGATGATGTACTTGGCAAAAGAAAAAATTTGATACCCATATTGCCCTATTTAAAAGAAGAAAAGAAGAGTTACTACCCCATTGCATTTTTGTTAAAACGCGAACTAGCACGAATTTCAAAAAAAGCTGAGACCCGTATTTAATTAAATTGACTAAAGATTAAAATATGTTAATTTGGCATTTTTATTACAAACAACCCCGAACAAAAAATTCAAAACCCGTTTTTTTTTTTACAGAATAACCTTAAGAAAAAGGACATGGATGATCGTTCCTGGACAAATTGTATATACAGTTGGACGCGCCTTAAAAAAACCTTTCTTATGATACCCATATTGTATATGTTGGTAGGGAAACAGATTCTTAAATTAACAAAACATCCAAAAATTTACCCTTTTTCAAAATGGTCCAGCTCACGAGATCAAAGCTAGAGCCGAAATATTTTAAATGTCATCTTAAAAAAGTCCAAGGTTCATTTTTAGGAGGGTACATCGAGCACTTTTTTTGGTGAGTCGCTCTAATAAACATAAAGGGTGATTATTTATCAACTTTCTTTTTGGCAACACTGTTTTTGGCAGCTCAACTGTTTTCGTGTAACATATAACTGTTAAACATGTTCAGTTTGGTCTATAATATAACCATGTATCGAACAACGATTGCAGATTATTGAATTTTATTATCAAAATTCATATCATTATTGGACATTAAGCCACTAATACGAGTACGTAGAGTGCGGACAGAGGAAAATATTGCAGCTGTATCCGTCGGTGTTGTTAATGACCGTGGATTATCGATTCGGCGCCGTTAGCCCAAATTGGAAGAGCTGGACATGGGTACATGTGGTTTCAACAAGACGATGCCACACAGCACCCGAAACATTGATCGTTTGGGGCCGGTCAATTGGCCGCTTAGATCGTGAGATTTAACGCCTTTAGACTATTTATTGTTGGGCTATGTTAAGGCTCATGTCTATAGGGACAAGCCCGCAACGGTTGACGCACTGGAAGCTTATATTGAAGAATTTATGCGTAAGATACCGGCCGATATGTGGGAGAGAGTATGCCAAAATTGGACCCAACGTATGAACCATTTTAGGCGTAGCCGCGGTCAATATTTATATGAAATCATCTTTAAACATTGAATTATCTAGATCGTTCTATCGACTCAAATAAAGATTTCATACATTTCTCCTAATTGTTTTTCTTTTTAAATGAGCTCTATTATATATATTTCAGAAAATTTATTAAATTTAAACTATTTTAAAAGCACCAAATTTTTTGAATTACCAACGTTTTGCCAACGGTGGAAAGTTTGATCAAACTAACGGTTGGTCAATGTTATCAATCGGATAACAGGACTGTTAAGATTGGTAATGCCACGTCTACCAACGCTTAACATTCGCCGACGCTTAGCCAACACTGTGCCGATTGTATTTTTCTGGGTAACTTTATCAAAATTTGAACCAACCCTGAATGTTTCTATTTCGGTTCATATTTACAATACTTTTTGTATGACAAAATATGTTCAGCTATCCCCACAATTGCACAATTGAATAGTATTAAGAGCAGGATATATTAAGGAGCATAACTTGAGCATGTATACAATGTTTATCGTATAAATTTTAAACAATATTCCCCGTTTCAAAAGCTACATGATGATAAGCATCATTTTATACAGCCGTCTTCATCTAGCAAACCCGCTAACATTTGCAAATTCAAAAGCTAAAATCTCCATATCTTCATGCCTATCATAATAGCTATTTTTTTGAATACAATATAATAACTGTCTGGCAAAATATGTACATAAGTACCTATATCGTTGGCTAACCTGCAAAGGGGCTTAACTAACTAAAAATTTAAAACTGGTGTTTCATCTTGTTATTGAACATTTTTAGCGGACACAAGGGACTGCCGAAGTTTCGCCCCACCCAAGGACTTGGCAATGCTTGTTTATGTGCCAATTGATCAAAGTATTTTAAGTTGTTGAATTGCGCTATGTGAAACACTTTTTACTTTGTGTCTTGGCTGAGGATTGAACCCAGCGCCCTATCTGGCTATGACTCGTAGCATTATCTCTTAGCTAGTTACACCATTGTCGACACAGCGATGATTAGAGTTTTGTCAATCACATCCTACACAATGTATTGTTTTAATCAGAACAGAAAGAATTAATTAATGCATATGAACAATTTATTTTTCAACTACACCATTTTCAACAGAAAATTAGAAAATTCCAAGTTAAATTGAGATTTTTCAAATGGAATTGAAATTGTGATTTTGCATTTGAAATTAAGAATAATCCAAAGAAATTACGATTTTCGATTTTAAATTGAGAAAATTTCAAATAAAATAAATTGGGAAAATTCCAAATGAAGTTGACATTTTCTATTTATTTTAAACTAATTGTTCTTATTTTAAACGAGCTTAAGATCATTTATTTATTAATTATAAATTATAAATATTTATTTTTAATTTATAACGAGCTTTCAACCTCCGTATATTTACAAAAATAAAGCAAATCAAACATATTAGCTAGGTTGATACTAGTATTTCGATCTGGCTAAAGATCTCATCAGAACCCGAAGTTTTAGAAAAGCTAGAGCCTATATAATAGGCAGAACTTTAACAAAAAACCTATTAATAATCAATTTTGCTCCATTCTTGTCTTCTTAGTAATCAACCACGTGGTTAGGTCTTTTCCTAACAAGCATCATGACGTTACTAAACTTTGAAGACCAAAAATGTTCTATTTATATAAAAAATTTTTAGTGTGTACTCTGGCTCAAGTAATATTTTTTTTTTTACAGTTATATTAGTTTTTTGTTTTTATATACATCGAGATTATTTTTATGTTATTTTTAATTTATAACGAGCTTTCAACCTCCGTATATTTACAAAAATAAAGCAAATCAAACATATTAGCTAGGTTGATACTAGTATTTCGATCTGGCTAAAGATCTCATCAGAACCCGAAGTTTTAGAAAAGCTAGAGCCTATATAATAGGCAGAACTTTAACAAAAAACCTATTAATAATCAATTTTGCTCCATTCTTGTCTTCGTATTTCGATCTGGCTAAAGATCTCATCAGATTTTTATGATTTTTAGAAAATACACTCATTCTTCTCTACCACGCCTTTCACAATTAAAATTAAATAAAATCGCATATTAATTACAGTATTAATTGTCTGAAAAAGACGTTAAAATTCAAACTTAAAAATTTAATTATTAAAAAATATATAAAAAAAAATATTTCACGTGAACCCGAACGTCCCACATGTATGTATTAATGGCCTGCGTTAACAATATTGTATAAACACACATGTTTAAAAAAAATGTAATATCCCAGCAAAAAATAGTGCTTACCCAGAAGCACTTCCGGAAGGCATTATTTAATTACGAAGCGCTTTCAAAGAAAATCCAGAAGGCTTGCTTTTTGTTCGTGATGTCCCACTTGGTATGTCTCTTTTAAGCAGGTGTAAAGCGCTTCTTTCATGTGCTTTAAGAAGAAATAAATTCATGCCTTCTTAGGCAATAAGAAGCGCTTTTTTTGTATGTTGGCAACATTAATGCTTTATGTATGTAGTCTTTATTGCTTCATTGTAAACATTATTCACTGCTTTAATGAAGGCATTTTATGAAGCACAACAGAATGCCTTCCCTAATTGCTTTATTGTAGGCAAGGCAATGAAGCGCTATTTTGGAAGCATACAAATGGAGTTACTGCTTACCAAATCCAGGTTATTTTTTGCTGGGACGTGATAAAATTGTGTTCCATTCTGATTTAAAGAATTAGGCATTTTAATGGGGCGAGGGAGAAAATTTTAAAATGTTGCACTTTACTAAGGCAATCCTTTTTTTTCAGAAAACAAAACACCATAAAGTTACAATTGTTGGAGTCTGCCGAAAAATACAGGCGAGATTTAAGTTCCCACCTATTAGTTATATACACTTTGACAAACACTTCCACATTTAAAACTTCATGCAAGGTTATGCCGAAATATAACTTTTTGTCTACCAAACATTTAGGTTATGTTGACTGTAAACCGCTTTACCACAACACTCAAGAATTACGACAAGGACACACACAAAATCAAATTGGAAATAATGATTTTAAACTACTTACATTGAGCTTCAATTTTCATTACATGTAAAGTGTGTTTTTTATACAGGTATAGAACTTTAAGTTGACAACACTTTTTTAACTGGAGGCCATTTTGTCAGCTGTCAAGTGATTTATGTTTAGTTTGGTTTGGCATTTCAACATGAATAGACTGACGCCTGAACAACGCTTCTAATTTGTGCAAATTTATTTTGAAAATCATGTTTTTGTTCGAAATACGTATCGCGCACTACGTCCATTTTACGGTCAATATAATCGTCCATCAGAGCAATTAATGCGATTAACTATGGAACGTTTTCGCACCACGTTTAGTCTAAATGATAATATGCATCCACAGAGACGTCGTACAGTCGTACAAAAGAAGTCATTGCTGTTGTATAGCATAGCGTAGAGAAAGACCCCAATCAGTCTATCCGCCATCGGTCAGAAAGTTACAGTCAATGGTGACCGCCATGATTGGAGCTGTGGTTTCAACAAGACGGCGCAACACGTCACACAGCTCGTGCCACAATTTGTTTATTGAAGGAAACGTTTGGTAACCGCATAGTTTCACATTTCGGACCCGTGAATTGCCTCCAAGATCATGCGATTTAACACCGCTGGACTATATCTGTGTGATATGTGAAGTCTACTCCGATAAGCCCGAAACGTATGACTACTTGGAGGACAACATTCGCCGCGTTATTGCCAATATACGGCAACAAATGTTGTAGAAAGTCATAGAAAATTGGACCTCCAGATTAGACAACGTCCGAGTCAGCCGTGGCGGTCATATGCCAGAAGTCATATTTAAATTATAATGCCAGAAGATTTTGAATAAAGTAAATTTACTAAGAAGACAAGAATGGAGCAAAATGATGATTAATTGGTTTTTTGTTAAAGTTCTTACTATTATGGAGGCTCTAGCTTTTCTAAAACTTCGGGTTCTGATGAGATCTTTAGGCAGATCCAAATACTAGTATCAATTTAGCTAATATGTTTGATTTGCTTTATTTTTGTAAATATACGGAGGTTGAAAGCTCGTTATAAATTGAAAATTTCATGTCAATTTAAAAAAATCATCTTTGCTTTATTCAATTTCAAAGTTCTATACCTCTTTAAAAAACACCCTTTGTATTATGATTGTAGGCAAGATAATAATATCATAACTTTTGTGATAATATAATTGTAAAACTATTTTAATCCTGACTGCAATATATAAACTTGCACCTGCCGGCGTTTTCATACAATTTTTTTTTTATTATGTTTTCTGGAAATATTATTAACATTTCCAATTTCTAAAATATTTGTTTTTAATTTATGCCATAAAAAATGTATTTGGAAGCAAAGTGTACAGATTAAATCATAGTTTTAAGACGTCTTCATTTAACACAACAAAAAAGATTTATAACTAGGGCAAACTTTTTACTTTTACATGCAATTTTGTAAAATTGCTATAAAAATCTATTTTTGCGATTTTATTAGTTTTTGTTAAAAAATGCCCCTTCACATAATTTTTCGAAAAAAAGAAAAAAATTTAAAAATACAGAATTTTTAGAAAAAAACATATTTGGAACTTCAAAAAATTTTCGTCACTTTGAGGTAAAATATTTTCAAAATTTTGTTCGTATGTAATTAATAACCTTGTATATGTTAGCCAATGTTTAATCAAGCTTTAATCGCTTTAATCATTTAATTTCAATATCCTTGAAATAATTTTTTTTTTTATATTAAGTTTAACAAAAATTTTCGCAAAAGTGCAAACATTTTACTATGCTTTAAGAAGTCAAAATATTAGTTACGCCCGCATTTATTTCTAATGGCGATATGAACGTTATCTAAAAACTCTAGTACCTATAACAAAAACACACATTTTCCTTCCTCATTTGTTTGAGAGCAAGTGGAAATCATATTTGAATAAGTACTTGTGTATTTTTTTTTTTGTGCCTGTAGTCTTCATGTTCGTAGCCTTTTTTCAATAAATAAAGGAAAAACAACTTTAACAGTCATAAACACGCATACACAACCTGACCAAAGATCCCGCTTTTTGCCGCTTTTTATACTTTAGAATGATTTTTTTTTTTGAATATTTTAGAAATTTTGGAGTTTTTTAAATGAAATAATGGTATTAGAATGGAGATTGCAAATCGATTATAATCGAAATCGCAATTAATCGTAATCGAAAAAAATCCTTCGACTATGACTTAAAATTATATTCTGGCTAAACTGCACTTTATGTGGCGTTCTCAAAAGTAGGGGTCCCATCCAGAATTGAAAAATATTTTTTTTTTCTATTTTCGGTTAAGGTGGCAGTGCCCAAAAACATGTACGCGTTGTAACATACAAGTGTGGATACTCTAATGAAATGAAATTTCCTCGAGATTTCAAAAATTATATTATTTTTATGGTCCATGATTTTTTTCAATGTTCGGCCGAAGCCGTACACTCAAAAAAAAAAGTTTGTAAAGTCATCAAAAAATTTTGCTGAGTCAGCAAAATTTTAGTCAGGAGGATGCTTGCAAAAAAGTTGCTAATGTCAGCAAAATCTTTTGCTGAAAATCAGCGAGCTGATTTTTAGCAACAAAATTTGCAGTTTCAGCAAAAGTTTTGCTAGATTAGAAATAAAAAAGCCTTGCTAAAAATTAATAAATTTTTTGCTAAATTTTAGTACACTGAAAAAAACGCAAAACATTTTTAGAAAAATTGTAATTTAGTTAATTTATTTGCTGAAAATCATAAAACATAATTTTGTGATTCTTTTAAAAATAATTTACTATAATAACGAAATATAAAAATTTTCATTTTTCCACATTGACGACATGAATTTATTTAATATCTGAAAATATATAGAAATAAATATATATAACATAACAAAAATTGTCTTTCAATTACTTACATCAATGGTTGTCTAAATGATGCTATCGTTTAAATGATGCTGTCGCAACTGCCGAAGATAATTATAGAAACGAAATGAAAAAATAAACAAAAACAAACGAAACGAAACGAAAAAAACAACCCTTTTTGCAATAAGAAAAAGGAACCATAAAAAAATCTACCTAAGATGTGTGTCTTTGTCTTTCACTTTACTCTGTCTACATTTCTGTATATGTTTGTTTGCAATTTGACCACACATATAAACATTTAGTTTAAATAAATAAATATTTTATTTTGTCTTTTATTTAATTAATAGACAATTATTTTCACAAGCCGGTGGCAACGCAAAATTTAAGTTATTTTAATCCTCAATTTTGTTTTATGTATAAAAAACAGATACAAAAGTCTTCCATGGTTGATTTTTTTATATGTCTTATTAGAGTTGTACTTTTTAGTATCATTTTCCTCTTCTCTACTACATCTTGACATGCCGCGACATCTACTTCATTCTGCGTATATTTTTCAATCTGGTTGCTGTCCACACTATTAATGTGCTTATCAGCACATTTTTTTTTAGCAAAATTAATTAGTGAAACATTATTATATTAGTAAAGCATTAGTATAAAACAGTTAAGTGCTGAATAAGTATAACAAAAATTTTAGCTGAAAACACGATTTTAGCAAAAAATTTTGATAAAAAATAGTATACCTGATTTACAAGACGTTTTACTAACTTTTATACTAACTTATTTCTTTGAGTGTAGCTGAACTTTTCAATTTACTTTTTAATATGAATAAAACGGGAATTTCGGTTGATTTTGACAACGAAATTTATTTAAAATAAAACAAAAAATATTTAAACATGAGAAAATCTCAAAAAAAAAAATAAATTTGGATTTTTTTCTCACAAATATGAAATTACGAGTTCAATTATTTTAATGAAGTGTTTTTGAAAAATTGGGAATGCTTGAACTTTTTTATTTTTCTTGTGTTTTTACTCGAAATTAAAATTTTTTTTTGGAAATGTACTCAATTTATTCAAATACTCCGTGTTGGGCCAAGTTTGGTCGAATTTGGAATTTGGCCAAACTTAGCCGAACACCTAGTATTTGATGAGTACATTTCCAGATAAAAACTTTAATTTCGAGTAAAAACACAAGAATTTGTGTTAAATTCGTTATATATTCTAGTACAAATAAAAAAGTTCAAGCATTCCCAATTATTCCAAAGGCCGAAGACGAATACGGTCGCTATAAATCATACTTCTCGCAGGGAAACTTAAAAATCTATCATTAATCCAAAATATATGCTCAATTTAGTTTTTTGAAAGTCATTTGAAAGAATTCCGTTAAAATCAAAATATTGCGATTAATAGCAACGCTATTAATTGTAATCGCTATTAAGGAAATTTTCGATTATTTGCAAACTCTATATTAGAACCAGTGAAAGGATATTGAAGTTTATGATTAGTGCCGAATCGAAGACGTAAATGTGCCAAAACATATTTTTAACCATGTGTCAAACCATAATTTTTATTATAGAAATATTATCTCTAAATATGCAAATTCTTAATGCTTTTTTCACGAAGTTTATTGAGAGCTTTTTATGATAAAAAAATTAAAAAAAATTTGTTCAAAAAAATATAATAAAAAACAACAAGAACATTTTGGTATTTTTCAGAATTTCATACACTATTCTTTTTTGGGAGAACTTAAACTATTAATCGCTGGCAAATAATTTTTAAGAAAAGATATAAAACTTTTCTATTAAGATAAGAAAATTTTAAAATAATATTTGAGTTTTTTGCCTCGGAAAGGCATTTTTACATAAAACAAATTTTCCAAGCACTATAAATAGCAAATTTGAAAAAAATTGTGGGAAAATAAAAATTATAAATCCAGCTTTTTGCACGAAAATCCCGCTTTTTCTTCTTCCTAGTCCCGCTTTTTGATCAAAAACAGTTGGTCACGTTACGCATACCCCAACATAAACTTGAGTATATCAATCTATTTCACCCACAATGATGGATGGATGTTTATGGTAAAGGATATAACAACAGCAACAAGAAACATATACAAACATAAAACCACCACTGTATGAAACACTCCGTACCAGAGTCATAACCCATGCAAGAAAGAAACAAATCATGGGAAAAAATATTGGGATATCAAACGCTTAATGTTCTGCACTCACGTAGAAAATTGATTTAAGCCTAAAGAGATTTTGATTTGACTACTACAGCAACTCTTGATTTTATTGAAACATTTTTGTATTTTATACTTTAAACACCAAAGGGTTAATATAATACACAAGAAAATTTGACATACGTGGGTTGTTTTTAAAAATTGCTAAGCACAGAAGTAAACTAAATTTTAACCATTTTGTGTCATGAGAACAGAAAAAGCTTTTAAAATTAGGCATATTACCTACTTTTTCCATAACGATGGTCATAATTTGAAATTATTAAAGTAAAATTTTTTTCCCGATAATTCATTTCTATATGATACCTAAGCTTACTTGTATCTTTAATTGTACTTCAATGCATTTCATGTTTTAAGCGATTTAAAAAAGCTCTAATAGCACTAAAAATACACTTTTTACTTTCATTACCTCTTTATTGAAATCGTTACTACACGCAAAAAAGTCAGTAAAGTCAGCAAAAAGTTTTGTGATTCATCAACATTTCAGTCAGGAGGGTGCAAAAAAATGCTAATGTCATAAAAAAATTGTGATTCTTGACATGCCGAGACATCTACTTCATTCTGCGTATATCTTCAAATCTGGTTGTCGACCACACTATTAATGTGCTTATTAGCAAAATTTTTTTTAGCAAAGTAAACATTAGTAAACCATTAGTTAAAAACAGTTAAGTGCTGAATAAGTACAACTAAAATTTTAGCTGAAAACACAATTTCAGAAAAAAATTTGCAGATAAATAGTATACTTGATTTACAAGACGTTTTACTAACTTTTCTACTAACATTTGTTTGAATGTACAATTAATTAAAAATAAGCTAATATTTAGTAAATAAGCTTAAATAAGCCAAAATTAAAAAATAAGCTAAAAATAAGCTCTAACAAATATAGCTTAATATTTTCATAATTTCATGATCAGAACTTGTATTCAATCCTTTCAAACAAGCTCTGGCTTATTTTTGGTTGCCCTAGTCATAAGTCTATATTACTAATATCTATCGTTACTTACACTCATAGAAATAATCCTGTAAAAATACCAAAAAATGCTACTACAAATTGTTTAAAAATTACTTTGCAAAGCATTTTGTTAATATTGCAGTTTTTGTTTGCTATTTCGAGTCAAACAAA
This sequence comes from Delia radicum, assembly GCA_021234595.1. Lineage (NCBI taxonomy): Eukaryota > Metazoa > Arthropoda > Insecta > Diptera > Anthomyiidae > Delia > Delia radicum. Next base: position 55,112,117 of record CM037855.1, on the reverse strand, counting down.
AATGCCATTTTCAATCAACTAAAATTCACATCGAATATAACTAAAATTTTGTAAAGTTAATAGATTTATTTTTTCTGTACTTATTTTATTAATATTTAGTAGAAAACTCTGCAAAATTTAGCAGTTTTTCTGCACAGTAATTTTTAACTAATTTGTAGTAGCTTTTACTGCTATTTTTACAGCCCGATAAAAAAAGATTTTAGTTAAAATTCTGCATTTATATTTCTTTTTTTCATAAATTCGACCAAATTCAAGTCAAGACTTGACTTTTTCCTAACAATCCTACTAATTAGATTGAATACAATTAAATTTGAGAGAAAAAGTTAATTCCACCCGACATATATCGCATATTATGGGTTTTTCGGCCAAATCCGATTCGGTTATTTAAGCTATAAAGATTTTGAGCTATAAAATAGATTGTTCGTAAGATTTATTTTCTAAGATTTTCTGTCTTAAAATGATTTGTTTACTAATAAAATATTATTTATTCTATTAATCTAGAACTATTTTTTTAAGTGTAATTTTTCTGCCTTTTTACTTTTGCTTTTTTTACAATATTTTTTGCTTAAAATACATTGAATTTAGCTTTTTTTGTCTTTACTGATAATTATAAAGAAAAGTAAACGGTTTTGTTATTTTTTATACATAAATGTGATCGAATTTGTTTGGTTTTATTGTATTTTATATACTTATATATAACTATACATGAAAGTATATATAATCTCATATATGGCTACATGAAGTTAATATAGGGTTGCCATATTTTAAAAGTGGAAAAAAAGTACATTGATGAAAAAAAAACAGTACTTTTCAAAAAAAAAACAGTACATTTTTGTATTTATTGTTAACATAACTTTTACTTCAATACATCACATATTTACTTAAAATAAGTTAATACACCGAACCAAATAGCGTAGGTAAAATCAGCAAAAAAAATTTTGTAGATCTTTAACGAAATTTTGTCAATTTTTTTTTTAAGATTTAACAAATTTTATTCAAATCAACAAAATTTCGTCAAGTTTACATCCTCTAAAGAATTAAAATTGACTAAATTTCATCAAATTAAATAAATTTCGTCAAATTGGCTAAAATTATTAGTTTGGACGCCATTACTTTTTGCATTGGGCAGTGTCATGAAAAAAAATTGTGTTTACAAACATCCATTGCTTGAAAAGTAAACAAACCAAACTTATATATGTACAAAGAAACGAAGTGGAACTAATACAGGGAGATTCAAAAAATTTATATAAAAAACTATTGTACACACAAAAAAAACATGGTTAAAAAAATATATATTCTTTGTACACGCAAAAAAACTTGTTTATATAAAAATATGTAAAATATACAAAAAAACAGTACAAAAACAGTACAAATCCAAAAAAACAGTACTTTTGCGTACTGTTTTAGGTGTTGTGAATAAAACAGTACATTTTTCAAAAAACAGTACATGTACTGTTTAAAACAGTACGAATGGCAACCCTAAGTTAATACGATGAGATAAAAAGATCAACATACATATAACATAATATATAACGATATATGATCAGATATAGCGCTATATTTGAAATTTTCGAGAAAATAAGCACGATATGTAAATATATATCATTACATATTGCCACATATATCATTATATATAATTATATCAAACGATATATGCCTATATATACACTTTTTTCGTCGGGAGGTTTATTTATCTATGAGTGTAACAATTTGAAAATATCATTTGAAACAAGCTCACCTTTTTTTTCTGTTCGTTTTATTTTATTTTTTTTGTTTTATTTTTTTGTTTTGCGGATTTCAACTTTTGTATATTAGTTGGTAGTACACAATCTCCTAAAACTTGAGATATATATTCAACATGTGCTTAATAAATACATGGCAGTCAAAAATTGAAACCAAATATTTTTCAGTTTTCAAACCCTGAATAGAATACAAATTTTAAAACAATGGTTCGTATATGCTGTAATTGTTGGTGGTATTTTCGTTGCTGTGCCCTTAACAGATAAAGAGTACAGTCGTCACAAAAGTGGAAAAATAATAGCGTGAATTTCGTTAAAAAAGCAGTTTTTCGTATGGCACATTCGCTGTTTACTTTTAAATATGCTAGTTTGCTGTATGAACTACTTTTTTTTTTTGTTATTATACAACATGAAATCAGAAAAGCATAAGCAAATTTATTCAAATATACTCAAAAGCGAATTGAAAAGGCTCATCAAATGTGTTTTTAATATCAAAATTTATCTACTTTATCTCTTAATACCAATAAACCGACCAAATATCGTTTTTTGGCTGAACTCTTCGGTCGCGCACCAAATATACGGGAGTAAATTTCCATAAAAACGCAAACAAAATTTTATTTATTAATTTGAAATCAAATTTAATTTTGAGAAATTTTAGAAATTATAATTTTTAAACCGCCATAACGTCTGCACCCCTTGCAGAAAGTGATTCACGCAAACGTACTTGACGTGCCTAAATAGTGGTTTTTTATCGTATAAAATCCTATTAATTTGCTATAAAATTATAAAAAAAATTTAACCCCAATTTAAAATATTTTTAAAATGTATACAATTTAACATTTTTCTTTAACACCATCATTCAGTGTTTAGTATGTGGTTCTGTATTTATGAAACAACTTTTGTATAACCGAGCTAAAAAGTAATATCTACTAGGGTATTCAATCGTTTAACCGATACTCGATTAATCGATGAATTTTAATCAAACAATTGTTCGAGTAAATTAAAATGGCCAATTTCGCGTAACAAATAACTCGAACAATTTTGGTCGATTAATTGTGTCAATCGAATAAATTAAAATATGTCTATTTCTCTTTATAAAGGGTGATTTTTTAGCAACTTTTTTTTGGCAACACTGTTTTTGGTAGCTCAGCTGTTTTCGTGTAACGTATTACTGTTAAACATGTTCAGTTTGGTCTACAATTTAACCATGAATCGACTTACAATCGAACAACGCTTGCAGATTATTGCATTTTATTATCGAAATTCAGGCTCGGTTAAGAAAGTGCAATGTGCACTTCTTCCAATTTATGGTCAGTTTGGGCGACCTTCTGAGGCGGCTATTCGGAATCTTGTGACTAAATTTTGTACCGTCTTCCCTTACATAACAGATCTCATAAATACTGCTTAATTACCAGCTCGTTTCCACTTAACTGGAAACATGCCAAGATTTTACCCGTACCCAAGGCTAACACAGAGTTCAGACCAATAGCAATTTTGCCATACGTCTCTAAAGTTTTGGAAAGACTTTTGCACCAGCAGATGAACAATTACCTAAAAAGATATAGCCTTCTCACAGATAAGCAATCTGGATTTCGTCCAAAACACAGTTGTGTTTCTGCCCTATTGAACGTTTCCGAGGACCTGAGACAAAATATTGATAATGATAAAATAACTTTTCTGGTTTTACTTGATCACTCTAAAGCCTTTGACACGGTAGGCCACAATATCCTGTGTGACAAGATGAAATCAATGTTTAATTTTTCCGACACTTCAGTAAAATTGCTAAAATCATATCTTTCTGGCCGTACTCAATCTGTATGCATTTATAGCTCTACATCGAAAAAACTTGCTGTGACAAGAGGGGTACCCCAAGGATCTATTTTGGGGCCTCTTCTTTTCTCAATGTATGTGCATGATCTTCCTACCCATTTGGACAACTGCAACGTGCATTTGTATGCAGATGATGTCCAGCTCTACCTAAGCACCCCAATAAGTAAACTTGATGAGTCTCTTAGTAAACTAAACATGGATTTAAATCGAATTCACCGATGGGCGACAGCCAACGGCCTTTGCATAAACCCCAATAAATCTAAATGCCTTCTAATTTACAAAAAAAACGTTTAATTCCACAAAAGATTTGGATATCACTCTGAATGGCCAAAAAATTGAGATTGCCAAATCTGTCAAAAACTTAGGAATTATTTTTAATGAATCTCTTACCTGGTCAAATCACGTCAACACCATTGTAGGGAAAACATATTCAATGCTACGTAGCCGTTGGGTAACCAGGTCCTTCACATCTCTGGAAACCAGAAAACTTATTGCAAATTCATACCTTATGCCCAGCCTTCTCTATGGCTGTGAAATTTTTGCTAATAGTGACTCTACCAGTAAACGCAAACTGAATGTAGCTTATAACAACATCATTAGATATGTCTTTGGACTAAGTAAATATGCCGCACTATCACCGTATTACTCGAAACTTCACGGAATAACCTTTGATAATCTCATGAATATAAGATGCTTAACATTTTTTCATAAAATTATATATGAACATGAGCCAAATTATTTATATCAACGTCTGAACTTTGCTAAATCTAAAAGAGGAAAGCTGATAAAATCTTTTAAATTTAAATACCTGTCGTCGACCTGGCAATTCTTTGTTGCCGTTACACGTCTTTGGAATAAACTACCACTTAAACTACAGGGTAACAATAATGCAATTATATTTAAAAAATATCTGAACAAATACTTTAACTGCAATGTTTAACATCTTCTTTCTTAATATTAAATTATATATATATTTTTTATTTTTTTATTTATTCTTTGTATTTTCTTTTCATGATCATCTTCATATCTGTTTTATTGGAATATATATATATATATATGTATATCTGTTTTTTGTTTTATTTTTAATAATCTTTATAAATTGCCATGAGAATTGATTGTTTTTTCTAAATATTGTTTTTCACAACTGTTTTTAATTTAATTATGTACAAACAAATTATGAGCACATATATTTCTATGCTATAATCATAAGATTTAATCTTGTTGCATAGAAAAGGAAATAAATAAATAAATAAAATAAAATAAATAAATTTACATTATTGGACATTAAACCACCAACACGCATACGTAGAGTGCGGACAGAGGAAATAATTGCAGCTGTATCCACCAGTGTTGTTGATGACCGTGAATTGTCGATTTGGCGCCGTTCTTGGCAATTGGGCCTCTGTTACTCCACTACGTGGAAAAATTTGCGGAAGGGAATGGTCGAAGATCCTGTTTTTTTATCGGAAAATTGTGTTCAGCGACGAAGCTCATTTCTGGTTGAATGGATACGTGAACAAGCAAAATTGACGCATTTGATGTAAAGAGCAGCCAGAAGCATTGCAAGAACTGCCAATGCATCCCGGAAAATGCACTAATTGGTGTGGATTATGGGACGGTGACATCATTGGACCGTACTTTTTCAAAGACGACGAAGGCAGGAACGTTACTGTGAATGGCAAGCACTACCGTGCGATGATTACAAATTTTTAAGTGCCCAAACAGAAAAGCTGGACTTGGGAGACATGTGGTTTCAACAAGACGATGCCACATGCCACACAGCACGCGAAACAATTGAGAGACGAGTTCGGTGAACACTTTGTTTCATGTTTGGGACAGGTCAATATGCCGCCTGGATCGTGCCATTTAACGCCTTTAGACAATTTTGTGTGGGGCTATGTTAAGGCTCGTGTCTAGATGTTTATAGGGTCTATTGTGCACTTACAACCTCAAAATCGAGTTACTCGTTTACACGAACAAAAGCAAAGCTGAGTAATTTGAATGCCCTAACATTTACCTAAGAAATGGGGGATAGCGGGTGTTTCTGAACCACACGACAATCAGCAACAAATATGTATGAAAAACCTTTGCTAACAACATTAACAATACCTATACAAATAAGTATTTACATATAAAACCTAACGGCAAATAATTTTGTTTTTCATACTCAAAAAGAGTTCAAGTGAAATCTGGTTTTAATTGGCTCTTTTAGATCCGCAGTATGTTTGATATCGCGTTGTCACAAGAGAAATTCAAAATTACACATAAATCGTGTCAAAATTACTCAAAATATTCCTAATTACACATTAGGGTGTCCCGTTAGATTTTTTTTTTTTTAATATGATTCAAACGATGAGTATTAATGAGCTTAAATAAAGAAACAATTTTTGGAGGGTATATTTAGGTCCCGATACGCGATTTAAGATTTCAAAAATTGCACATTATGCTCAAAAAAAGTTGTCACACTTTTTGTCGAAAATAGGGTCAAAAGTTTCGTTATGTTCACTTCTGCTGCAAATATTTGTAGTTGTTTGAGTCGTAATACAGTATCTTTAATTTTAAGTGAAACCCAGTCATTTGTAGATTAAATTTAATTTTTTACTACATATGTAGTTCTTTTAAAAAAACTAACCACATCAAATTACTGTATTATGATTTTACATTCATTTTATATCATAGTTATTTTTTTTTTATTAAAAAAAATAAAACAAATAAATGTTTCTTTCGTTTTTACTGCAAATGTGGTTCATTTTTACTACAATTTTTACTGCAATGTAAGTCGTCCTTTATTCAAGTGAAATTTCATTTGCTTTTAACTACATTTGCAGTGGTTTTTACCTACATATTATTCTAAGTGCAGAGTACCTACATAAACAAATTATATATCAAATGAAAGGTTTTTCTAAGACACATTCACTGGTGTACATTTTCGTGGCCCAAAAGACTTTTGTTGGGCTACTATTCAACGAACCAGAAATTATGAGAGGGGCCATCGTTTGTAATGTCTGGGCCAAATTTTGACACCCTACGATGAGTGGACGGTGGCGCTCCTCGATCAAAAGTGTTTATCATCTCCGAACAAATCTTTAAATTTTTTATTTTACTATCACGATAGTAACTATATAGAATAACAGCATAACTAATGTCATTATGCCACATATATTCAATATGTCCACACTTTGTATAAAAAGGACAATAATTACCTTTGAATTTAAAATAAGCATATCACAAAAAATTTTATAAGTTTTGATGAAAAGCATCTATGTTATGAGTATTTATGTCAATTTAAAGGTATTTTCTTTACATTTTAAATGACGTAGTCGCTTACATAAGCATTTAGTTATAGCGGTTTTAGTTAAATTCCGGTATAATTTTTCATTCAATATCTGGTTTTAAAAAGAGAATTATATAAATATATAAAATAAGTACACCAGCAAATAAATATACAATTAACTTACCTTTAATTTGATATGGCACTTTCCTGTACTAATTTCGTTACATTATTGAATATATGTGGCATAATGACATTAGTTATGATGTTATTCTATATAGTTATTATCGAGATAGTAAAATAAAAATTTTAAAGATTAGGTCGGATATGATAAACACTTTTGGTCGTGGAGCGCCACCGTCCACTCATCGTAGGGTGTCAAAATTTGGCCCATACATTACAAACGATGGCCTCTCTCATAATTTCTGATACGTTGAATAGCAGGCCAACAAAAGTCCTTTGGGCCACGCTAGTGTTCAGGTGCCTTTACAAGTATTATGAAAAATATATTTTCTGGAAGGTGAAAAGAAAAATCGGAGCATTTTCTTTTTTTTTTATCAAAATCGAGGCTTTTTCTGTAAATATAGCTCCTGATATCGGAGTGTGATTCTGAGACCACATTTGGATTCAGCGTACCTCATACCTTTAGAAAAGGATGGCTTAGTTCTAGTGAGTACTGAGTACTTACATGCACTCAGAAGAGCTCACCACTGTATAACTCTTTTTTTACTCGGAAGTTTTTTATTAATATTTTTTAGTCCGCCATAAATGACAGATATTGCAACCATAGAATTTGGGCACCACAACAGAACCGATTCAAATTGGTAACAAATTTAGTGGTTAGAAATACATTTTCAAATCAAAAAACCAGATTTTGTGTTAACCGTTCATAACCATGCGACAATGACGATGCCGACAGCTTTGACATCTATACCCCATATGTATTTATAAAATGAATGAAAGAATAACAACGAAAAACTCCTCACTGGCAAGGCGCAAAAAAAATAACACGATAGAAGAAAATATTAACCTTCTCTCTAATACTACAAAAGAAAAAACACTTGGGACAAAAAAAAAATAAAAATATTTAAACCTACCAGAAGTTGAAATTTGCATTTTTATGCTGGTACTTGTCATGAGCCAACTCACTAAATTATTCTCCATTCATAGTTGAAAGCAGCACTGCCAACTTTGACGATTTGTCTCCATTTTGACGATTTTTGAAGTGAAATATGATAAAATGACGATTAACGATTTCACAAAACTTATTGTATGGAAAATGACGATTTAAAAAAATTTGCAATTTTTATAGAATTTTTACTGACAACATTTGATGAAGTTTCATTTTATTTCTAAGGAAAATGTGATAAAATGATCTAAAAACGAATAAAAATTCTTCATTTACACATATAATGATCAACTAAATATAAACTTCATCATTTTAAAAGGTTTATGTTAATTTTAATTAAAAAATAACGAAATTCGAATGGATTTTTTTATATATTTTACAAAGGCAAATCCAAAATCTTTATTTTTTAATAATTTAAATCATTTAGCTTCAAAATTACTGATAAAAGATTGATTTTCTACATTTTTGATTCTAGGTAAATCAATATTTTCCTCTAATTCCCTTATTTTTGTATGTATGCACAAATTTTGTGAAACCAAATATCGGAAAAAAAATTTAAAACTAAAGGAATTTTGCAGATTTTAAAATAGGCCAGTGATTTAAAATTCTATTCCCCGAAATGAGTATTGGGGATCAGAGTCATTTTTAAAGGAACTAATAAAGAAGAACATTTAAATTGTGAAATAATACAATTAAAGTGATTTTAAACGTAAAATTTAAGTTTTTTTATTAAAATATAAGGAGTTTTCTGAATATGACGATTTTGAAGATTTTTTTTAACAAAATTGGACGATTTTTGAACAAATTGGGTTGGCAGCACTGGTTGAAAGGAACTACGGGTACAGGAGTAATGAACAATAAGCCGGCCAAAAGTGACCCAATAAACTTAACAGAGGCTATTAGACGTTAGGCAGGCAAGTAAGTCACCATTATAATAAATAGGGATATATTTGAAATTTGATATTACGATATTATGTGATTTTTATTTTTGGGTTGACACAATAAATACAGTTATTTATTTAGAAATTGCACAATCCGATAAACTGTAAGTCATGTGTAAGGTATTGGGTATATAAATGAGGCATTTACATATCGCCTCTTTAAATTAAATTTGACTTAAAGAGTTCAACAATGGAATGAATACATTTTTGCTTAATATTGTTACCAGAGAAGACAAAATTCATTGTGTTTATGCCAAAAAAAATTTTGGAAAAAAGGCGAGGAATACACGCAAAATATTCTCCTGCAGTATGTCAGTCAGCCGCTCTACCATCTGAGGTATCACGACATGAGATATCTCGACATAAATGAATTGGTTGCACAAAATGTCATAACTTGCCAGCTTACAAAAAAATTAAAAATAAGTAAAAATAATTAAAAATAATGAGTCTAAAAATAGATTTACAAAAAATCTATAGAGCATCACTTTATATTTAAAATAATGAAAAACATAAGTACTTATGGGTAACGCATTATTTTTTGTATTGAATAATAAAACATATATATGTTTTAATGTAATGCATAGAGTATGCTGGCATCATTACTGGTAGTAGGAAAAATAATGATATATCATTACCGTTTCTACACTTGTAGTGGCGGATTTAAATTGATGATTTCAACACTATTGTCGGATAGCTTGAAAATTTTCCAAATTATTTTGAAATTTGGCTGTTTTTGTGGTCGATAAAAATGATGGATTCACTTGTGAATCACTTAGATTAACAAAAAAATTACCGGAAAAACCAAAGTGTAAAAATTTAAATAAATGTTTAAGTTACAACTGGAATTGTTAAGAATATGAACCCAGATAGAAATTGCCAACCGTAACAAAAAAAAGGTGCTGGCAAGTCACTGCTATTTTTTGTAAAACCCACTGTGTTAAAAATTACCAAAGGTGCAACTAATATTGATTGTACTAGGAAAACACTATTTTGTTTGCAAAAAATGTGTTTTGCCAATGCCACCCGCAAAATTCTTTGCCAATATTGTTTTTACCAATATTACAACCAGTTAGAAGCATTTTTTTTAATATTTTATTATACTTCACACATTTAAATATGATATAAATATGAGACTAAGACGGAAATGTATGGCTGCTTCCTCGAAATTAATTTAATTTAACCTGTTTTAAAAGCACCAATTTTTTTGATTTACCAACGGTATGTTAACGGTGGCAAGTGAGCAACTTATCAATCGGGTAACAGGACAATATTGTAAAGATTTTTATTCTCACGTTCTTCCAACGCATAACCGACCGTTTGCCAACACTGTGCCGATTGTATTTTTCCGCCTGGGTAGTTATGCTAATCATTTCAAAAGATGAAAACAAATTTATTTAGAATTCGACCCACGCACACTCACTCACTCAAACAATAATTCGGCTCACGAAGATTTTTTACCATTCACGTTCTATTGTGTAAATTAAGTTTCACTCTCATTCACGTGTAATTAACATGAACCGTACAGGATTCTGCTTAAGCGACCATCTTCATTATAAGACTTTATATTTTAACTCAACGCCATCTGTTGAAAACTTTGAAACCTTTGAAGACCTTTTTCAAAGGAAATATAAAAAAGCTTTATCTTTTATATTTTTGATTGAAAATTGCGAAAATTTATTTCTCTGTCAAAACAAAAATAATGACTTGTTTTTATTGAAATACTACGACACTTACAGAAATTATACTGACAGAGTTGCGAAAAGTTAATTAAAAAAATGGTCTAAAACTCCAATATTTATCCACACAATTTTAAAAATCGGTCGACTAGATAAATTTTGATTTCATATATTTTTTAATAATGGATTCGTTCCTGAAATCATACAAAATTAAAATATCTAGACCAAAACCCTGTATCAGGAGGAATAAAGTGTCTTACATATACTGGCAAGCAAAACAAATTGAGCGTCTCTTTAGAAGATTGCCTGAATGTTTCTGATTCTTTTGTGCGCAGAGTTAAAGCTAATGCTGGTCTAAAGTATAAAGTTCTGAAAGCTCAAGATCGCAGTGCCTTAAAGAACTATGAACTAAGAAATAATGAATACAATACCCTGGTGGACTTTTCGCAACTTTCGGGTGATGATTTTTATGAAGCTAATTTTCAAGGTAATGTTGGTTAACAATATACGAATAAAGCAAACTTAATTTACCAAAAAATGTTTCTCGTATGGCAAACTATGTCAAATTATTGTGACAACAGGCTCGATAAACACAAAAATTTACATCAAAGAGGGTCTTCAGAAATGGCTGTTGCGATTCTGAGACATAAAAGGTTTGCCTATAAATTTTTGGCCCGCTTTGCCATTACATTGGCTCAGACAACAATTTTTGGACACCTTAATGTGGACAATTTGAATAGTATTATTATAATCTATTCCAACATTTTTCAGGCTGAAATATTAATAAAACCAAAATCAACAGCAATTATGTATAAATTTATCACATTGAGATAGGCGTGGTAGAGAAGATTAAGCATATACTTTTCTAAAAATCATAACTACATTGTAAATTTCTTATTGAATTAGACTGCGCAGTTTCTGGTAACACAACCTTCATCAGTAATCCTTTTTTGACAATACTGTAATTATTTGTTATGGTTTTTATTGTTTGATTGCATCTATATGAAATGTTTATTTTATTAAATGCAATCCTGACCGTGGCTTGAACCTGCTTTCTTTGCCACATGCACTTCGCACTACACTTTAGACAGAGGCTCTAACCAATTGATCTAAAGTAGGGTCGATTTTTGCTGTGGCTTAAAACCAGTTTCAATTACACGGGGTCGATTTTACATTTAATTGTAATTGCAGAAGATAGCTAAGACAAACACCACAACAATTCACAATTGTTAGAAAATCATATGTAATCTAATTTCCACTATTTCCCACATTAATTTGTGATAGTTTTGCAATGGGAAGGCTAATAAATTTACAAAACTTGGAGCTGATGCTCTTGTACAAATTATCTCTAAGAAAATGAAGAGGACTAAGCGCTAGTCAAATCATCAGAAAGTTGTTACATACGCAGAGAAAAAAAATTTAAATTCGTTTACTTCAAAATAAATCTCTTGGTATAAATGAATATTGGTTTTGACAACAAAATTCGCCTAGCTCAACTGAATTTTAGTTGCAACACCCAAAATATTCTGTAGTCACATTTAAGTATGGTTGCACTTGGTTGTAGCTACCAAAATATACTTTTAAATTCGGTGTACATTTTTCTGTGTAGCTATGACCTTATTGGGAGTTTAGACATCGAAATTAATCTACTTGATTACCGTTAATCACACTTTTTAATTCTCTTCGTTTACATATGCATTATTTTTGACAGTTAAAATTTTAACGTGACAGCTAAAAGATTAACTTTGCCAGTTTAAAATAACAAGGTGCAGCCGATTGTGATCCGGCATAAGATAAACAAGGGCAATGTCGGAGTTAGCAAAAACTTTGCCGACAGCTGCAACATTTTTTTTGCAGCAGCTTCTGTGCGTTGATTTTTATCTGACTTTCTATGTATGTTTTTTTAGCGTTGCCAACCGAAAATAAATCAAAACGCAGAGTTGCACACAATTAGTAGTATGAATACAGAGTCGTTTAGAAATAGTAGTCAGATAAAAAGTTGGATTAACTGTTAATCAAAAGAATGAAAAAATGTTTTATTGACTTGTTTAGTGCTTGATTAAGCAGTTAATCCCATTTTTAGTAGATTAACTTTTTGGTGTAAATTCCCTATTAGGAAAACTTGGTGTATATTGTCACTGCCAAGAGGTGATTGCCGTTTAATAACTGAACTTGTAACTACCCAGTCATAAAAGACCACCGCTGACAATGCACTTTAGCAAGTGGTACAAGTGCTGGTAACAAGTGCTTTCCCAATCCCAAAATGATAACATTATTAGACAAAATTTTTGTTTGTTCAAAAAGTAAAGGACAAGCACTGGGGAAACAAAATTTCCAACATTGAAAAAATGCTGGTAAAACTATGAAATAGGTGGTCTAAAAATTTGTTTTCCGAAATAAAATTAAAAAAAAAAAATGCATGTTTAATTCGCCGGGATTCGAACCATGGCCGCCAGATTGGCAGCCGACAGCTCTAACCACAGAGCTAACTTAAGTAAATTATAACACTGTATAACAGTTGGCTGCTCCAACAATCATACTTTTATCTTTTTCTTAATCATAATATAATAATTAGGCTACACACAGAGAAAAAAAGTGCCAACCGAATTAAAAAGTGTATATTAATATTAACAACTTATAAACTCAGTTAGTACAACGATATTAACATTGGATTTCTTAATATTTTGAGTGTTGCAACTAAAATTCAGTTAATTTAACCGAATTTTGTTGTGAAAACAAACGTTAAGTTTTACCAACTGACTGAAATTGGTATTAACCGAATTGGAGTCGCAGTACCCGAATTTCAGTTGGCAAATAGCAAAATTTTTCTCTGTGTGTACCATATTGATCTCAATATTATCATATTATTTTTATGGAAATGTTAATAAATTATCATACATTATTCTCCCAGCATTCTGTTGAATCTGGATTAAAAAGTTATTCTTTTTTTAAATTATTTTGTGTTACAAAAACCATTATTTTGTCGCAATGCGATGTTTACATAAATTTTTTATTTTAGCATCTAAAAATGCAGAACTAAACTTTCTCATTTTCAGCACAAATCTTATTTTGTCGGGAAAAATAAAATTATCGATGCATGCGATTACTGCATAAATTCGCATTAAATTAAGAATACGATTTCACAATACATTTATAATGATCATAACGTGTTTGTAGCAATCCTAATATTTTAACTATAACCATATTATAGTCCTAATTGTCATATTATGATCATAAAAAAGAATTTCGCCATAATTTATTACCATATTATAATTAGGGCAAATATATTATGATTATATCCTGCCACAGACTTAAAAGCTCTTGTTTTTTGTTTACATTTTTCTTTCATATTTCTTTATTTTTTGTTTACAATTTATTTTGAGTGAGTACTACAAATTTAAAAATAAATCTATTTTTTTTTATCAATTTTTATTTAATTTACTTATAACACTTTTATGTCGAGGGCTTATATTCAATACCGTCTATCTACAAAAACACAATTTTTCAGGAGAGCCAAAAACTGTTTTATTCGCAAATAAGCAACAATTTTGATGAACTCATCTTCTACAATATTAACAGAATGAGTCTAACAAACGTTCTAACTAAAAAGTTTCTTGAAATTCGCGTTATTTTAGCTTCTATGATAGAAAGACGGTATTGCCTCAAAAATGAAATAATTGTGTAGGAAAATAATATGTAGATAGACGGTATTGCCTTATTTTAAAATTAAGTTTGTATTACGGTTTTTGTATGGGGACCCCGAAAAAGGTGGGAGATAGGGGGTAGATATGTTTACAAGAAATGTTGGGGATAGAAAAATAGTAGTACCTGTTCTAACATTTGAACCCTTCAGGGAGCTAGGGGTTGTTTTTGACTAGGTTTTGGCATGGGTGTCTCAAAAAGGGTGTCAGATAGAGGGTAGGTGTGTTCAGAAGAATTGTTTAACCATTTTAAATTCAAAGACAATGTTTTTTATAATTTTTTTATTATAATTTATTATAATTTTTACTGCGCGTGGCTAAGATTATCATAGAAGTAGTGATACTCCTCTGGAATTACGGCCTTTAACTCCTGTAAATGTTTCCATTTGTTTTGCTGAATTGGTAGTCGACCGGTATACAATTGTTGTGGTTCTATGTGACCTCCATATTACTTTATTCTAATAGGTAGTTCAGTGTAATTATGATCAAAATTCACTTTAAATTTAATGGTACCACTTGGGGAATATAAGAGAGTTCTTAGTTGGGATACTGTCGGATCATTTTTTGCTCTACCAGGTCTAATACTGGAAAATCGAATAAGGTTCGTATCCTTATAGTTCTTAAAAAATCATACTTTAAATGTAATGCATCAAATGGCATTTTAATAATTTTGTTCTTGATTTTGACTGTTTTGCGGGCATCTTTGGTTACCCTGACGTAGTCGTATGGCAAATATATGGTTTGATTTTTCAACTTAGCCTCTATCTTTGCATGGGCACTGTCACACTCCATCTGGGTGTGTCCTTTCTGCAAGTATTTTTGTTCTATGATTTTGTTGTTTTCTATTGAAAAATTGGACAAAGCATTCGACAAAAAGTGATTACGGTTTTGGTAACCGCAACCATCGGAGTAAATTATTATTGGTAGAGTATCTGTTAGACAGTGTGTTGACAAATGGTGCATTATGCACGAAATAAACGTCAGAGCGGAGAGGTCTCCATCAGTCTCGTTCCACCAGTAATTTGTACATTGATGCGTGGCGAGATTGTACACGGTAAAGTTGTGCACTTGTAGGCGTGTTTTATAATAAATGGCTGAGGCGTTAATGTCAGGGCAAAGCTTTACCGCTTGTGCATCCATGATGAACACGTGACATCGTCCTTTTCAGCTGCAAGTTTGTCTTGTTGTTTTTCAAGATGAGCCCGTTGTTTATCCATAATATGTGCATCGTTTTCTTCAATTGTTATTTGCTTGGCCTTAAACCCCACACAAGTATCGTACTGATCTTTGCGAGGCATAAAGAGCGCTAAATTTTGTTCGACAAAAACTTTAGAAAATGGAAAAATTTAAACGGGCTTTACTGCCTTCTCGGCACATTTTTCAAGGTAATCTTTAAAAACATCTGCTTTGGTTTTAAAAGTGGTTGCTATGTATATTTTAGTTGTGTCCTTGCGACAATAATGGCTTTCCATCTTGTCTAAATTCATTTATTTGCATACTCATTTGTAGCTAGAAAATAACATAAAGGGCACACCACCGCATACTCAGCGTATTATGGTAGGTATTGATCGTTCGACAAGAGAAGTATGTATCCGAAAAACGAACAGTGAATAAATAGATATCAAACAGAGAAATAGCCTGAAATTAAATAAAACGACAAAATTCTATGATGTAGATAGACGGTATTGCCGTCATAAAATTCATAAATAAGTATCTTTGTAGATAGACAAATGATAAAATACAGGATATATAGTACTAAAAATAGTTTTTTTTCCACTGAAATTTTTGCAGTACATGCAGATGGGGTCAGAGATGAGTTTGGCATAAAAAAAAATTTCGTGAAAATGTAGATAGGCGGTATTGAACATAAGCCCTCGATGTATAATAAACAATAACTTCATTAAAGGTATGCTTGTCAATTTAACTTTTGCCTAGGCTCCCATGGTAGACCGGGTTGTGACTATCAAATTATTCCTTCTTCCACTAAAAATATCACCATTACAATTAACAAAACTGCGTTAATTTTCTATTTTTATGTCTTTTTGCTTAATATTATTTCATTTGTTATACTGATTGCTTCTCACAACTTCTTTTCACAAAACCGCTTATAAAAACTGATTGATAATCTTATAGTTGGCGCAACTATAATATGGTTGTAGTTAGAGAGAGGAATATGATAATAAAAACTATATTATGATTGTAGACAAGAGAATAATATGATAACTGAAAAAAGAGAGAATTTATAGTAAAAATGATTAAAGTAACCATATTATTGGTGAAATATGATTAAAACAATAATAATTTAATTGAAACAACCATTTATGGCTGTTGAAAACAGTCATAAATGGTTGTCGCAATCACATTGCAACCATATTTTTTCTCTGCGTGTGGTTTCTAGAACACATATAACACAGTTTAACAAATTCTGAAAAATTTGATGCATCAGGGTTGCGACCTATCATTTCTAAAAGACTTTGGATTTTTTAAGTTAGCTATAGTTAAAGAAATATTTTATTTTTTTTTTTAGGAAAGTTAAATTTTTTGATAAACTTTTTATAAAATAATAAATACAAAATTGAAAATTGAAAATAATAACGCAACATTTTTGCAGCATTCAAAAAGTACCAAATATGCTCTTTAATATCGTACACGTTTTGAGAGACATCTATTCAAAGTCTTAAAAATATGGAGTCTGTGACAAATCGTAACTAATACAATTCAAATAAAATCATTCGAATATATTTAGCACATATTTTCTACTCCATACCAACCAAGTCCCAATTAATTGGAGTGAGTTTTCTTAAAAAATTAAGAATTTCAAATGATGCATGTTCAAAAATGTATTAATATACACATATTAAAAGGTATTTGTAGTTTATTCAGGTATATGAATTAATAAGAAATGTTAAAGAAAAAAATAGTTTTTTGGTAAAAGTTAAATTCGCGAATATTTCGAAAATTGGAGCTAATATAAAAATTTAATGTAGACACACATATTACCTACGCATCTTGTTTGAATGACTGTAGTATTTGTGCAAACTTTTTAAATTTATTGTAATTTGAATGAAATAATTTTGTATATAAACAATTTTTTAAATATTTTTTTTTTTTGAGCAGGCAACAAATAAAAATTTAAATTTACAATAACTGTAACTGTGACGAAAACAAATAAACCACAATCGTGTATGTGCTAGAAAACGAAAGCGCATAAAATAAAACGAGTTTACAAGATTTGACGTTCCAGATTCCAATATCGCATTTTTTCACGTTTTTAATTCGAACCCCTTCTCGAAATTAAATAGAATGTGGATTATTTTCTTAAATATTTTTACTGAATAATAATAAAAAAGTTTTGGGACTTTAGCACATTTAATTACTATAAATGCAATTAATGTTTATCCCGATGAAAATAAATTTAAAAATTTTAAATGTTTTTAATTTATTTTAAAGCAAATATTAATCCTTTAATAGCTTTTTTAATTTAAAATAAGACTTTTAAATTGCATGATTTTTTTTATAATTTTTTTTTTTGCATAAAATTCAATAGTTGATGAAAATTTTGTTTTTAAGCTTTTGACATTTAGAATTTTTTTAAACAAAACTTCGAATATACCAAAACGAGCCCTTTTAAGAACACCGATTTTTACATAATGCATTTTCAAAAAATGTTGCGTTTTGAATACGATTCGAAAGACAGCACATAGATGAATGAATATTCAGTTTTTGTGGTTAAATTTGTATGAAACTTGAAATAAATGAAAATATTAAAAAGTTGATATAAATATTTCAAAAAAAAAAAAAAATTCATGTTCTTAGATCATTTTTAATTGGCCGAGTTGCCAGACCAACTGCTAATGTTGTCATTTCTGGGACCGAATTGGAAATCTGGCATGTAAACAAAAATTTTAAAATTTTGTGTTTTATTTAACTATTGGACTATTAAAATAAGAACCCACAGAAAAGTTTCCAAACTCTGTTGTCTGGGATAAACAATTTTTTATAATTTTTCCATATATTGAGTTATTAGTTATAAAGCTTTTATGATCTTTTAATTAATGCTCTTAGGGTTTATAACTAAGCGCCATTTAAGACTTGAAACTGTAACCGTTTTGACTCTTTTAAGATGCCCAATATGTATATTAATTTTTTTCTAAATTAAGATTTCAACAAATTTTCCTAGAAAATCTTTGTAAGAAAAACGCAAACAAATTTGGTTTTGTTTTTAACCAATATATAGTTTTTTTTATTATTAATTATTTAGAAGTTTAACATTTAAATGCAGTTTAAATACATTCATTTTTATAATAATTATCTTGAACATTTAAAGATATATTTTTCAAAACTTTTGTTTTTTTAATATCATTTATTGACATGAATTGAAAAGTTTTATTTATTTTTCAATTGCAAAAAATTCATTGGTATTGCATTGATTAAATATTTCAAATATCCTGGTACTGCGTGTGTGTGCGACATTTATAAATAAATTACGAAACAAAAATACAACATTCATATTGAAAAATAAAAAATAATA
The DNA here is from genome assembly GCA_021234595.1 of Delia radicum. Lineage (NCBI taxonomy): Eukaryota > Metazoa > Arthropoda > Insecta > Diptera > Anthomyiidae > Delia > Delia radicum. Next base: position 55,093,299 of record CM037855.1, on the reverse strand, counting down.
AAAATTTATTTTATACTTACGTCCCTTCTTCATAAAGAATACCTAGTATTCTTCATCATCATCATCATCATCTTATTACAAATAAAATTTGATCTTAACAAAAAAGTGAAGATTTTACAAAATCAAAATCCATTAAAAAAAAATATATAGAAATACAAATTAAAGTACAAAAGTCTCATGATATGTATCTGAGTAAAACAGTAGTAGCAGTAGTAGTTGTAGGAAATTGTTGTAAAGAATCCTCATTTGGAGATAGTTTGTTTTTTTTGTTTCCTCCGCTGGAAACAGAGGAAATATAAGACACCACTTCATTCTCCTCGATTGTGGGATAATTTTTGACTCTGTGTCTGTCAGTCCGTTAGTCCATTTCTTATGCTATGGATGTGTTTTTTTTTTTTTTGATTGTTTGTTAGTTTGTATTTTAAATTTAAATTTGTCTGTTTTTCATTTGAAAACTCAGCTAAATGATAAGGCCTTGTTGTGTGTTTAGAAGAGCAAAGAGAATAAACTTCTTACGCCGGTTGAACCAGCACCGGAACCGAGTGTAAATCCACTGCTACTTTGTCTGTGTCTGGATGCATGACTGGAAATGTTTGAACGAACACGCTCGTAGCTGGCAACATCCTGTTTATTTTTGAGTGCGGCGATGGGGGACGAAAAAAGAATAAAAACAAAAATAAAATATAATTTAGATTAATGTAAAGTTTGGGAAATAGAAAAAAGGACATTACTGATCTAGTATAAATTCTAGTTGTTGACAGTGACGACATATTTTACATTTGCTACAAGTGTTGTATATCGACAATATTCTCACCTCTTTGTCGGCATTAGACAAAACGCTGCGCATAGAATCGGCAATGGGCCATTTCTTCTTCATAACCAAACTGGTGGGAGGTTCATGGTTAACACCAGCATCCACCGACCAGATGGCAACAGTTTGACCGGCTGTGATTTTGGTGCCACGGGTAAATTTAAAGGCTAATTCTTCATCGCCAGCAATGCGGGTTAATTGCCAACCGGTTAGATTGATTTCATCGGTACCTTTGTTGTGTAATTTAATATAACGACCCTCGCTATCGGCTTCCAAAATTTGTAAATCACCCTTGGCCGCCGAGTTTACGGTAAAATCGGCCAAGCTGCGATCTTCGGATTCATCGATAACAGTGCGACGTCGTTTGACGGCACTGCTGCTGCCACCGGCACCAGGAGTAGCCGAACGACGTCCACTGGGGGTAACACGACCAGAAGTACGATAGGCAGAGCTTGAACTTACGGACAAGTGAGTGCCATTGGAATAGCCGGAATCGGCATTATTGCTTGTGCTGCTAGTGTTGGTGGCACGACCAGGTGAGGTAATGTTAAGACGACGTTCTTCACCACCCAACAATTTATCGTAAGCAGCAATTTCCAAATCCAATGACACCTTAATGTCCATGAGATCTTGGTACTCTTGTAGTTGATGAGCCATTTCATCACGCATACGTTGTAATTCAGCCTCCAACGAGGCAATGTATGCATTGTGACGAGCACGTTCACTATCCAAAAGAGTTTCCAATTCGCGTATGCGGGTCTAAAGTGAAATATAAAAAGAAATTTGTTATTACGAGATTCTCCCACTGATTCGCATATTATATAACTTACATTCAAGCCAGCATTTGTATTTTCCAAATCTTGAATTCTGGAATTCAAACCATCAATCTTAGTACGCATAACACGTACTTCTTCGGAAGCATGAGCCGAAGAATTGGCAGCACGATTAGCAGCAGCCTGGAGATTCTTAATTTCATTGTCATACAACAATTCAATTTCCTCGCGATTAACACGCATTTGTGATTCGTATTGATCGCGCAATTCTTGTAGCGATTGTTGCAATTTGGCCTCATACTCCTTGGCGAGACGACCATCAATTTCGCTAATTTCAATTTGACGACGAGAACGTGTCTCTGTCAATTCTTGTACATGTATCTGGTCCTTGAAGCTAAGTTCTTCGCGTAAGCTTTGATTTTGATTTTCCAAATCAACACGAGCCAAAGTTTCGGCTTCGAGTTGTTTACGCAAATCATCCAATTGCTTAAGTAAACGAGCATTTTCAACTGCCAAATCCTTGGCTAGATCTTCGGCCTTTTTACGATCAACTAAAGCGTTATTGTACTTGCTGTTAATTTCATTATAACGAGATTCATAAACACGAGCACTGTTCTCAGCGACAGCACATTCCTTGGTTTTTTTGTCAAGTCTGGAGATAAAAAAAAGAGAAAATTATAAATTAGACCAAGATTGGATATTAAGGATTTGTGCAAAGTGGCTAACTTTGTTAAACAAAATTCCAAATTGTAAAGAATTTTTTTTTTTTTTTTAACCCAAATTAAGTTTAGCCAGTTCACACTCAACCTAAATAATTGATTATTTCAATATCTAAATTTACACGAATTTGGTTTAAATGGTGTATATGTGTTACCAAATTATACGATATTTTTATGCTAATCACATAGAAATTTCACGAAACTTTTTTTTTTAAAAAAAACGTTTGAACAAAAATATGACGTCAGCTCTAAATTACGATCAGTATATTTTATGGTAAATTTTAAAACTAGTTTTCATCTAAATTTTGTATTTCTCCTTTGCTCATTCGTAACTATCAAATGTAAAAAGTAAATAATTTCAATTTTAAAATTAATATTACACCCAGAAAACAGACTGGGTAGTAGCAACCATATTTGTTGCCAATCGAATGTATCGGTACCTGCTACCAAATTGTTTGGTTGTTATAACAATCATACGATGATACTGTTACAACAGAAATATTTCTCAAAAGAAAATAGTATTTCGGTTGCTTTAACAGAAATTCGATGACAACTACCACAAAATTTAATAGCGACAACCGAATCATTCGGTTGCCTGCAAATACGCTTGCTACTACCGAGTCTTTTTTCTGGGTGTATGAAATTTTTTTATTTTTTTTTCAATAATTTTTTATTTATTGCTGTTGTTTTGTCTAAGCAACTTGGACAGTTTTTTAAAATATTTTAGCATAATTAATGATCGTTTTGTGTTTATTCTTTTTTTTTTTTTTTTCATTTAAATAATGACGTCGCCATGGTTTAATGATCATAAAGAAAATAATGAAAATATATTCATTGTCATATTTTTGAAAATAAAATAATAATAAAAATAGCACTAATATATGCAGAAAGACGAGGGAATACGGTTTATTTTTTCTAAACTAACAAAATATTTGGTTGACTGTACTGCTGATTAGCAGCAGGTATAGGCAAATTATACGTTTACGCTTTTAACCATTTGCTGTCGTTACTAACGATTTTGAAAAAGATCATTAAAGAAATATTTAAAAAAAAGCTGTAATTTTGAATTTGAAATATGTTGAATACATTTAATGGTTTTTTTCTAATTATGTTTAAAAGACTTTTAAAGTATTTCTAAACAAAAATGTGATCTTTAAAAATTTTATTAATTTTCATGGCTTAAATTCTTTAATATATTTTCTTTTTCAAAGATGCTCAAAAATCGTTTCTAATAAAATTGAGCTTCTTTAGTGGCTTAATAGTTTTTTTCTAAACTGGTTTCTGATGATAAAAAAGATATAGATTTTTAAAATAAATTGATTTGTTGTATAGTCTTCGAGACCTCACTCTAAAAGTCTTTGAGATTAAAAAAATTACTAATTTTCTTCTTTTTTTTTTAATAATTTTTAATACATATTTTCTTCAGATGATTTTTGGTTAGAAAATGTTCCAATCTTTCGTGCTTTTACAAAATTGGAGAGTAATTCTTAGGCTTAAAGTCTGAAATATGCTATTCCCATTCCCATTCTTCTTTAATACAGAAATTTACGAAAACGTTTTAAAAGCATTTTAGTACTTTTAGATCCAAGGACGAGAATATTTTACGAATTTTAAAAATTCAGACTTTAGATTCAAATGAAGTTTTAAAAAACATAAACATAACTCTAATGAACATAATAAAAAAATTACACATTTCTTTAAAACTAATATGGTATTCTCAAAATATAAAACATTTTGTGAAACCATCGGATTTTTCATCTGAATTTTTAACATGCTTGACAAAAACAATGTTATTTTTTATATTCACAATAAAATTATGTTTTTGACGTTTTGTAATTCTGTTTTCGACGAAAACAATTTGGTATACTATTTGTAATAATTGGATAGTGCATGAAAAACATAGCTATTTCTCTCAATTTTGCTGAAAAAAAATCAAAGTTTAAGACGTGATAAAATAAGAACCACATGAATCAGAGATAACAAATCTAGCGAAATTAAACCTTTACTATATCCCAAAACTGTCAAAGCTCACAATGTTGAGCGTGGGTAGACGTCAAAAAATAAACAAGTCCTTTTAAAAACAAATTTATTAGGGATAATTTCGGCTTTAATTTGTGTTTTTCGAGCACCTCAAGGGTTAATGAGTTAATAAGTCATTTAAAAATATTTTAATACATTTTTTTTTATAAACATTTTATAAAAATAGAGATTTCTAATAACAACAGCAGCAAACTAAATAATTAAAAAAAAGAGATTAAAATAAAACAAATAACATTCAAGGTTGTTTTGTCATGTGCGTTTCCATGCCGGCGGTTCAATGATATTCTAAATTTACTCAAATTCAAACATTTCTCAAGAATATCATCTCATCTCAACATTCGTCATCAACCAGTTAATAACAAATTGCTATAAATGCGATAAGCGATGACGATGAAATGTTTTAAAAGCTTAGTTACTAAAAGGGAATGCATACAATTTTTGCTAATAAAAGAATCTAAATTAATATTACCTAAATTACTTCCCTCCCCCCTCCACTGATTTACAACGAAATTTGCTGTCGTTTTAGTTTATAAATTCACAAATCTGATGACAAAAAATTATTTTAGCCTGTTGCTTTAATTATAATTTGTTATGTAGTTGTTCGTTCTACTTGAGCTAGTGGACAAGATCAGGGATGGAAAATTTGAATTTTTTAAATGTTACTGAAACTAACAAATTAGCACAGCGTATTTTTTTAAGAAAGTTGGTTCGAATAAATTTATAAAAAATCAGCTTAATTTGAATTCTAAATATATATATATTTTTAAATTCTGTTTTTTGGGATATATTTTTAAGAAAACACTTAAGTTTTCAAGAATTTTTCTTATCAATAGAAAGTCATTAAAATCTCAAAATGATAAGATTAGAATGTATTTTACAAAAGTTTTAAAATCCACATATTCAAAGGTACAATTTCCAATTAAATTTGGTTTGGTTACTAGGACAACCAAAAAGGCCCTTAAAACAATGATTTAAGCACTTAAAAAACTCGAAAAACACTAAAATAAGTTGTTAAAATTGAATGGTTTTAAAAGGAAACCGTTTAAAAACCCTACACTCAGGGAACTTCTACTGTAAATATTTGTAGTTGTTTGAGTTGTAATACAGTATATTTATTTTAAAGTGAGAAAACAGTCATTTGTAGAAGAAATTTAATTTTTGACTACAAATGTAGTTCATTTAAAAAAAACAAACCACATCAAATTACTGTATTACGATTATAAGTTCATTTTATGTAGTACTTTTTTTTTATTTAAAATATACAACAAATAAATGTTTGTTTATTTTTTTCTACATATGTGTTTAATTTTTAATGTAATTGTGGTTCATTTTTTGAACACGTAAAAACAAATGACAATGTTAGTTGAATTAACTGAAATGTAAGTTGTGCTTTTTTTCGAGTGAAATTTAATTTGTTTTTAACTAAATTTTGCAGTGGTCTTTACGTACATAGAATTCTAAGTGTGCAAATAAAATTTGTATAAAATTTGTTATTTGAAACTTCGTCCGTCAAACAAAGGTGCAATAGAGAAATTTTTTTTCTTAAGCTTTAAAGTTTAATTGGTTTATAAATATATTTTTTGATACACCAACAGCATGTAGCATTAAATTTTCAAATTTCAATTAAAAAATCTTCAAAATACCTATTGCTATAAAAAAAAGCGCAAAGAGCTCTAAATTGAAAGGAAAAAGCTAAAACAAGTTTAAAAAAAAGTTTTCCAAAAAAGTCAAAATAAGCTAATATTTACAAAATAAACTAATATAAACAAATATCAAAAAAAAAAGCTCTACCAAATATAGCTTAAAATGTTCATAATTTTAATATCAGCAGTTGTATTTAATTTAAATAGTTCTATACTTTTAAATAACAACTATTTTCCGTATTCGGTATTTTAAAGCATTATGGACAAATTTGACAAATGACAAAATGTTTATTGGGTTTATTAGATACGATTTTGAGTGTCAAATTTGAAGAAAACTCCGCTGAAAATTCAGCAAAATCGGAAAAACTTTGTCCACATTTTCTCCGATAAGTCTTCCGAAATCTTCCGTCGTCCACAAATAAAAACCTAGCTCTAGCTTATTTTTGGTTTTCCTTCGCATGACCAATGAAAAACTTTATTTTTAACGACATTTTTTCAAAGTGTAAAAACTTTTTTTTTACGTTTTACACAAAAAAAAAAAAAATATATTTTATTTTAAATTTCAGATATTTTCAATTTTCTGAAAAAGAGGTAAATCGGTCGCACTGCGTTCCGTTTGAAAGTGAAAAGGGACTGAAAAAACTACTGAAGTATAGATTTTCCATCCCTGGTCTAGATATTCACAATTCTAATGTATGCGTCTCTTTGATCTTTGGGCACACCATAGAATTCATAATTTATTTGTTGGTATGCGAATAGTTTTTGACTCTTGTAAAATAGCTTCTTCAATGCTTAAGTATTACGCACTTTTATGAAGGTACACATTTGTTTATTTTTATTTGTCTGACATCATGCTCAACCAAGCAACCAACCAACCCTTTAAATGTTTACAGTATTTATTGTTTGTGTTTACTATGACCTTGTTAGATCAATTCCATTGTTTGCTAAACATTGACTAGGAATTGTCATCAAAACTTTAAAGAAACTAAATCGGAGGAATGAAAAATAAACCTGTATCATTTGAAATGACATTCAAATTTTTGTGATAATTAAAAACCAGTTGTAACCTCAAACAATATTAAATTTAATCATTTATAGCAGAGGTACACAAAGTTTTTGGTTAAAATTGAATTTCTTAAAAATTTACATCTCTTAAGGAAAGGTCACAATCTTTGATTTCTTTAAATATAATACTGGATTAACATTTTGCAATTACGACTTAATCTGTGTTATTAGATTGTTAGATGTAAAAGTAAAATAGATAAATGTTTGCATTAAACCAATGAATTTTTGCAGTTTTTCATGAAATTTCATGAAAAATCAAAATTTATTTATTCAATATTTCATACGCTTAAAAACGTTTCATTGAAAATAATTTCATAAAAATTGTGAAGCTTTTTCATAAAATTAAAGAAACATTTCCTACAGTTTGTGAAGAAGACTGTAAATTTATTATAAAAAAAATTTCATTAAAGCATTTCATAATTCAATTATTAAAATGTTTGATTGAACATAAAATGAAGTTTCACTGGATAACAACTATTTAAATAATAAAAGTTTTATATTTTATAAAGTTTTATGAAAACATTCTGTTTAATTAATAAAAATTGCATACACCTTATAAAAAAGTTGCTTAGCAAATAGTTTCATAAAATTTATGAAGTTTTTTTATACGAAATTTTTCATTCAGTTTGTGAAAAATGTCCATCAGTTTAGTGCAAAATTTCATCAATAATACGAGAATTTCAGAACTAAATTCAAGCGATAACACTGATTGAATTATTTTTGCATAAACTCAATGAAATTGTACTGGAATTCGGTCCTTGAATCATTTTATTAAGTAAATGCAACTTTTCATAAAATTGTATGAAAACTATAATTTTATTTATTGAAAGTTTCATAGACTCAATGAAGAAGTTTCAATAAAAAAAACTGGCTTCAAAAAAGATATAAAGCTTTTCATTAATTGTAAGAAAGTTTTCATTTATTATGTGAAGTTTCATTGATTAACTAAAATATATTTTATTATTTTTCGTCCAACAAAAGTCTCTCTGTGTATGGTTCTGTTAGTTATATAATTTAAGATATTATAATTTAGACTGTCTAATAAAAAATATTTTTGTTTGTGATAAAACATATGCTTATATATGGTGTCATATGTATAACTCAACCTATTATATAGTTATATATGACATTAAACTATGTAAGATATAATTATATAAGATTCCATATATAACACAAGTTTAACAATTTAGTTAGAGATTAGAATATATGTGGTCCAATATCATAAATATTTTCTATTAAGGAATAATTATATATTGTTATATATAACCCCATACATTGTTATACATATATGTGCCAGATGTCTAATTTTATTTTTCTAAATGTTTTTTTTTTTATGTAAAGTAAATCCAATTTAATCTCGAAATATCTTATTGGATTCACCAAAAATTACTTAGCTTTTTGGATCTAATTAGATTCAATTTGATCTAAATTAAACGCTTGGGATATTTTGAGATCTATCAGGAACTTAAATTAAATATTATTGGATCCCCCAAATTTTGAGATAAATTTTGATCTAATTTAATCCAGTAATATATTTAAGTGATCTTAACCGATATTACTGGATACCCCAATTTTGAGATAAATATCGATCTATATCAAAAGAGGTCTGATTTTGCCTATGAGATATAACTTTTTTTTTGATCAGGTTAATTCTGTCTCGAAAAAATGTTAATACTTTAATGAAAATTTAAACTTTAGAAGGTCTAGAGAAGGCCCATATTTAAGAACTTCTATAAATATTATCATTATATCGAGAATATTTAGTCAATAACACGCATTATCTCTTTTGCTCTCTTTTTGTAAACTGTAATTTTATTTTAGCGCTTTTTTTTGTATCTTTTGTAATGTAAACAAACTACAAACAACAATAACAAATTGTCTAAAAAGCATGTGTCGGTAATGACGGTGAGGGGGTCCCTCTTAACTCTCCTTAATTTGAATACGCATTTACTATACAGTTTATTGGTATATTCTCATTTTCGCTTTGAGAGAATAACAAAATTTGTAAGAAAAGAAAAAAATAAATAAATACCGAATGACATCATTGCCAATGTTTTTCGACTCTGTTATATTTAGTAAGACTTTAATTTGTGTATTTCTTTCTGTTTGTGATAGAGATGCGGTATTACGAACTTGTAACAAATAAAGGCATGACATCATTATTAGAAATTAGTTAAGTTATTTTTTATGTTTTCAACATTTTCGGGGTTGTTATGCTGCTGCTTGATATGATAGTCCATAACAATAAAACAATAAAAAAAAAAAAATATCAAAAGCCCTTGACACAAGTTTTAAACAAATACATTTGATAGAAACGATAAAAAAAAACCGAAAGATGGTGGGAGTTGCCAGTGTAACTACATCATTTTTTTCTTCAGTGTTGTTTTTTTGTTTTTGTTGCCCTTTAACCAACTTACTTACACACACATATGTTTCATTGAATTTATCTGACTCATTTTACATGTTTGTTTACCATTTTTCTGTGATTACTTTCAATCAAACATCTGTTTTCCATTTAAACCAAATCTAAAACCAAAAAGAAAAGATGAAAGATAAGGCCATACAACCCGTACATACTTTTGTTTCAAATCATCATTTTCCTCCCACAAACGTTTGATATCGATTTCCAATTTAGCCTTTTCCCGTGATGTATCATCGAGCAATTTACGGGCAGCGGCTAATTCTTTTTCATACAAAGCCTTGATATTGGAAACTTCACGACTGACTGTATCTTGTGCCAATTGCAGTTCTTGGGTCAAACGGTTATTTTCATTTTCCAAGTGACGCATACGATCGATGTAGCAGGCCAAACGATCGTTTAAATGTTGCAATTCAGCTTTCTCCTGCAAACGGCTGGTGCGTGTGGGACTTGTAGGGCTAGACGCACCGAGTCGTGAACCACCTCCCCCAGGAGTTGAGGTAGAGGCGCGTGAAACGCGTGCAGTTGATAATGTAACACGTTTTTGAGACATTTTGTTGTTGTTTTTAGATTCTTGTTGTTAAATGAGGGAATACTTTGGGAACAATTGGTTAAATACTAATTGTGTATGTGACTGTGTGTGTTTAAACAATAACACTTTGTTATTTATTGATTTCCTTCAGATATTATTTAATTCAATATAATTTCCAATTTTAATAATATATTTAGTTTAGTTTATTTTTATTTTTAAAAAAAACACGTCTGTTTAGTTTGACTTCAAATATTATACTAAACATTTAACCTTTGCGATATTAAAAATGAAATCATCATCATCATCGTCGTTGCCGTTGCCGTAGACAAAATTAGTTGTTTTCGTTGTTAAGCTTTTTTTTCGTTTTCTTTTCGCTCTCATTTGAGCGACCGACATTAAGCTCTTAATATTGTTGTTAGTTTGTGCGTTGTTTCGTGTATTTTTCATTCATTTCGTTGTACTTTTGCCCAATAATTTCATTGTTGTTATTATTGCCTTTTTTGTGTTGTTTGCTCCATTATCGCTCTTTTCAACAAATATAAAATTCCATGAGTTCAGACTTTCTATCTTTTTTTTTTACCACTTTTGTTTGTTGTTAGGTATTCCGAGGTGTGAGTACGAGTGTGTTTGTTCGTGGCTAATTTATGGACCTTTCAAGTTTTCTAGGTTCCATTAGTATGTATTTCCTTTTACCATATCATCAATCGTTACCAAACAAATTGATATACTAATAAGTTTTTAGTCAGTTTACCAAAAAGTTTTATTGATCCCAGTGTAGAAACGGCAATGACATGTCATTATTTTTCCTACCACCAGTAATGACACCCGCTTACACTCTGCCTTACGTTTAAACATATACCTATATACATATATATATAAATACTGAACAGGGACAGGAATTTCATGCACTAAAAAATGGTGTTTTAGGCGCCTATGTGTAGCACTGGAACATTTTCGTTGTCATTTTCTGGGGGGTGAGAAATTCCAAGCCAGGGGGACTTCTCCAGTAAATATTTGAAGTTGTTTGAGTTGTAATACAGTACTTATTTTTAAGTGAAACAACAGTCATTTGTAGAAGAAATTTCAGTTTTGACTACAATGATGTTAATTTAAAAAAAACAAACCACATCAAATTACTGTATTAAGATTTTACATTTATTTGATACCGTATGTTTTTTTATTTAAAAAAATAAAACGAATGTTTGTTTAGTTTTACAAATATGTGGTTCGTTTTTTTAACAGTAAAAAATAAATGACATTGTTAGTTGAATTTACTGAAATGTAAGTAGTCCTTTCTTCAAGTGAAATTTTAGTTGTTTTTAACTACATATGCAGTGGTCTTTACCTACATAGTATTCTTAGTGTATAGTAAAACTCTAAATTTTCCATACAAATTTGTGTATATATACAAATACAAATTTGTATGGACAATTTCAAGGTACCTTCCAATTTTTACTCATAAGTTTTGATTCGTCGGACCGATTTTGCTCATTTTCAATACCAAACTTTTCGCGAAGATGTCCATCAATCTAGGTAAAACTGAGCAGTATCTATTGCGATTTCGCACCGTGATCGCCCTCATTACATATGGTGGAGGGCATACAAATATAAAAGGTCATAAACAAAAAGTTTGGCCTGAGAACGTCGAACCGTTTGAAGGATTTACTGTACTATTCTAGTACTTTCACTCCGACTTGGAACTTCTCACCCCCGAAATGGCTGTTGCACTGTGTAATATACATGAAAAATCCTAAAATATGCACTCAAAACTATAAAAATGCCCACTTAATTTTTTTTTAAAATCAATTATTTTCATATTTTTAAACATTTTTAATTAAATTTAAAAGTTAGTTTGAATTGTTTAGTATATTCTCTGCTCTCGTTTTGCACAATGAACTTAAAATTTTAATTATTTATATTGAAACACGCATTTAAAAAATCACGAGAACCTGTATCTCTTAATCATAATTTTGCATATAAAATTTAAAAGAACACTTAAAATTGCTTAAGTAGCCTGGATAATCTTCAATTTATATGTTCGTTGGTTAAATATAAAATAATAATAAAAGAGATTTTTTACGAAAAACTAAGAAAAATTCTATAAAAATATGCAATAAAAATATACATTTTAACCAAAATAAGTAAAAAAAATGCCACAAAAATATACATTTAAAGCGAAATATCCAAAAATATGCATTTTTAGCTAAATATGCACTAACAAATCGATGCCATTTTAACGCAAACTCTTTGATTCGCATAGATAATTTGTTTATCCTCGGGTCTATTCGTCGCTTTCGATAAAGCTCGAGCTAACGTGTCGAACAAAATTGCGATACTTACGATCGTATCAAAATTAAAGCAATTAGTATTTACTAAACGTACAGATTTAGAAGAAAAACGCATAAACTATCATAGTTTTTTTGTAAAGGGTCCGCCATCTAACTTTTTTTTCAACTAGTGCTTATTTCGTGAATGGTAACACTTAGCTCATGTCTGATTTGACAGATAATTAGTTTTATCCTTCCGCTGAACGAATATGGTCCGTATGTTCGTTATCTTGTGAAAAAAGTGAAAGAAACTGGCATCCTCATCGATAAACCAAAGCGTGAAAAGCCAAAAACAGTGCGTACACCCGAGAATATTGCTGCTGTGGCAGAAAGTGTGCGTGAAGCGCCATCAACATCAATTCACCGTCGTTCTCAACAATTGAACATTTCGGAGACATCATTGAGACGAATTTTGCATACAGACCTTGGTATGACGCCATACAAAGTCCAATTGGTTCAGGAGTTAAAAAAAAAAAAGTTATTTGGCGGACCCTTTATAAATTTGTTAAATAAGACTCCTTGTATTCGCGAAATATATGATTTAATTTAAAAATTAAACTATTAATTGCAATAAATTATAATTTTGTACGAAAATAGTGATATAAATTTTAAAACTCAAATTACATATTAATTATACTGCCGGTCCCTGATAATAAACTGCCGGTCTCTGATAATGACATACTAATAACTAGTTAATTTTTCCATTATTTCAATGCAAAAAATAATGCCTTGCCCATAAGTACTTATATTTATCATAATTTTAAATATGAAGTAATGATCTAAAATTTGTTTGAAAATCTTATTTAGACTCATTATTTCAACTCTATTAAGTACATATATAACTACTTATTTTTGCTTTTTTGTAACCAGGAAAGTAATGGCATTTTGTGCAAGCAAGTCATTTGTAGGAAGCTGTGGTGTAATGGTTATCGCGGTTGACTGTTACTCAGATGGTCCCGGGTCCGATTCCCGATGACGGCAACATCAATTTAGAAAAATAATATGTATGAGTTTTCTATTCCTCGCATGTATCGCAGGGCCCACTTTCGGCGTTCCCATACCGCTTAACCCCACCGAAGTAAAATAATGAATCGGGACTATGAACCCAAAAGCTTCAATAAGTTCGCCAACTCTACATCAGGTGGCGAGCAGCAACTGTTCTAAGACTTATCATCTCGGTCAATTACAGTGTTGGTTTGTGTGAATCCCTTCATATTTCCCCACCTTTCATCACTCCACTATCCACTTTCAAAAGAAAGCATCACATGAATAAATAGGAAGAATTTCCTGAGTGTTGCATCTATTTTATAACAAAAAGTATAACATGTTGAGATATGTAGTTCAGATGGTACAGCGGCTGACTGACAACCTGGAAGCCCGGGGTCGAATCCCGTGTGGTCACATTTTATTAAAAAAAATGTTTTCAATAAAAAAAAATATTTTTTTTAACTAAATTTTGTTTTTTTTTGAAAAATTATTTTTAGACACATTGTAAGCCTATGAGCCACCTATAACCACATATTCTTTGCTTTTTCGTAAGGTGTTTAGTAATGATGTACTGAGAGAATTATCTTCACTTCAGTAATAAATTTCTTCATAGCTATAATGAAAATTGTCAATAGAAATCCTCCATTGAATCTTTTCATAGAATCTATGAAACAGGATTCATTTAAGTCAATGTTTATGAAATGTTTGTGGAATTAATGAAAATCTTCATAAAATTAATGAATCATTTTGACCAGTCGCGCATCCAGGATTATGTTTCCCCGGCCCAACAACAACAACAGAAAAAATACTTTTTATATATTGAAAAAGCTAAATTTCTTAAAAAAACAATACATTTTTGTTTGATTTTGTTGTTGTTGTTGTTGGGCCGGTAGAACATAGTCTTGATAAGCACCTGATTCCGATAATGAAGCGTTTATAGAATTTATGAAACAGTTTCCTTAAATGTGTTAGTACAAAGACTTTCCTTGAATTAAAAAGACTCCTCATGAATTTCTTAAAAAATGAATTGGAACTAAAACTGTGAACCGCTTCATATGATTTTTTGAACAATTTAACGGGAAGTCCAAAATTAATGAAAGGCTACAATGAAATAATGAAGCACTTTATAAAATATTTTGAGCACTCGAGAATTAAATCTCAAAACTTAAGTTTGAAATGTATGAAAATTAATTATATTATGAAATTTTATGAATAAATAAAAAAATTAAGTCTGAAATAATTTCATAGCTCGAAAGAAAATTTTCATTAAAATTATGAAGAGGTTATTTATAAAATCGAATGATTTTTTTTTATGAAACTGAAATTTTATGAAAAATTTCTTAATATTAATAAAATTTCTTGGATATAATAAAATTGTTCAGAGTCTACGAAAAAAATTGTATGAAATTATTTCATTAATATCATGAAGGATAATTCTTTCAGTGTGTGTCATTATTTTGCGCCGCATCCCCATATAAAATTAATGAGATTTGTAATGACAATTGCAAATAATTGCCGTAACCAAACATGTACTTATATAACCACTTATATGGTAATATTTTTCTGTACTGGGGTATTATCGATTTAACTCCCACTGTTGTCCAATTACATTTTTCGTCTTTATTGCCCTTCATTCTGAGACTAGCGTATTTACAAGTTGCTATTAAGTTGTTATTGCCAAAATTACAGGCTCACGAGGGTTAATTCATAAATAACTGAACAATTAATAGTTGAGTTCAAACTGCCACAAGAAAACTTTAACACGACATTGTAAAATAAGGGTGAAATTAACCTCTTGTGATATGTCACTGAATAGAGTTGTGCTTAAAAGTTATTTTCGTTCATTAACATTTTTGAACTAGTTCATTCTTTTAGTTCATATGGGCACGTGAGTATAATTTTGAGTGAATTACGTGAAGTAAAACCACAACGTGAGTGAGTGTGACTAAGAAAAAATTATTCGGGAGTGAATGTGCTTGAGTCAAGTTTTTGCGTGAGTGAGTGTGCGTGAGTAGAGTTTTAGCAAAAAAAAATATTTTTGCTTTAACTTTTTTGACAATTCAATATTTTTGGGTTTAAAACACTAAATAAATGGCAAAATTACATATTCAGAGCAAATTAAACATTCAAAATTTACCGAAATTTTTACATTTTAATTTTTTACGGTCAGGTTTTATTTCGTAAATATGCGTGATTCACTTGAACTACGCGTGATCACGAGTGAGTGTGAGTAAAATCTAAATTTACTCACGTGAGCGTGAGTAAGTGAGTGCGGATCGATAACAAATTTCGTGAGTGATCGTGCTTGAGGGGAATTTTTCTCAGGTGAGCGAGTGTGAGTAAAAATTCAATCGCGTGCCCATCTGTAGTTCATATGTATGTTTGCTATTTTTGCAATTGCACGGCATAACATCGAAAAAATTAATAAAGTTCTGACTATCACTTCTAAATATTTCGGGCATGCTGATTTCAATGGCGTGCTTTAGTTTTTGATCTATGCTACAGTTTTTTCTGCAAATTGACTAATAAATCTAATATCTTTCTGTTGAAATTTAAAGACAAGACCAGTATGAATATTTATGCTCCATATTTGATTCCCAAAGCTTAAAATCAAATTCGTCGTCAAGCGTAGTTTCTAATTTGTTGGTGTTCGCGAATTATATAGCTAAATAATTAATCGATCTAATGTTTACACAGTGGAAAGAATTATTTTAGAGGAGTTATAAGAAAAAAGTTATTTTATCAAAGCGTTTTTTATGCAAAATTCGCAATTTTTCTAAAGTTTGACATGGCACTATAGCTTTCCAGGATGACCCGTAGGTCCAGCTTTTAGTATGATATGTAAATACATTTCAAAAGTGTCTTTACAAATTTTCAACTAAAAACGTTTATGTTTGCAAAAGTTTTCAAAACAAAAACCTTCGTTTTGGTACATATTTCTCAAATATAAACATTTTTGGCTGATTTTTTGCATATATACTTTTTAAAGGTAATCTCATATTATACTAAAAGTAGGATTCTGGGTTCATCTCGGAATGCTATACTGCCATATAATATTTTTGACAAATCGCTAGTTATCCATATGAGGCAGCATATTAAAATAATTGTTTTCTTTATGAAATACTTCTTCCTAGTAGGCTCTTTCTACTGCATGACCATTTTCAATTTTTAGTTTAGCGATAAAATCGGCTTAACCCGTAACAATTTGGAAAAATAAGAAAAACCACCAAATAGCGGCCTTAATCTACAGTTTTGTGAATCAAATATGTTGCTCAAATAAGAATACAGGGTTTGTCTTTACTTTTCAACAGAAAGGAGTCAGGTTGATTGATTTTTAAAAACGTTATACTTAAAAAACTGCATTTACATGCGCCAAACTTTAAAATCATTTGGTGGAAAAAACTGGATACACTAAGAAAAAAAAAAATCGGTAATGGCTACTACAAATTTTGCTGATATTACGGCAAATTTAACTATTTTGAACCTTGCGTGTATATTTTGCTAAATGTAGTCAAATGAAATAAGTAGAAATAATTAGTAGCCGCTACTAAATTTTAGTAAAATTTCAGTAAACTGCAAAATTAATTTGCTGAAATCAGCAAAAACTTTGTTAAATTTTAGTAAATCCAATAGAACTTCACTCAATAACAATTAAAAAATTTAAATAAAACGACACTTTTTGTCTAATAGATAAATATTATTTTAATTGCAGCTCTGTAATAAAAAATTTATATTTGCGATTAGCTACATTTTTGCTAAATTTAGCAACTGGTTTTCAAAAATTAGTAAAATATTTTGCTAAAATCACCAACAAAAATTAGTACAAGACTCAGTAATTTGTAAAAAATTGTACTAAAAGTTAGTACAAAAATAGTAAAGTGCAATTGAACATTTTTTCTACTACCTACAGGATACCATAGTTCTTAACCCTTAAGCTTAAACTGCTGGAAAAATTAATTTTTTTTGCGGATTGTCATAAATATTTTTTGTGAGATGTTATTTTCATTCGGTTAAATATCATGAACATTTTATAAATTGTTTTTTTTTTTTATATGTATTGTTGATCTTTTAAAGTTGCATTTCATTTTGAGCTGTCAGTTTTGGTATCATTCTTTTAATGTTACTATTACAAATAGAAAATAGAATAGATAGAACAAATCTTGTAAGGATCAGCGCTAGAGGGAGTACCGCAATTTCGACCTAAGTTTAAACATGTGTATAGTTATATCAACCAATGGAAGGCTTGCTAAGTAGGTTTGTTTTTTTTTTTTTTGTCAAAATGCATTTTTTTTCAAAGCATAATTGTAAATATTCAAAAGTGAAAAATTCAAAATGAAAGTGGTTAAACAAAACAGTGTTTTGTTAACCACATGCTTGGACGTCCAAAAAAATTTACCGCTGCTCAACTTGTTAAGTTGAAAAAATAGGTGGTTAATCAAATAATTCGCAAAAAATTGCTCCAAATGAACTTGAAGCAGTGCCACAGGAAGACAGTATCCAAATATAGTAAAAAAAAAACAATTGTCAGAAATACCAACAAAAATTCAGACAACTAAACAAAAACTTCATGAAAAAAAAATTTCAAATAATTTTGGATGATGAAAAATACTTTTCTTTTGCTTGGAACAACGGAAGTATTAATTCTGGGTTTTATTCTGATGACTTGAAAAAAACTGCCGACTAGGTGCGGGATTCGACCAAAGCGAAGTTAGAACTAAAAAGAGGAAAGAAGAAAATTTAGCCATTTGCCAACATAAATTCGGTTACTATAACTTCGTTACTACGATTGAAATGGTTTTGGAACAACTGAATATTAGTTTTCACAACAAAATTCGGTTAATACAACTGAGTTTTAGTTGCAGCACCCCAAAATTTGAAGAAATCAAATTTGAATATGATTGTACTAATCGAATTTATTGATTTTTACCACTAAAATACACTTTTCAATTCGGTTGGCACTTTATTTCTCTGTGTGTATTAGTGTGAGCAGTCATTTCGTCAAAATGTATATCACAACTTTACATCCAGGATTCAAAAGCTATGAATGCAATAATAAATGTAAAGTAAAACTGGAAAAATTTATCAGCGATAGACACTCTCAAGACTACATATTATTTTGGCCAGATTTAACAAGCTGTCATTATGCCAAAAAGACGTTAAAATGGCTTAATGCAAAAAACATACCTTTTGTGCCGAAATACAATAATCCTCCAAACGTCCCAAAAGCACGTGCAATTGAGATCCAAAAAGTGTATGAAAATGGCTCAGAAGCCAAATGCACTGCAGAATTGAAAAAACAAATTAAAAGCAGTGTAAAAAATGGAATTAATGTCGTCTAAAGCATGATTGGAGGAATAAAGCATAAAATACGACCAAATATAAGTTCGTGGTCAGTTGGCTCTTTACAAAAAGTTAATTAATAATTTATAGTCTATAATACTTTTAAAGAAAAAATAATTATATTATTAACTACAATCATTTTAAAATTGTCCAACTACTAAATTGGCATAGGTTACTAATATTTCAACACAACATATTCTACACCCATAAAAAGTTACTTCAAAAGTCTGTTAAACGGTCAATTGAGCTAATTTTTTCTGTTGTTATCGCTCAAATCAGTTATTTAGCTTAAGTTATTAGTTATCTCATTTTACCTCAAAAACAAATTTCATCCGTATTTGAACTAATTTTTAGACCTAAAATTTAGTAATTCGTAGTTCTATAATTTACAAATTTTGCCAGCTTATTTAAACTACAATTGTTTTCATACCATTATTGTTTGTGACTCCGCTATCAATCTCACTTGTAGATGGCATTATTTTCTCATACTTTTTATTTTATAATTATAAAATAGGCTATATATCGGAAACTAAGACAGATAGAGCAAAATGAACCAAAAACCTATTTAGTACTATTTATTAACTACTTATATACTCGGTAATAAATATAGATCTGCCTCTGGTCACATTCGGAGAGAAGCAAAACTTTTCTGTTGATTCAGCTTCGAAATTCGTTTGATTCAGCTAAATTCTTAGTTAATTTAACTACACTTATCGACTCAAATTTAGTTCTTCTAAAATTTAGCAGACCTCGTTTCTCAACATCATTGAGGTTTAATTTTCTGTTGTCGTAGCTGAACTTTTAACTATTTGTGAAGGCTTTTTCTATGAGTGTACACTCTGAATTGTGTATATACATAATAATTAAAATAAAAGATATAATTGTGTATATATATATATTAGGATGTCCCTTAAAATAACGATTTGTCGATTTTGGTCCATTAATACTCCTAGTTTTATTTCAAATGGTTCCAAATGAAAGAAATCGATTTTTTTTGGAAAACGTTAACCCGTGTCGCAAGACAGCCGAAAATGTTTCATTTTGGAAAAAAGTGTATTATGATTAAAAATTCCTAGAATTCGAAAATTTTACTTTTTATATAAACTATATCTATTTAATATAATCAAAATTATTCAGATATGGAATTCAGACTTCATCGGATATCATTAACCCACTTTAGTTAAGAATCCAAAATGAACCTCGAATTTGATAAAAATGCAGAAACGTCTTTTTTTTTTAATTCCTAATTTGCAGATGTCGATTGATTATAATATAATAGTTGTTATTAAACAACAAAATAATTGGAAAAATTATAATTCTAGTTTGTATTTGGAGCGACTCTTTTCCTGGCTTAACTATTCCATCAAAGTTTGCATAATCCATATCTGGTTAATTTTGAGTATATTAATTGAATAAATGAAATAAAAAATAATTTTTTTCGAAAATTAAAATTTCGAGAATTTTTAATAATAATTCAGTATTTTTCGCGTTTTCCAAAAAAAAAAAAAATTAAATTATTTCTTCCATTTGGAACCATTGGTATTAAAACTGGTGCGTGTAATGACAAATCTATTTTTAAGGGACACGATAATAGTCTAGACTGTACACTCTAAATTGCGTATATTAATCGCCACAGCGTTTATCTTGTAGCACCATGAAAGATATCCGTGCTAACAAATGAATTAATAACCAATCGAATGGCTTGATTGCAGCAAACAAATTTTTCAGTTGTGACAACAGATTTTCTGACAACCTACATTCTGTTGTCACACTTAAATTACTGTTGTATTAACGAAGTTTCTGTTGTCATAACCGAAAAACCCAGTTGTCTGCACGAATCTGTTGTCTCTGGCTGTGTGTGAATTAAATTTTCAGCTTTTATATCGAATACTTTCCACTTTCAAAAAATAATTCTTCTATATGTATTTGAAACTCTTGAACATTGTACTTGCTCCAATAATCAATTTTAGGAATATTCGGTTTAAGCCAAAGACCGGATATTTGCCTAATAGTATTTTCAAAAAAATTTCATATAAAAGTACACTCTGCAAAATACTGTTTTGGATATAAATAAAATTAAATAGAACAACAATTTTATTTGTTTTTTGTTTTTATATACATCGAGATTATTTTAATGTTATTTTTAATTTATGACGATAAAGCAAATCAAACATATTAGCTAGGTTGATACTAGTATTTCGATCTGGCTAAAGATCTCATCTTAACCCAAAGTTTTTGAAAAGCTAGAGCCTCCTATTAATACGATTTTTTTAGGTTGAAAAATCATCTCACACCAATATCCGTGTTTGACTTGCCAATAACGGTATCTGGAAATATAATCCCTCACGCTAATTATGCAAATACCTAGGAATGACCCTAGACGCCAAACTAAAGTGGAAAGAGCACATCAAAATTAAAACTACAGAACTGAACCTTAAATTTCACCAGTTACAGTGGCTCACTGGAAGGAGTTCACATTTATCAATTAAAAATAAACTTCTTGTTTACAATCAAATCATTAAACCTGTGTGGTGCTACGGAGTGCAACTCTGGGGATGTGCAGCAAAAACTCACATCGAAAATATTCAACGTTTTCAAAATAAAGTACTAAAGAGTATAGTTAATGCCCCTTTGTACATACGAAATTCTGATCTACACAGGGACTTAGGCGTAAGTACGGGGTATCAGACTATTCAAAAATATGCTTCATCACATTCGAAACGATTACAAGATCATATAAATACACAAGCTGCTACTCTAAGCAACAATTCACTTTATACTCGTAGGCTCAAACACCATAAACCACAAGATTTAGTGGACTTTACTTGAACTGTATATAGCTTTAGAATCCAGTGTTAACCAAGCCCCGAGCGCACGCACACAATGATATTATGTGCTTGTGTGCGGTCGCAAACAGAAGCTGCGGTCGCTGCCGAATTGTACACTGTGTTACAATATATATATATAAAATAGTAATAAAATATATATAAAATAAATATATATAAATATAAAATAGTAATAATAGTTCTGCCAGATAATGGAATCGCTTCTACAAGCTCAGCCGTATCTTCCCCAACTTTGGCAAAGCATTTTAAAACGTCTTGCAAAACATGTTTTATAAAAATGCCGTCTTCATATGGGCGACATTGCTTTGCCACCGCAAGTGCAACAACGTAAGAGGCTTTTAATATTTCGCTATCACCATCTTTTTCAATGTGATTTGGCTGTTTTACAAATTTACTGGGGACTTTGACTTTCATTTCATCAAGCAATTTTTGCCTTTCATCATCTTTGTATTTTTCATAATTAATATGGCATGACAAGTAATGCCGCCTTATATTAAATTTGTTGCATTTTGCTAATTGCTTCAAACAAATATAACATTGCGGCTTCTTTTCACGATTTTCAAAAAAAGAAAACATCAGTTCCCAAGAATTATTAAACATTGTTGCTCTGTGTGCTTTTGTGTTGATTACGAAAAAAAAAAAAACAAAAACAATTCCAAACAAGCGTGCGTGGTGTTGCTTTCACAAAGCTTGAGCAGAGACTGATGATAGACTAATGTTTTGAAACGAACAAAGTTGTTGTATACATGTGAATTGCCGACCGTGTCTGTGTGAAAAATACGATTATTGACTTACTCGCGAGTCTATGGCGTGGTTATGACTGCTTTAGAATAATATTACTTGTTAGTTTTTTATAATACTAGTTGTAATTACATGAAATGTAAATCATTTATAACATTTCAATAAAAAATAAAAAAAAAAAAAAAAATCCGTGTTTGACGTTTTAAAGAAAAATATTATGTAAATTTCTCAATTTTTTATATTAAAATAGAGGTTTTTTAGCTATTTTCTTTTAACCGAATAATTCTGCAGAATAGAACTCTTCGGTATAATAGTATACCGAATACCGAATAGTATCCGTATATTCGTGACATCTCTAGTAAAAACCAATCAATTTGTAATTATAATCAATTCTTAAACAACCCACGTATTTATCGAAATTATTGTCTATTACACATCCAAATTCTAATTCTAAAATACACAATATTTATTGTCTCAGGAGAAATATTTAAGTGACATTAATTACATATCACACTCATAGAATTTATTAATAACTACGCAACTGTTCTTCACAGTTAACATAAGAATTAATTAACAATTTAGAAGTACGTACTGGGCGGTTAATATTTTTTTGAATATCAAAATCAATTTGATTTATCTACATAGACCACAGTTGGTAAACACTAGCCCTAAAATACCGTTAACGATTCAAAACGCTTTCAGATGGCTATCGTTATACCGTTAACCGTAAAATACCCTAACGGAATTACTTAAAAACCCGTTAACCCTATATATTCCAAACAAAATAAATAAAAATACCGTTGTCCTTAAAAATCAAAGAAGGACTATCGTTAACCTTACAATACCACTAACTATGTGAAAAAGTTTATATATATTCGGATACAATTTTATACAATTAAATGTTTCGCTATAAATATTTATATAGTCATATAACCATTCATGTTAAAGCATAAATATTTGTATATAATTGTATATAACTTTGTGTTGTTTCAAATTTTGTATATATATGCCAATATATTTTTTTATATGGTCCTGTATATAATTGTACATAATATAACTAATTATATACATATTACTATATACACAACAATTTTTTTTTGTTTTTATATTTTCATGGGTGCTCAATCTTATTTTGAATACTTATGTATGTATTTGAATACTTTTCGGAGAGGTTTAGAGGTCAGCAAATCGATTTTCGTATTTTTTACGTTTTTTGAATTTAATTTATAAATTGGTCAATAACCGCTTGGCAGCCTAGGCAAACCGCTATATCGAGGAACTTGAAATTTGGGATGCGAATCCAATTAGACAGGACTTTTAAAAATGTCTACGACGAGGGGCATGAACGGGAAAAGCCTACCTATTAACGGCCAAAAGCCTACCTATTAACCCGCCAAAGTTAGGAATTTGAAGTACTGTTTTTCGGTTTATCCTCTGGCGTAGATATCCGCTTAGACTGGATTATTGAATATTCCTACGGGAGGAACAAATACGGGGAGCCCTTGACGGCCTGCCCAAATTGTTTTTTTCTAAAAAAACTGAATTTTAATATGTTAATTCAGAGATAAGGTATTTTTGGAATTTTCGCTAGGATCATAGTAAAATGGAAGTTTAAAAGTCTACTTAACATCCTGCCAAACGCCTGGAACTTGAAATATGAGTTTTGTGAGGTATAAGCCTTTGAATATACACATCTTAAATTTTTGATAAAATTGGGTTTTTAAAGGTAAATAGTTAAAAAGGTTTCAAGACTCACATAAATCCAACAAGGTAGAAATTTGAGACTTACAATTAAAACATACATTACAAGCCGTCAAAAAAGAAATATTAAGCGAAAAGTTCTTATGAAAAAGAGTTTATTTTTATTTTTATTTTTATTATATTCCGGCAATTAAATCTACTGGTAACGAAGTATCGGGTTTTTAAGCTAGTTATATATAACTATATATGAAAAAATAATAAACATATTTTTTTTTTTATAATTTTTGATAGTCATATATTGTTCCACATAAAATTATATAGAATTTTAGAAGGCCTCACGCCTTGAATATTTTTTAATTAACTCAGATGTGATTATATATGATCCATTATATAGCCACATTCAATTATATGTGGTGCCATATAAACATTATCTTATAAGTGATTTTAGATATAATTATATAATATCCGGACTTAACATTTCGGAGTTCTTTTCATTGAAATAGTGCGATTGATGATATTGAAAGAGGACGAACAAAAGAAGAAATCTGTGGTTACAGATTTAAAAAATATTCACAATGAAAAAAGTTAGGAAGTTTTTTGTCCCTTCTGAAAAATTTGAAAAAATGGACTTAGCACGTTTGTTTTTACAGGGCTAATTCAAATGCTTGTTATTGTTAAACTAATAAAGCTAGAAGGCTGAAATTTGAGTATGTATCACAGTGTAGTCATACCTTTCACATACATTTTTAATTTTGGCGAACTAAGCTAAAGCAATCAAGGATATTGAAGGATGAAATTTTTAAAATGACTTTTTAACATTTGTGGTCCCGAAATATGGCTACCAATAATTTTGTGGAATAGCAGAGATAGCGATCTTTTCTCTGATACCCCTATTGGCATAATTTTATGAGTACAAGTATTTCAATTATTTGTTTAAAAATTTTACTTTAAATGTCCTTTAAAAGGAAATTTGTCGTAGGGTGCGATGTTAATATACACAATTTTATATTAAATATCAATGATACTTTCCCTCTGATTCCCAAACTTTTTATATGTAAGTAATACTTGTAGTTAATTTCCAAATAAATTTCAGAAAACTTAATTATGTTTTTTATGAGATATTCGCGAATTAAGAACATTTTTCAATTTCGTTATCCTTTTCGCTAAAAGAATTAATTTTTGTGCAACACTGTTGAATCAGGCAGATTTGGATTAAAAAATTACAACAAATTTTTAATTTTCTGTTGACGTGTCCAAAAGTTATGATAATTCAAACATTGTATATTTCTAAAGCTACATTCACACTGAACCCCAAAATACGTATTTTCGTTTTTTTTTTAAGTTTCCTACTGTCAAATTTCATAAAAAGTTTGAATCGAAAACTTAAAAAAAATTAAAATACGTTTATTGGGGCTCAATATGAACGTAGTATAACACATTTCTTGAAAACCCCCCAACTCTGATCAGTGACTTAACCCGAACTATAACGAACTTTGGAAAAAGAAGAAATACGCAAACTCCGCATTAACTAGGAGAATGTTTATACCAAGTTTTACTAAAATCAGAAGAGTTAAAGTTGAAAATGTAATTTTTAAGTGTTGATTATTTTCAAAATGTCCCACATACCACAAAGAATTTGTTACTCTCATTATTTGGCATTTTCAGGCATTTAGAAAGAAATCTTAATGAATTTTCAAACAAAAGTTGTTGTTTATTTCGTTTTCTTTTACGAAATTGTTTTACTCTCTGAGAGTACTTTATCAGTACCCAGCAAAACCACTCATAACCAAATAATGGGTAAAGTAATGGGTTGGCTCATTACCTAGTAGGGGGTAAAGTAAGTGGTTACTTATATGGTTACCGGGCTGGTAAATGTAATGTGTATATAATAGATTTTCATAAAAAAAAATTTATAAAAAAAAAAAATTACAAATATTTTTTTTTAATTAAATAAATAACGTAGTCTCGCTGAGATTTGAACCTGGGTCTCTGGTTGCTAGGCGAACACTGAGCTATCGTCACATATAATAATGGGTTGCTTAACATGTAAATGAATTGTTGTGCTTCGAGTTTTACTGTGTGATGTTAAAAATATATACCTTACCCTCATACTTACAAAAAATGACAAAGTAATGTGTCTAAATATAGATTTTCAAAAAAATATTTTAAATTAAACCGCATTAATTTAATGAAAAGCTTCAATGGACGAGTTCCAGTGGCAATTCATAGATCTAATGCAAAAATTCATTGCTATCATGCAGATACTTCTCTCAGTGTACTAATATAGTGTTTGTTTTGTCCATACCTTTGTATGTATTCATTCGATACATTGTAGGTATTAACTGAAAATATTATTAATTTGTATTATTAATATAAACCCCTTCGTCAGACCAATTATCGCATTACTTCACATTCACTCACTCACACATATTTGTATGTAGTATTCTTAATTAATTTTCAGACTTATGCTACGTTTCCACTGAACGTGTTTTGGACGTGTTTTGAAACAAAACATGTTGTGTACATGACTTCCCATACAATTTTATTTACCCAAAACTCATGTTTCGCTCAAAAGACGTTAGTGGAAACGCATTATTAATTTCGTGTCAGAATTTAATTTTAAACTTGTCGTATTAGAATTTTATTTTTTGTTTGTTTCAAATCGTGTTTAAGCATGCTTTAGCTGTGTTTTGTCATTAGTTCCATTCCCTCCCTCCCGCCATCCATAAATTCTTCAATCTACGTATACACTTTCAAAACGAAATATTAAAAATGAACAAAATTTATAACAAATTCAATGCCAAAATAAAACCATATTTAGCAGTGACATCACAGTTACGTTTATAGTTTTATGTTTTGTTGTCGTTGTTGTTTTTGTTTGTTAAGCTGCTTGTTAGTTTCTTGTTGTTGTTATAGGCCACTCAATGCTTGTTCCTTCTCCCTTCCTCATTTTACAACAAACCAGTGTTGCCAGATATGTTGAGCATAAAATCGTTAAATTTTCCAATAAAAATTGTCAAAATCGTCATTTTATTTTCAAAAATCGTCAAAACAAAAAATTTTTGTTACAAGCGGGATAAAGTTTTAATAAAAAAAAAGAATAATATTGTAATTCACATTTCAAATGCTCATGTACTATCGGTGTAATATAATACGATTTTTTACACTTTTCAATAATTGAAACTTCGAAAATCATGATATTTTATAACGATGACACTTTACCACTTTAACTGTTAATTCCTTCTACATAATTCTGTAAACACCACTTCAGTAGCACAATTTCAAATTCTTTTACATAGTTTAGAAATTCTTTAACAATGTTATTTTCTTTAATTATTAAATTTGGACTTCCATTAACGAATTAAAGTTTCAAATTGCATTACATGTGATGACATAGTTTAATACAATAAATTGTGAAATTTTTGATTATTTCATATTTTTCATTTTGGGTTGGGTTTATTATTATTATTTATTTTTATTTAAATATTGTTTATTACTGCATGTTTTTCCATTTTCAAATATAAATTGTGAATATCTGAAGTTTCACTTTGGAACACTTTATTTATATTACTATTAGGCCTGTTTTTTAAGCACCGGATCTATTTTTGGATTTATAAATGAGATTATTCGAACTCGATGTTTGTTTCGCAAAATCTTGGATGTTTTTTTTAATTTAAAAAATATTTTATTTTTATCTCAATCTTACACTAATAAAACTTTATAAAAATATAAATATTAAAAAAAGCAGGGTTGGCATTCAATAACTTTTCATAATAACGATTGGCTATCACAGTAACACTATTAGCGGAATGGAAATTTAAAAAAAGAGATTCCATTAAAGACATGTTTCTTCTTATGTAAACGGTTTTACTTTGCTATTTAACCTGTTTGATTTTGAAATATCTTGAACAAGTTAAAGTCAAAATAACGCTAAAATACCGAAACGACGATTTATAACGTCATTTTGTTGATGTAACAAAATTTAATGGGTAGAATTTTGAAATAAACCCTGTAAAGACACATGCCACTATTGGAATCGTAGCTTTAAAACGTTCAAAACGGCATTGGTGTGGCCGTGGCAGGCAACTGGCATTGTAATGAAAAGGTAGTGCTTGCCAACCATAAAAAAAGTAAGCACATACTCAGGGAACTTCTGCTGTAAATATTTGTCGTTGTTTCAGTTGTAATACAGTATCTTTATTTTTAAGTAAAAAAACAGTCATTATAGAAGAAATTTGATTTTTGCCTACAAGTTTAGCTCATTTAAAACACAAACCACATTAAATTACAGTATTATGACTTTACATTCATTTTACACAGTATTTTGTTTTTATTTAAAAAAATAAAACAAATTAATGTTTGTTTATATTTTACTGCACTGAATGAACCACTCATTAATAATACAATTGTAGTTAATTTTGTTAACAATAAAAAACAAATGACTCTGTTAGTTGAATTTACTAAAATGTAAGTCGTTATTTTTTCAAGTGAAATTTCATTTGTTTTTAGCTACATTTGCCGGTATTAAGTGCAGAAAATAAATTAAAATAAACTTAACATAAATCGACAAAATAACTTTTTTGCTAAATAGTTTTTAATTTTAACGAAATACTAAAAATCCAAAAATAAATCCAGGTGATTTTTTAATAATAGCAAATAAACATGTTTTGCTGACATATTAAACGTTTGTCAAAAAATTGTCATTTTGGAAGCAAAAATCGTCAAATCGTCATTTAGTAATTTAGGTACTAAAAATCGTCAAAATGACGATAAATCGTCAAACCTGGCAACAGTGCAACAAACATATATAATATGAGGGTGATAAATATTTCTATACTCACGGTTAATGTGAAATTACGTCATGACGTTAACACTAGATTAACCAGAGCAGTAATTTTGACTAATTTCTGCCATGTTCGAAATATATTCTAAATAAAATTAATAATTCTTCGTAATTAAGTTTGATTTTCTTTCTAAAATAAATAAGACGATTTAGAGCTCTTCAGGAGCACTCTATGATCATTTGGCAGCAGCAATGAAATTGTACGACACAACTATTTTCAGTCGAATATGAATATATCCCAAGAAAATCGCATTTGAAAAATAATTACGGACTTCAATTAAAAAATGTTGACAACTTTAGCCAAAAGGAATCACATTTTATCTCATGTGTACACCCAGAACACCGACTTGGTAGTAGCAACCATATTTGTAGCCAATCGAATGGTTCGGTTTTAGCTATCGAATTTTTTGGTAGTTGTTACCGAATTTTTGTTGATCCAATCGAAATTCTATTGTGGTGACAGAATTTCTGTTGTTTTAATCGAATGTTACGTGTTGATATTTTAAACTATCTAAAAATTTTCATACAAAATATGTATTGGCCACTACCCCGTGAAACAAAATTTTGGTTACGACACTACACGTATTGCCAACAATGCCGAAAAGCTTCGACAAAAGTCACCTGCATCAAACCAAGCCTCTATGAAATATATAGTAAAATGCCTAAAATGTGACTTTTTAGATTATGCCCATAAATTGTATCTAAATTGAAAATTTCATAAATTCTTTTCATTTAATATCGTGTTACACTTATTTCGATCCCCGCATGCACAAAAAAACATGTTTGGGTCAACCATATTCGAAGAGCATCGTACATTTTGGATTTATGATTGCGACAACAATGTTACTATGGTTGTAACAACCATTTTCTTATATTTTTTAATCATAACATGATAATTAGACTATGATTCCGAATTAATCTCAATATTGTCATATTATGGTTATGAAAATGCAAACTAAAGCAAAACTAAACTTTCTCTTTTTCAGCACAAACCTTATTTTGTCAGGAAAGTAAAATAACGGAAAAATGTGATTACAGCATAAATAGGCATTGAAATATTGTTAAGAATACAATATCACAATGTATTTATAATGATCATAACATGTTTGTAGCAATCATAATATTTGCACTATAGCCATATTAAAATCCTAGTTATCATATTATGATCATGAAAAAGAATTTCGTCATCATTTATTACCATATTACGATTATTGGAAAAATATTATGTTTACAATTCATTTTGCTTAGGTTGAACCAATGTAAAAATAAATCAATTTTTTATCACTTTTTATTTTATTTATAACACTTTTATGTATAATAAATAATAACTTCATTTAAGGGATGCGTGTCAATTTAACTTTTGCCTAGGCTTCCATGGTAGACCGGGTTAAGACAACCAAAGTATTCATTCTTCCACTAAAAATATGACCATTACAATAAACACCACTTCGCTCTTTTTCTATTTTTGTGTGTTTTTGTTTCATATTATTTAATTTGTTCGGAATTACTGGTTCTCACAAATTCTTTTCCCAAAATCTTTAACATGAATAACACTAAAAGAGCGAGTACACTCAAAAAAGCAGACTGATCATCTTATAGTTAGCGCAGCAATGTAGTTAGAGAGAGTAATATGATAATAAATACTATATTATGATTGTATGCAAGGTAATAATATGATAACCAAAAAAAAAAAAAAATTTTTACTATAAGGTGATTAGCCATTTTATTGGTAAAATATGATTGATACAATAATAATTAATTGAAAACATTGGAAACATAGTTTTGTTGCCGCAATCATATTGCAATCATATTTTTTCTCTGCGTGCGTGGACCGATTTTTCTATTTTCAATCCCAAAAACCCTAGATAATTCAGACGCATTAAGCTCTCTATCTCCTTTCATACGGACACGAACAGATAAATTGTAGTAAACACCCAGAATATATCGTCACCTGAAATCCAAAAGGCCGTAACTACACATTTAATTTTCTACAGGGAGACAAAAAACATAAATGAAAAACTACTTAAAGCTTGGTATCCAAATTTTGGAATTATGCTTAAGAAACAAAGATGGACTAGATTCTGAGAAATAAATTCATGGAAAATAGTAGTTTTTAAGTAATGTAGTTACGTCCTTTTGTTCTTGGTTTTTCTGAAACCAAAAAGCCGTTACTCCAATACAAAAATTTATACAAAAAATAAAACAAGATAGAAAATTCCGCTTTTCGGTAGTAGTTCAAAAACTTTTAAGTTAACTTATTATTTTTTTATATTTATTTGTTAGTATTTTTAAACAAACCGCATTTTAACTATTTAAAATCTTTCGAGAAAAATTATTTAAATTATTAATGTATTCCCAGAAAATAAAATAAATTAGTTAAACAAAAAACAATATAAATCATTAAATAAAATTCAAAAAAGTGCACTACTCGACTTTTTCGTTAATAAATATATTGAAATTTTAGTAACGGCCTTTTGATTTAAGTTAATAAAATCGATATTTTTGAACGCAGCCATATACAATTTTGTGGGAAGGTGTATTTCGGTTAACTACATCGTATTCAATCAAAAAGTTAATTTTAATTGTTTTTCTTAGTCGAGGCCTTTTGGATTTTATGTGACAATATGCTTAATGGTGCCTCCGACCAATTTTCGATATGTTACGAACGTAGTGGTTGAAGGAATTTTCCCCTGTTCAAAACCAGCAAACATTAAATGCGTGTTCTTCACATAAGAGATATCACTTGAGTAAATTTTGACTCACATTCATTAACGCTCACGATAGAATAACTCCACTCACTCACAATCATTCACGAGTTTTTTTCCTTCTGACGCTTTCACGTGAGTAAATTAGGATTTTACTCACATTCACTCGAATCACGCAAATTCACGAACAAAATCTTTCCGAAAAAAGCAAATGTAAAAATGAAGGTAAATTGTCAATGCTTAACTTAAAATTGCTCTGAATATGCAATTTCGCCATTTATTCTGTATTTTAAAGGCCCAACAATTGTAAACCGGTGAAAAAATTAAAGAAAATATTTATTAAAAGCAAAAAAGGATTTGTTGGTTAAATTCTACTTATGCACTTCCACTTACGCAAAAGTTTGAATCACGCATACTCGATCACGAATATTTTTTTCCTACTAACACTCACTCACGTTCACGTGAGCAAAATAGCGTTTCACTTACACTCACGCGTGCTTCACGTGAATCACTCAAAATTCTGCTCACGTGCCCATCTCTATTTCTCATGTAGAGAGAACAAATTAACTTGTATTACTCAGTCAAGTGGTTAATGCCAAAAATCGGTGTTGAGTTAATTAACTAAAGAAGCACGAAAACAAACTGTTACCAACTTAATGATTTGAAACTGTTAAACTAAAAGTGCGTCATATGTACTATCAAAGGACGGTACACCTAGTGTTAATAGTTTCCTCCAATATTTAGCATTATTTTTTTTTTGGTTGGTATTATTTTATTAATATTAAATAAAATGTTTTGGTATACTTTTAGGCGATTTAAATACAGTGTCTAACAATAAATTCTAGATACATTGTTCTATCTGAATCAAGAGATTGTGAGATGTTCGAATGTAGAAATGAGAACTCAGATTTCGCCGAAACTTGAATATGCAAAATTTCAAACGTTTTAGAGATTTTGAGAAAAAATATTTAAATTTTTGTTTTTTGTATGACGTGAATGAACTTTTGTGTATATGTTAGCGGATGTTTAAGCATGTTTAATCCATCCGCGTTAATAATTTTTCTATAACGGTACAAAAATTATGGCAATTTTAAATTAACAATAAAAAAATCTTCAACTTACAGTATTTGCTTAGTTTTAATAAAAGTTACATCAATTTATAGATCAAATTTTGGTTCATCGCCTTTAGCCTCAATGGTTCCAATGCGAAATGAAAGTTGACTACATATTGGATAAACAAAACCGCCAAAGTTGTTTCCTAAGTTTGTTTGAATTTTATTTTTATGTCCTCTTGAAGTTAGGGTATTTTGCGCCATTTTTTCCATTATGAGCGAAAATCAAAATAACATAATCTGACATACAAAGTACATTGTTTTTCAAATTTCATAATTAGGTTTACCAGATCCGGCAGTTTATACACTAAGGCAGACAAAAAGATTCTCATTGAGTTGATTTTGTCTGTTGTATGTAAAGTCTCAGTTTGAGTTAAGCCAATTATCTTTTTCTATTGCAGACAACTGTAGATTTGGGTGATGAAAATGTCTATCATGAAAATTATTAAACTTTTTGAAAAGCAAGAAATAAAATCTAATATGACAATATCATATTAGATTTTCGGACTTTAGGTAGAACAATATTCGAACTTAATATATGAAAATAACATAATAATACATTTATTGGAATGTAATTCTGTATACTTACTGTAGGGTTGCCATTCGTACTGTTTTAAACAGTACATGTACTGTTTTTTGAAAAATGTACTGTTTTATTCACAACACCTAAAACAGTACGCAAAAGTATTTGAATCTCCCTGTATTAATTCCACTTCAGTTTTTTTGTACATATATAAGTATAGTTTGTTTACTTTTCAAGCAATGGATGTTTGTAAACACAATTTTTTTTTCATGACACTGCCCAATGCAAAAAGTAATGGCGTCCAAACTAATAATTTTAGTCAATTTGACGAAATTTAGTCAATTTGATGAAATTTAGTCAATTTTACTTCTTTAGAGGATGTAAACTTGACGAAATTTTGTTGATTTGAATAAAATTTGTTAAATCTTAAAAAAAAATTGACAAAATTTCGTTAAAGATCTACAAAAATGTTTTTGTTGATTTTACCTACGCTATTTGGTTCGGTGTATTAACTTATTTTAAGTAAATATGTGATGTATTGAAGTAAAAGTTATGTTAACAATAAATACAAAAATGTACTGTTTTTTTTTTTTGAAAAGTACTGTTTTTTTTTCATCAATGTACTTTTTTTCACTTTTCAAATATGGCAACCCTAACTTACTGTTCCATTGAATATTCCATTGAATATTTTTTAATTTATTTCAACAAATAATAGACATACATTAATTTTCTTTTTGAGAACAATCCCAAAGAATTTCAGATCAAATGCATCTGAAAGTCTTATGAAAGAATATTTTACCGGTGCTGACCGGTCACTGGCTGATAGGTAGGCACGGTAACAGGCTCGGGTGGGTACGTGATGTAGAATGTCGCAGCTGCGGCATACTGGGCGAGGAGGAGATGGTGGATCATCTCCTCTGTGATTGGCCGGCGCTGCAGGGATCTTAGGCGATCTTATGCTAGACGACCTATCGGTGTTATCGGGGTTAGGTGCTCTCATCCGTTATCTTAACCTATCGGAGTGGGTCTAGTTCCCGGATATGAGCTCTTTACGGGTGGTGTGGTCCTTCAAAACGGAGTTTTTAAACTATAAACCACAAGATCTTCGCGAAGATGATGGTAGCTGGAAATTTTACAAACTGTACCTTCACATGTTTACTCATAACTTTTGATCTGCTGGACCGATTTGCTCATCTTCGCGAAGATGTTCATCAATCTAGTTAAAAATGAGCAGTCTCTATAGTGTTTTCGCGCCGTGCTCGCCCTCATCACATACGGTTTAGGGTATATTTTCGACATAAAAAACAAACAAAAACAAAAAACTGATATAATTTCAAATAACTAAACATTACTTTTTTCTGATCTGTAGTTAAAATTTGAACATTTATTTTTAACTTACTATTAATTTCTTCTTATGGATTTGTTAGTTATTTAAACAATATTTAAAAACAAATGACATGAACATTTGGATTTAATGAAAAGTAAGTAGACCGGATTTAATGTGATTTTTATCATTTTTGTTAAATTACATTTTCAGTTAATTTAAACTACAAACTATTTTGAGTGTATTTATAGTAATTAAATGTGCTAAAATCCCAAAACTTATTTAACAAATTGTGAAAAGCAATCTGATGTAGGCGTGTCCCTATCCGGATTTCATTCCTGCCTAAGGAAATCTTCAGGGGACTTTGTTATTAGAATTTCTAGAGATATTTGTTATGTTAAATCACAAACTCAATGAGAATTTCTTGTTCTCGTCTAGGAGCGAGATTCAAAATTTAAAATATCAAAGAAAAACCAAAACAACAACAAAAAATTGTCACAATTGGCTTTGTCATCTTCCAAATACTACTCTGTTTTTTTGACAGACCTAGCAATGTAGTGACGTTTATTCAAGTAAATCAAATCTCAATTTTGTAACCACATTTCAAACTCGATATTACTAAAATTGAGGAAATAGAAATGGTTGAAAAAAAAATCAATAATGCATATTTTAATATTTTAAGTACAAATTTTATGTACATTAAACACAAATATAAATGCATTAACTTCCGAGCCCTAATTATCACACAACCAAAGTAATACATACATAATTATTTTATTAATGCATATTATTACATTTATTATTAACTTTAAGAAAACTTTTGTGGGAATTCTGTTTCTTATAGCTTATTGTCATTCTGACCAAGGACATTTGAAACAAACAACGAGGAAGTTTAATGTAATTTGAATTTTAAAACAAATTTATTTTTTTCACCTCAAAAAAAAAGTCATCATAAAACAGGTCAACAGTAGAGCGCAAATACGTGTGAAGGAGTGATGTAGAGTAGAGAGTAGAGATGGGCACGTGAGAAAAATTTTGCTTGCTTCACGTGAATCACGCGTGAGTGTGAGTGAAAACTAATTTTACTCACGTGAGTGAGTGCGAGTAGAAAAAAATTCTTCGTGAGTGTGTGTGAGTAAAATTTTACGTGAGTGAGTGTGCGTGAGTATAATTTCTCCAAATATTTTTTATTTATTTTTGCTTTTAATAAACATTTATTTTAATTTTTTCGTCGATTTAATATTTTTAGATTTATAAAATACAAATTAATTGCCAAAATTACATATTCAGAGCAGTTTTGAGTTAAACAAATTTCCTTAAGTTCAACATTTTATTTTGCGAATTTGCGTGATTCACATGAATTGCTAGTGAGTGGAAGTAAAATCTGTGTTAAAAAAAATTGTTCGTGAGTGAACATTTTCTCTCGTGAGCATGGGTGAGTGTGAGTCAAAATTCACTCACGGTCACATCTCTAGCAGAAAGGATGAATTAAACTAAAATGAAAAATTCATTCAATGTCTGTATAATAGATGAAGTCAGTCATCCAACTAATAAATGCATAACTATTAGAGTACCCATGAAATATATGAAAATTGCAAAGTTGTTTTTCTTTCTCGCTCTCCGCTCATTTTATGATAGATTGGGTATATTGGGTGGATTGGGCCATGCCGTTTTGACTTTTAACCTTAAAACTGTTCTACAAATGGTCGTACATACAGAGAAATAAAGTGCCAACCGAATTGGAAAGTATATTTTAATGGTAACAACTTATACATTCAGTTAGTACAATGATATTTACAATCGATTTCCGAATATTTTGGGTGTTGAAACTAAAATTCAGTTGAATTAGCTGACCTTTGTTGTTAAACCTAATGTTAAGTTGTGCCAACTGACTGAAATTCGTAATAATCGATTTTGAGTCGTACTAATTGAATTTCAGTTGGCAAATAGCTTAATTTTTCGCTATGTGTAGCCTTGTTGTTCTACAAATTTTGAAATAATGAGTTTTCGTTAAAAAGTGTAATAAATTTTATTATGCAAACTAAAATAACAATTATTTGTCTATTAGATACTTTTTAACTACATTTAAAAAATCGTGATTTTGGAAATGAAGAATTTTTTTGAACTGCTCTAATAAATTTTGTGAGGCGATAAATTGTTTTGCTACACATCAGCCAATAGAGTATTAAGTGCAGTTATAGCAAAGGTTTGGTTTTTTAAAAACATATCGTCTATTCCACGGTGAAATGACAAAAACCATACAATGAAATATTTTTTTTATTGCCACAAAAATTAATAAAAGCCGTTCAAAATTTTGATTTTTCTCGCGAAAAATCTCAATATTTTTTTATATAAAAATAAAAATTGTTTTTCATAATTACACTTTTTAACGAAATCCCATTAATTAAAACGTTGTAGAACAACAAAACTATTAACCATTTTTAGCCCATTTTATAGGATAAATGTCAAAACGGCATGGCCGGTGTGCGCGATAGAAGTCCAGTTTTTCGCAGATCTTATTTTTTACACCAAATGTGTCATAAAATGCGCGGGGAGCATGAAAAAAACTTTGCTAACTACATAGTTAGTTTCATATTTATCTATTAATGGGTGTATTTTTGTGTATGTATATATACAAATAAAGGACTTTTAGGACTCTGTCTAAACAGTTCCGTATTTAGTTCATTTATACCAAAGGAGTGTTACGTCTTCACTTCTATTGTCACATAGTCGGTACAGATAAAATTCCTTCAGTGTGATATATCGGCTTTGTAGCAGTCAAGCGAATCCTTTGGCAATTATCGCCATGTTTTTCTCTGCATGATATTAATGAATTTTTTCATAGAACCAATGAAAATGAACTGGTACACGTCCATTGAAACTTTTCACTAAATTTATGTAATAAAATTTTATGAAAAATATCACTTTATGTATTCAAAGTTCCATCCACTCAATGAAGATGTTTCCTTTAAAAAAAGTTTCATAAAAAGTATAAAGCTTTTCATTAATTTAAAGAAATTTTTCGTTCATATTGTGAAGAAAAGTTTCATTAGTTTACTAAAAATGTTGATTAGTTTTCATCCACTAAAATTCTATCTGCGTAGAAGCTTGACAAATAGAAGAAGCAT
Organism: Delia radicum; assembly: GCA_021234595.1. Lineage (NCBI taxonomy): Eukaryota > Metazoa > Arthropoda > Insecta > Diptera > Anthomyiidae > Delia > Delia radicum. Next base: position 55,055,720 of record CM037855.1, on the reverse strand, counting down.
GTCGATTATGAAGATATTCTTGGCATATGCAACAAAAAAAAATTTGATTAAAAAAATTGCCCCCAAATGGAAAAGCTGGATCCGCTCCTGACGTATAGGTGGTACAAGGTTGAAATAAAATATTGTACATAAATCCAGTCGATTTTTCCATTATAAATACAAACACATTCATGCATGTATAACTAAAAACGTTTTTAATACGATTTTATGATAATCAAATAAATGTAAAAGTCTTTTACTTTTAATTAAATTCATTTTTCATCATCAATATTCAACATATCGTACCATACTCTGTGTGGCATCATCCCATACATACAGTGTGATTGTAGTTCAAAAGGAGCAGGAAGTATTGTGCAGCGGATGCAGCATTAAGTAAAAATATGTAGTAAATCAGTAGTTAAACTAGTGGGAGCTCTACTGCTGCTGTTTATATTTTAAGAAAAGGAGACAAGACCATCATGACATTCATTCATCCCAATTTTGCACTATGGATAAGCAGGACCTCAAATGGGAAAAGAAAACATTTTTGTAACAAGTTATAGATTGAACAAAATTCTGAGAGCCTTGAATAAATATGGGCGATCTCTTGAGCCACTCAAAGATACAAACAATTGTTTATCGTAAACAAATTCAGATTTAAGCGAATCCATTGTGTGGACAAAATATTTATTTTCTTAGTATTCTTATGAATGATTCTTATGATTTCCAATGTTTTTGGTGAACCCAACAACAAGAAACAATCGGTTGTACTCATCATCCGATGATGGCAATTCAAATTCCGATGATTATGAAGAGGTTGATAGTGATGGCAATTCGGATACTAATGGAGATGAATGGTTTAGATGAATATGTATATTTAGATTCTGAAAGGAGTCTGATACTAACTATTCAGAATCAAACTTATCAAATTCGACTGATATTAGTTCACATTATGGGCGTTGTTGTGTAATGGTTAGCCAGTTGGACTGTTACACAGATGGTCCCGGGTTAAAATAATGAATCACGACTATGAAACAAAAAGCTTCAATAAATTCACCAACTCTACATCAGGTTGCGAGCAACAACTGTTCTGAGACTTATCATCTTGCGCAATTTTAGTGTTGCCATATTCGAAGCCCTTCATCTTTCACCACCTTTCATCTCTCCACTATCCCCTTTCCAAAGAAAGCAACACATTAATTAATAGGAAGAATTTCCTGAGTGTTGCTTTTGTTAAAAAAAAAAAATAAAATTATATATCTCATATGAACTAAAGCACCTTTCATGCATTGTATGCAAATAGTAAAATAAGTTTTGATGAAGCAGTATTAAAAGTTTTAGATATACTACACTGGGAGTTGAAGTTACACTGGAATTCTTTCATTGACACTTTTAATTAAACTAGTGCACGATTTTATACAATTTTATGACGAACTAATTTCACATGCTTTTCATTCATTTTAATTTAATTTTTAAAATGTTTTTTTTTAATTCTTCCTTCACTTTTTGACAAAAAGTTTCATTTGTTTACTAACAATTTTCATTATTTTTGGTAAACTAAAATTCTATTTTTGCACTGAAGCATAAATTACTAAAAACTGCGTTAATATCTCAATTTGACCATATAGATTCAATATTATTAAAATTAAAATCATTAAAAAGAAAATGAATAAAAACGCATTCTGTATTATCGCCTTTACTATCGTCTTTATTATGGAAATTGTACAGCGGCAAAGTAATGGTAAAAAATATAAAAATTTCGTCCTCATATAAGGAGTGAGATCGAATAGTTCTTGACACAGATTTTAACTTCACTTTTTATGTTTAAAAGTGATTTTTTTTGGATCAAGTTATCTTTTAAAAAGTTGTCAGATTATGTGTTCAAAATATAAGCCAAATCGGAAAAGTAGTATGTTTACAAATGGACTTTGAACACAAAGTGAGGGCAAAAAAAGTAGAATTCTTACAAAAAAAAAACCTTAAATTTTGCCAAAAAAAATATGCTTAATTGTCTAGAACTCAGAACAATCAAATGATATTAAGATTATTTTTAAACTATTGCTGAAGGCAACAAAACTAGCTCCCAATACTGTCCCTTGTTTTTGTAATGGTCTGCTCCTATCAATTAGGGCACTGAAGATGTCGGATAAACTTTATTACTCACTTTTCGTTCTGATCGCATTTGTAAGCGAAATAATTTGCCGACCGCTTATATATTTTGCACACATAATCTTACAACCGTTTTAAAGGAAACTTTACAAGAAAAAATAGGTCAGTGAAAACACATGGTTGGGGTAACGATATTCGAAGAGTATAATAAATTTTTGGATTTATGATTGCGACAACCATGTTATTATAGTTGTGACAACCATACTCTTATATTTTTCTTAATCCTAATATGATAATTAGATTAATATATTATTGATCCCAATTAATCTACATATTATCATATCATATGGTTATGCAAATGTTTGTAAACTACTAAACGTTCTCTTTTTCAGCACAAATCTTATTTTGTCAGGAAAAATAAAATAATGGCAACATGTGATTACAGCATAAGTACGCATTACAATTTCACAATACATTTATAATGATCATAACATGTTTGTAGCAATTATAATATTTGCACTATTCCCCTATTATAGTTATCTTATTATTTCGTCATTTATTTTACAATTTATTTTGTTTACAATTTATTTTTAGTGAGTACAACAAATTAAAAAATAAATTACTTTGTTATCACTATTTACTTATGCCTGTTCCACGATCTCGAACGAAAACCTAAGCGAACGCAAGCTAGTCACTCGAATGCGAATCAACTTGGGTTTCTCTATTTCGAAAGCTATCGTTCGCCTATACTTACGTGTGTCAATTGTTGTGTTTTACGTATTTACAAATCATAGTGGTGCCAGACCGGATATTTTAAACTTCTATTACAATTTCCTTTAAAAATACCAAAAATACTTCTAAATTGTTTGAAGATAAGTACAACATTACTTAACAGTGATCAGCTGTATATGACAAATAAATAAATAGAACAAATAAATAAAACAAAAGAAAAATTAATAAATCAGAAGAAGAAAATCAAAAAGTACACCAGCGTTTTCAGCTTTTCCATTGTGGATTTCATTAAGCTGAAATTTAAAGTTCTTAAAAAACTACAAATATTCGTGTTATTTTATTCCTACCTTTTGTTATCCATTCTTTTTTTTTTAAATATTTATAATTTTTTATTATATCATTCATTCCAGCAAAGAACATTGAAAAATGAGGATTTTTTTTTAGGTTCTCCGATTTTTTTTATATTTTTTACATGAATACTCTATAGTCCCACTTGCACATAGCCTTCACCAGATCTCAAAATTTGTAAAAACTCGCGATTTTATGCACGTTTTTAATTTTCATAAATTTGATAAAAATGCTAAAAGTGCTTCACTTTGAAGTGCCATAACTTTTTAATTGTATATCGCATGTTATTAATTTAAACGACATTTGGAAGATGCACTTGTCTTCTTTATAACTGGAGGTTTTTAAACAAAATTATTGTTAAAAAAGTGCATACGAAATGCAAATGCAGTTTTCTATTGTATTTTTCAAAACTTTCTTCCCCTACGATTTTCAAAAAAAGATACAGTTTACTAAAATATGGAATCTTACCTTATAAAAATCAGTATTTGTATATTTAGCTAATATTCCATATTTTAGTAAACTGTATTTTTTTTTTTTTTGAAAATCGTAGGAGGAGAAAGTTTTGAATAATGCATTAGAAAACTGCATTTGCATTAAGTATGCATTTTTTTAGCAATCATTTTGTTTAAAAAATCCAGTTATAAAGTAGACAAGTGCATCTTTGATATTTATGAGAACTAAAAACGTGCATAAAATCACGAGTTTTTACAAATTTGGAGATCTGAAAAAGGAAATGTACAAATGGCACCATAGAGTATTCATGTACAAAAAATTAACAAAATCAGAGGACCCGTTTCAGATTTTTGTGTTTTCTAATGGAATGAATGATATATTTTTTTGAAAATATTTTGTTACTCGAAATTAAAAAAACAAGTGACTGGTTTTGACATTTACGTTCGCACTGTTGACAACTCGTTCGAAATAGAGAAACCAAATTTTGTATGAAAACTGTTACGTTTTCATTCGACTTGTACTTCAAGTCATCGTTCGCATAGAAATTTATTTAGAGAAACCCAAATCAATTTTCTTTCGCTTAGATAGCGAAAGAAAGCATTCTTTCGAAATCGAGAAACAGGCCATTAGTTTAGTTATAACACTTTTATGTATAATAATTTAATTTCACCATTCATTTAAGGGATGCGAGTAAATTCAACTTTTGCCTATTCTCCCATGTTAGACCGGGTTGAGACTACCAAATTATTCAAACTTCCACTAAAAATATCACCATTACAATTAACACCGCTGTGTTGTTTTTCTATTTTTATGTCTTTTTGTTTAATATTATTTAATTTTTTGGACTGACTGCTTCTCACAACTTCTTTTCTTAAACAAGAATGACACTAAAAGAGCGAAAACGCTCATAAAAACAGACTGATCACCTTATAGTTGGCACAACTATAATATGGCTGTAGTTAGAGAGAGGAACATGATAATCGAAAAAGAGACAGATTTTTACAATAACATGATTAAACAAACCATATTATTAATGAAATGTGATTGATACAACAATAATTTAATTAAAACAACTATTTATGGCTGTAAGAAATATAGTTTTGTTGCCGCAATCATATTGCAACCATATTTTTTCTCTGCGTATACACAAAAGCAGTTATAAGAGAAAATGTGTGTCAGGTTTTTTCGATCTCATATCTGATAAAAAATTAAGACTTATTACCCATATATGAAGAATTATGGCATGTAGGCACCAATATATTAATAAAAAATCCCTAAGTTATGTCGCTTTTTTCGTTTTGGTTTGCTTTTGCAAGAATAATTTTTTAAAATTAAGCTTTTACAAGTTAATTATTTTTAAAAATCTTGAATGGTAAATCCGTACCACCTTGAAATAGTGCAAAACCTGGAATATTTAATAAAAATCGATTTGAAAATGAACAACTTTGAACAAGAAAATAAAATAAATTAAAAAGTTCTTTTCGTAAGTTTAAAGAAATTTTTTTAATTTTTCGACTTCTAGATGTTTACACTGTGCTACACTGAAAAATCACTTTGGACGTGACCTAGTGGAGGTTGTTTTTCATTTAATTTTTTAATCAATTTTGAATTTTTTTATTTAAAATTTTGAGGTTATGAGGATTTTGTTTGCTTCATAAAATTTTAAGTGATTGACAATTTTTTAAAGGCCTTTTCGATATTTTGTTTGATGTACGATTTGCCGGAATTGATACTGCCACTGTCCAATCGTGAAGATTCAATCTAGTTCTCAAGCCATGTTTTTTTATAAAAAAAAACGAAAAACAAAATAATTAAATATCTCAAAATTTTTAAAAAGTCTTTTTTGACTCAGAGTGCTTTTTACAAAGAAGCTCAGTTCACGCAATACGCTAATGAATTTCAAATAAAATTGTGAATGTCAGACGCAAAAAACATACATTTTTAAAAATTTTACTCCAATTCTTTATAAGTTTGTAATATTTGGTATACTACAAACTGCATTAACTTTTTTGAATTACTTTTCTAAACACTCAATTCCATTTAACGGCTCAACAGCCCTATGGAAAAAAATGCGATAGTTTAATAATCGCAAAATATTGGTTTCACTTGTAAATCACTATACAATTTTCCACCAAGCAGCGATATGGAAATTACTTTTTAGAGTATGTATATCCCAAGCCTAGTGAGTCTATTTTGTATTGCTTTGGATCTGAAAGTTGAAAACTATGAGCACACAAATAAAATTAATAAAATCAATGGAGATGGTTATCATGGTGCGATAACTATATCCACGAGCTCCGGCTTCATTTTTGAAGAAATAAGGCCCGACGATACCAACAGTGTGTAAACCGCACCAAACGATACATTTTTCTGGATATAATGGAGTCTATATGGACTCTTGTGGATTGGTTTCACACCATATGCGTTAGCCAAAAATGAGCCTCATCGCTGAACACAGTTTTGCGATGAAACGTCGGGCGAATCGATGAGTGAGTTTTAAAGTAAATTTGGATAATTTGGTATCGTTGGTCAAGCGTGAATCTATTCATGATTTGCCAGAGTATATTGATCATAAATGTCAAAAAGTGAGCGCAGTATGACTGTTCGTTTGGAAGCTAACCCTTACATAACTTCTATCGGTCTTAAAAAGTTCCCTTTATATAAAAAATATTTCGTAAAATGGAACATTTGTTTCACACATTTTACAAAAGACTTTCGTGCATATTCGTATAATTTACAACAAACGTTCGTTGTGCCATACAACGAAATATTTCGTAATATGTGCGTCGATTTTCGTTTACGCATGGATTTTTTCTGTGTAAAAAAATGTTATAAAAAAATTTTCAGCTTAAAACAATGAAAAAAACCGTATCAGATAAATGTCAAAACTTAAAAAATTATAAAATCAATAGTGTCCGGAAAATTATAAAATTATAAAATTGAGTTTGGCACAAAAACTAAAATGGAACATTTTTGGTAATTGAAAGAGTTGTTCATTCATGGAAAAAATCTGTAAAAATAGCAAAACAAAAAAGCTACAAAAAATTAGTTAAAAATTAATTTAAAGAAAAAACAGCTTAAAAAAATGTTTACTAAATATTAGTAATATAAGAATAGCAACAATAAATCTGTTAAATTTACAAATATTTAGTTGTATTTGAGCTAAATGTAACTAAATTGAATGTAACAAAATACTCTGCTAAAATCAGAAAAAAACATTTACTAAATGTTTGTATACAAAAAAATCATTAAGAAATGTGAAATTTTTAAAAGTCTGCCCTTATGAAATAAGCAATTTAGAATTTTCTATGAAATAAGCAATCTTGAATTTTTTATCAAACAATTCTGTTGACTTTCTGAGGTTTGTGCTAATTTTACAGAGTAAAATGCTATTTTCAATGAACTAAAATTCATATCGAATATAACTAGAATTTTGTAAATTTAACAGATTTATTTTTGCTGTTTTTATTTTATTAATAAAAAAAAATAAAAAAAATTCTGCTAAATTTAGCAGTTTTTTCTGCAAAGTCATTTTTAACTAATTTTTAGTAGCCTTTTCTGCAATTTTTTACAGGTTTATTATTTATTACAGGTGTAGATAGGTTTTTATAATATCAGAATTTTTTAGGAGCGTCTTTGGATCTCTAATTTAAAAATTGGTTTAAAATACTAATTGCTGCATTAAAAACGTTTCCCAGGAATACCGGGATGCATTCCCTACTTGTTTGTTATGTTTTATTTTGTGTATTTACATATATCAAAATCAGATTTTTGCGTAAGTGAGTTTGCGTGAGTCGAATTCAACCAGAAAATTTAGTTTTGCTTTTAATATTTTTCCGGTAAGATTTTCGTTTTTTTTGGGTGAGTTAGAGTAACATCTGAATTTACTCACGTGAGTAAGCGTAAGTGGAAAGAAATGTTCGTTAGTTATTTTGCGTGAACGAGATTTTTCTTCCATGAGTGTGAATCAAAATTCACTTACGTCCCCATCTCCAATTTGAATAATTCATGTTCGAAATGCAGTAAATCTGTACAGCTTTAGAAATGAAGCTAATGAATGTATTCTTAAAGAAAAAATTTAATTATTTCTTTCGAAGCTTTGATCCGAAGTTAGGCATTTGAAGTGATGAATTAGTTTATACTACACTCGTAAAAAAAGCACCTACAAATAGTTGACAACACCAAAAAGTGCGACAACGCCAAAAAGTACCTAAATTTGCACCAGCAGATTTAGAACCTAAATTTGGGACAGCAGAATTTTAAATGAAATTGAAGTCACGTTCTGCTAAATTGCGTTGACCTAAATTTTACGTATAATGGTTAGTTAAAGTACAACAATTTGACAGAAAAGCTTTTAAATGAAAATGAAAATAAATCAGTTGAAATCAGCTAATGTTGTCTGCTAAATGTTGGTTAAATCTAGGTAAAAATTTGGTTAATATACAAAAATTTAGGAGAAATTTTGTTTTAAATAAATGCTGCTGAATTAACTATAATTTTGCCAATTATTTATTAAATGAAAACAAAATTCATGTTAAAAAGTGTTTTGCAACCGTCAGATAATGACAATCGTAATTAATTTTTAATTAATTACTGTAGAATATTACTTTAGTTAGTCACTTTACAGGAAGAAGAAAACATTTTTTTATTGAAACATTTTACGGACACAAGGGATACACCAGACTGTCGCAGTTTCGTCCCCCTCCTGGGACTCATCAGTGGTTAATTGATGTGTTAATTGAACATAGTATTTTATATTGGTAATTTGCTCTATATGAAAAACTTTTTCACTTTTTTTGGTGTCGTACTGGTATTCGAACTCACTGCCTTACCATCAAGCTATGCATAGTAATCTCGCCTCTTAACGAGTTGAGCCACTGTCGACACAGTGATGACTGTGGCTAAGTGGAGTTTTGTCACACGACGTACACACAAGAATTGTTTCGATCAGAAGAGACAGAATTAACTAATACCAATGCACAATTACCCTGCAGGAAATGTCAATAGTGAAAAAGTATTGATTCACTATTGACTGTGTCACCAGTACTACTAACCAAATATTCCCCAGGCAATGTAATTTGCTATAGACATTTAACATGTACGTGTCATTGAAAATCACTAGTGACATTAGAACTATTGACTAGGTAGTGAATAGGTAGTTCTTATGGCCCCATATGTAGACATTGGAACCAAAGATTCACTAGTGACTAGGTAGTTCTTATGGCACCATATGTAGACATTATAAACATAGATTCACTAGTGACTAGGTAGTTCTTATGGGACCATATGCAGACATTGGACCAAAGATTCACTAGTGACTCGTTAGTTATTATGGGACCACATGTAGACATAAGAACCATAGATTCACTAGTGACTAATTAGTTCTAATGGGACCATATGTAGACATTGGAACCAAAAATTTACTAGTGAGTTAATAAAGTAAAAAGTGTAGACTCTTAGTTGACAATGTCAACAAAATAGTAGACAAAAGTGGAGACTTGGAGACACTTGACCCCAAGCTTCCTGCAGGGTAATTTCTCAACTAGAATGCTTCTTCTTAATCCTATCTCTTTTTCACAAGTAATTATCACGTTTTTTGATGCGCTTTATTTCATTTTATTCTCGAATAATTTACACAATTCAAAACACTATATAAATACAGTTAATATAGGTTTTATTTTTAATATTTTTAATTTTAATACTAACCTTATTATTTTAAATTTAATGGTTAAATTTTTTATTATGAATTCAATATTTTAGCTGGCAACATATTTTTTCTTGCTTTCTTCTCGTAATTTTTTTCTGATTGAAGCTCAAACATGTTTTTATATACATGCGCTTGTTGTTGTTTTTATATAAAAAATTTATACACAGTTGAAAAACAACCACCAACACATTTATTATAGAAATGCACGCACATATAGACACTAACGCACAAACATTTGAAACAAATTCTCCATATCATTTAAAAAAAATACACTAAATATTAGAAGAAAAGATTAGTTCAAGTACAACTGAAATTTGTTCATGTGGCAAAATGAGATAACTAATTAATTTAGTTAAATAAGAGATTTAAACGATATCAGCAGAAAAAATTAGTTCAATTGAGTTGGAACCCATTGAACAGACTTTTGAACTAACTTTTTTTATGAGTGTACCTTTGTTTAGACAAATTTGTGTATATTTAGTATTTTCACCGTGAGATTTAGTTAAATGTATTTCATAATTCTTTTTCTGAAATTGAAATTGAAATTGTTCTTCTCAAATTGTTTAAAAACAAAGAATTCACGGGCCATAGTACATTGATCCCTTATTTAACATATTAAAATTGTATGTTACCATTGATATACAAAACTATAAATAACTATTAGTATGGAGTAGTACTTGGCCTGGTATTAAATACGTATTACAATTGATTTATGCAAAGCAAAAGAACAATTTTAAAAATTGAGTTTACATAAAATTAAATACTATTTTGATATGTGAGCAGCACGGTAACGTTTTTTTTTTTGAAGAATTTCGAGAAGCAAAATTTGAAAAAGTCTGAAATTTAAATCAAGATATACCGTTTGTTATCGTTAAATACTGTGACCCTTATGTACAGAGCAGTGATGCAAGCCGCCGGTCGGCAGCCGGTTAGCCGCAGGTTTTTTTTTAAGTCGACGCCGTCGCCGACACTATCGCTTTGAATCGGCTGTCGGCTAAGCCGCTTGCATTATCCAACCATATTTACAAACATTTTTTTTCCATACTTTAATGAACAATTCTTTAAACAAAAAATCAACAATAATTTTGTTGGACTTTCAAATTCCATACAAAAACTCGTATTTTGTGTTTCTGAAAATTTGGATTAGCTTGTATTAAAAAAATACTAGTAAATATCATTAGTAGCTATTCGGACTCTCACTGCCGACATTCACCTCAATATTCAAATCTGATTATTTCCCTATTGTTAGTAGTTTGCCCCATTTTGATTTCAGGTTTTAAAAATTTGATGATTGTAAAAACGCTTGGACAATAAAAAATAAATATAAAAATAAAAATAGTTGTGATAAATAAAGGGGTCAAAATCTGAGGTGAATGGTGAAAGTGAGAATAGAAATCGCTATGATTCTAATATTAGGACATGATTTAAATAAATTAAATGAAACACATTTAAAGAAATAAAAGTTGTACAATTTGGTGTTCTTTCGCGTATGTTTTTTTAAACCACGTAAAGTGAATGGTTTACCCGGTGTCTTCGAATTCAATAAACGATTGTATGTCGAATCGATTGTAGAGATATGTCAAAATTATTTCAATTTCACTGTAGTGGAGAAGACTTGAACACGTTATTGCTAAAAAATGTTATAATTTTGTTCAAAAACAATAAAATTTAACACAAAATATATTTTTGTCAATAAATCTCACTTTTCCCGATTTTATTTACTAAAATTTATAAAGTTTTTAATTGCTAAATTCAAATGAAAACTAAATGTGAGATTTGATGTCAGACCTCATTGCAAGAGACGATTGCAATCAACAATATCTTGATATTCCAACAACATTAAAATTAAGTGTTTATTAAGCTGAAATAATTTTGACAATTGCTTGCTATAATTTTATTGCATGTAAAGACGCGTGATTATACTACAAGGTTTTAAACAACTATGTCCTAAAACAGTACCATAACAGTTCTTGAATAACGGTTGTAAATTTATGTAAATTTAGTTTTTTCTAATAACCTTTGATCAAGGACAAAAAGATAAACTCTAAAAACTTGTGTCAAATCGCTAAACTCTATTCATTTCCGCTTTTTAGTCAAAGTTTCCAGCGATAAAATGTATAAACTATGATTAAAAAAATCAAATTTTTACCATTATATCCAAAATAAACATTTTTTATATTGCATTTTCCCATAGATGATTATATAAAAAATATTTAATTTTTCTTTAAAATTCATCTTACAAGTGAACTAAAAATTTTGTCCTTTTGCATTTTGGGTCAAAATATCTGTAATATTTTTCATTACTTAGGTTTATTTAGTTATTCTAACTAATTTTATCTAATTTTTTTCTAAAATATAGCTAGCATTTTGTCAATTTTCTAGCTAAAAAAATTAAGCTATTTTTTACGTCAGATTCTTCAGTTACTTTTCTTGAAAAGAATTTGCCAAAAATGTTTGCAACACAAAATAAATTTAGCTTCCTTTTTTCTTCGCATGTGTTTTGTCTTCTTGAAAAAAATTGATTTTCCTCTTTCAGCCGTTTATCAGCCGCCGCCGACACTTTTTCCCTCATACACGCGGCTGCGGTCGATTAAGCCGCCGACTGTATTTGCCTCGAGCAGCCGTCTCCGACGTTTTGTCACGGCTTTTATCTCTGGTACAAAGCCCAAACTAAAATAAGATACACCCATTAAATTTTTTTGCTTTTACAGAAATATTTCCAACTTTTTTCAACCACATTATAGTACACAGAGAGAATTTCTTGGACTTGTTTTAATGAAATAATAATGTGAATGAAAAACTTCTTATACTTCATGAAAAAACTTTATAGTTTTAATGAAACTTTTTCATTAGTCGTATGAAATTTTTAATAAATAATATGAAATTTATCATTAAATTTTATGATTTAATTTAGTGAAGTTTTAACACGCAGAGATTGCAAAATGATTGCGGCCACAAAACTATGTTTCATACATCCATAAATGGTTGTTTTAATTCAATTATTAGTGCATCAATCATATTTCACTAATAACATGGTTGCTTTAATCATGTTATAGTAAAAATCTCTCTTTTTTCGGTTATCATATAATTCTCTTGGCTACAATCATAATATAGTAGTTATTATCATATTCCTCTCTCTAACTACAGCCATGTTATAGTTTCGACAACTATAAGATGATCAGTCTGTTTTTTATGACCGTCTTCGCCCTTTTAGTGTCATTCTTGTTTAAGATTTTGTGAAAAGAAGTGGGAAGCAGACAGTCCGGACAAATGAAATATTATTAAACAAAAAGACATGAAAATATAAAAACAACGCAGTGGCGTTAATTGTAATGGTGATATTTTTAGTGGAAGAAAAATAGTTTTGTAGTCTCAACCAAATTAGAATACGGACTACCATCGCAACCATTTCATTATAGGCCATTTTTTTAAAGACAAAATCGGGTGCCTTGGTTACTCATCTGAGAAAAAAAAAATAATTTTACTTCACACACGAATGAATTCTTTAGGTCTAACGTAGGCGGATTTTAAAATTAAAATGGTACGAGGGTAAACTCAAAAATTTAGAAAACACCATAAAAAATTATTGTTTTCTGTTTTTCAAAAATATACTAGGCAAAAATTTAAAAATGTCTACGTTAGGGACATCATTTTTTAGTGTTCTACAAACCAAAAAAAAAAGGCACCCGATTTTCAATATCTTGTTTTGAGAAAAAGCATTAAAAATAAATATTGCTTATGTAAAATAAAGCGCAAGGAGTTTGTTTAACCAGCTGTAACTTTTTTATTTCTGCGATTTTTCTCCAAAATTTTCATAGCATATAGAAAAAAGTTCAAACTATTGAAAAATTAAAATCTAAGGCTAGTAAACCCCTTAATAACACAAATCTTATTCGTCAGCGCAAAGACAATTTGATCACCTAAATTATTTTAAAATAAGTTTATTTAAATGTATAAAATATTAAATAAATAAATATACGTTTGTACACTCTCAACATATTTTCTGTTACCGATTCAAGTTTATTTCCAAAGTTAGTTGAAGAATCAATTAAAATTCATAGAAATATATTTTTCAACTTCTCCTATCGGTTGTTTAAAAAATAAACTGTGGAAATTTATCTACTTTCGTTAAATATTGGCAGTTAAATATTGAATATTTTTTGATTGCTCTTTCAAAAAAAATCAAGTAATTCCAATAATATTTTTTACAAAAATAGTTTGTTTAAATACAAAATTAGTTCAATTGAATTTACAAGAAATTCAAACATAAAAACTTAACAAACATACAAATATTGGCTGGTGTATGTGTTCAGTTTTGTAATAAAAAACTTTTAAATATCAAAATCAAAATAAAAAAATCGTTTTCTTTTACGTTTTGTCCGTTAAATATTGAAGATTGTTTTAAAAGACTTTCTGTTGTTGTTACTACTTTTTTTTCGATTATTTAAACAATGTTTTAAAATAATTATCAAAATGTTTTGAATAGAATGGAAAATAAGTTGGCCTTTTTTTAATTGTGTTAAATATTTAATTAACTTAATGTGTATTTTTGGTTTTTAACATATTACTATTGTGAGTGTACTTTTTAATTTATCTTCAGCAGAATGCTGGGAGAATAATTATAATTTATATACATTTCCATAACAATAATATGAAAATATTGAGATCAATTGGGATACATACTATGATAGTCTAATTATCATATTTTGATTAAGAAAAAGATAAGAGTATTATTGTCATAACGATATTAACAATGGTTGTCTCAATCCAAAAATGTGTGATGCTCTTCGAATATGGTTGCCCCAATTATGTTTTTTCTGTGCATGGTTGATCCACTTTTTGTATGTGTTTTTCCTTTTATTTACATTTTTACTTCTTTTTTAAACTTTTTAGTTTTAGAATTAATATTTTGCTTATGTATTTTTTATTGAGAGTTACATTTTTAAGTAATATTTGTTACATTTGTCAATGTTGGGAACGCTATAAAATATTACGCAAAACATATGTCTAGAGTAGTTTTTGTCCGGACAATTTCGCAATTTTTTACTAACCGTGTAGTTAATTAAAAAAACAAACCACATCAAATGACTGTTTTATGATTTTACATTAATTTTTTACAGTAGTTTTTTGTTATTTAAAAAAAAATGTTGTTCATTTTTACTGCAATTGTTAGCAATATTTTGAACATTAAAAACCAAATGACAATGTTAGTTGAATTTACTGAAATGTAAGTCGTCCTTTTTTTAAGTGAAAGTTCATTTGTTTTTAACTACATTTGCAGTGGTCTTTACCTACACAGTATTCTAAGTGTACCAAAAATTTCTGATATGAATACCCTTAATGATAAATAGCACAGTGCAACAGCCATTCTGGGGAGTGAGGAATTCCAGGTCATGGTGAAAGTACTAGGCCACTATAGGCCAAACTTTTTGATTATTACCTTTTATATTTTTATACCCTCCACCATATGTGATGAGGATATGAAATGGCGATCACGGCGCGAAAATGCAAAAGAGACCTTATTTTTCACCAAACGGTTTAATGTGAATCATATTTTAAATTTACCTCAAATTTCTTTTTCACCTCAAAAATGTTTATTTTACAATTTTATAGCAAACTTTTCCGTTGATTTTTGCATAATATACTGTTATTAGCATTGGAGAAAATTTAAGGTAAATATAGCAAAAATTTTGTTGATATTACAGTTTTCGTTTACTCTTTTTAGTCTACAAATATTTAATAAAGGTTTTTGCTAATTTTAGCAAATTAAAATACTATTTTCAATTATCTAAAATTCAACTCGAATATGACTGAAATATTGTAAAGTTTACAGGTTTATTTTTGCTGTTCTCATTTTATTAATATTTAGAAAAAAAACTGCTCATTTTAACAGTTTTTTCTGCAACGTCATTTTTAACTAATTTTTAGTAGCTTTTTCTGCTATTTCTACAGATTTATTTCTATGAGTTTAAAAAAAGTAAAGTATACATGCACTCAGGAAATTAAGAAGGTAGAAATTACCAAAAATGACTACAAATGTAGTCAATATAATTTTTTTAATATAATATTAACTTTGCATGATTTAAATTTTAATTACGAAAAATATTATCAGATAGATGAATGCCCTTTTCATCAATTCACAATTATAATCTTAAACGGGCGTTTTGTATAACCGCTCGCAATATTAGACTATATTTCCCTGATCTCAGCTTGAATGTTGTGCTTTAGCTGTTATATGGCTTTAGGCAGCCTTGGGCGACGTCAATTACATTTCACAATCATTCACATGTAAAATTTTTATATATCATTAACAATTTCATACCTCCGCTCACACTTCCTTGGAAAATACCAAACATGGGGATTAGTAACAACATCTAGGTATTTAATTAAATACACAAATATTGGTATTAAATCCCGTGTCTGGTGTTGACAAAATTTAAAATTTAGCAAGGAATCGTTTAAGCATACAAGTGTGACCGTAGGACTAATCTTATTCATGATATAGAACAATTTCACAAGTGAATGATTTTGAAATGTAATTGACGTCCCTCAAGTCTGGTTTTAGGATTGTTCACATACGGTCGTTGTTTGAGATAATCCCAAATTTTGCGTCAGTAAAATTTAATGCTCATTGGAAAAGTAAAATTCTATCACTTTGGTCCTTTGATTATTCGTCTAATTTAGCATGTTGGTGTAACAAGGTTCGATGAATAAAATGTGTAAATAAAAATAAAAAAAGTTATTAAATTTTTAGACGCAGGCGTAACTTTTGGCCAACCCTGTATTTCAATAAAAAAAAATATAAATTTTACTCACAACTTCGTTTTAATCACTTTCTTTGTAATTTTTTTTTATACTATTACCCTAACCGAGCACTAGCTACTTTGGCCTTCGGCGCGTTTTAGTGAAAACAGACTAGTGCCTCTTGTGGGAATCGAACCCACGACCCCCGCACTGATAACCCAGCACGCTACCAACTAGCCTACCGGGGCGCACTCTTTGTAATTATTTCACCATTTTAATGTTCTTTTTTATTAGTTCCTTTACACCGACTCCGAGTCTTAAAAACACAACTCCCAATACTCATTTCGGGAAATAGAACTTTAAAATCACTGACCTATTTTAAAATTTTTGCAGAATTCCTTTAATATTTAAATTTTTTGTACAATATTTGGTTTCACAAAATTTGGGCATACAATAAAAAGAGAATTGAAGAAAAATATCGATTTAGCAGGAATCAAAAATGTAGAAAATCCCAATTTATTAGTGATTTTGAAGCTAAATGGTTTAAATTATTTAAAACTAAACATTTTAGATTTGCCTTCCTAAAATATATAAAAATCCATTCGAATTTCGTTATTTTTTAAATAACATTAAAATAAACCTTTCTAAATGATGGAGTTTATATTTAGTAGTTGAGCATTAAATGGGTAAATGAAGAATTTTTCTTCGATTTGAGATCATTTAATCACATTTTCCTACGATGTTTTAAATAAAACGAAACTTGATAACATTTTGTCAGTAAATTTTAGAAAAATAAATTAAAAAATGGAGAACTTCTATAAAAATTGCAAATTTTTAAAAATCGTCATTTTCTATATAATACATTTTGTGAAGTCGTCATTTTATCATATTTTTCTTCAAAAATCCTCAAAATGGAGACAAATCGTCAAAAGTTGGCAGCGCTGCTAACTCACAAAAAAAGTGCTAGATATAGCATCTATTATGCTAAAATGGCAACCCTGACAGTGTGTATTGTTGCTGCAAACTTTACTTGAACTGCAGACAAATCCACTTAAGATTATTGTTGTTTTCTTATTCGTGATTTAATATGTTTTAACTCTTGTTCAGTTTTAGTTCACTCAAGTTTTTGTTAATTTTATCACACACCCACGGACAGTGAAATGACAAAGTTTTCAAATGCAATTGTAATCGAATAAAAATATAAAATCTCAACTAGTGTTTCCAATTCGGTTAATCGATTAATCGTCGCTATATCGGACTAATGTCGAAACAAATAATTTAAAACTCAAATAATTATTCAACCCGAATAATCGGTTAAAATAGGTCAATTAACCGGTAACATTTTTTATATTGATTTTTTGACAAAATTTGTTGATTTTCTTGACTTTGGCTAAAAAAGCTTAGCAAAAAGAAATGCAATGTAAAATATCATCAAACTCTTTGAAAATCGAGTGAAAGCGATCCTTAAGCCTCTATATGAAATATTTGTATCGGCTTTAGGAAATTAGATAGAAATTTTTTATTCTGTTTTCAAAAACTCAAATTTATGTTACCATCATTTCTATGTATTTCAAGACAAGGTTGAATTTGTTTTAAAACGATTTGTTTTAAAACGATTGTTTTAAAAGAAAACTGTGTAATATTAAGGATTTAATTCCACTGAAGGCCAAGTTTAAAATGCCAAAAACAAAGTTATAAATGGTAGTAAAAATAGCACACAAAAAAATCAGAATTGGCACAAAAAAAAAAAACAAAAATTTTATGCAATTCAAAAAATTGCTTAAAATGACAGTCAAGAGTTTTTGTATAATATTTTTATTAAAAAATCAATAATAAAGAAAGTGATAAAGTGATAATTACTTGAGAAAAAGGGATAACAATAGGATTAAAAAGAGAAAGCATTCTAGTTGAAAAATAAATGGTTCATATGTATTGGTTAACTAAGTCTCTTCTGTAATTGACAAAACTCCACTTAGCCACACTCATCGAGTCATAGCCTGTTGTATGGCTGTGGGTTTGAAACTCACTACAACACAAAGTAAAAAGTTTTTTCATATAGAGCAATTTAACAATTTAAAATAATTTGTTCAACATAAATTAACCAATGACGAGTCCTTGGAGGGGACGAAACTGCGGCAGTCTGGCAAATACATTGTGTCCGTTAAAAAAAAATAAAAATTAAAAAAAGTTACAAATAAAAACGTTTTCTTCTTCCTGTGAAAATCTAACTAAAGAAATCTACAGTAATTAATTGTAATAAAATTAATTACGATTGCCATTATATGACGGTTACAAACACTTTACCCCAATAATAAAGAAATTTACAGTAAAAGTGCTAAAATGTTATCGTTGTAAATTAGTATGAACTTAAACACTAAAAAAATATTAATTTTTAAATTTTTTACAAAATTTGGGTTTCAACCAGAGTTCGAAAATTTATGTACCACTAACATAACGTTGCTATCAAAATAACCAATACAACGATCTCTCTTGTTTCGTTCGTATATATAAACACAACACAACGAAAATGTTTCTTTCGTCAAACATTATTATTTCGTAGTGGTTATTTTTTTGTGTTCATTCAACTTAAACATAAAAACGCGTTTTAACGTTGTGGTTGGCAGAATAAAGAAATGATTTTTCTGCATGTTATCAATGTTTTTTTGCATTAGTTTTATGAAATTTCACTGGAACTCCTCCGTTGAAACTTTTTATTAAACTAATGCAATTATTCATAAAATTCAATGAAAATTTTATTCACTTGTAATATGACATAAACACTAAGAACGGTTTACAAATAGTTTTGTTCTATTCCATAAACACAACAAAATCAAACTGTTTGAAATATTGGACAAACAGAACAAAATCGTTTAGTTTGGTCTCTCATCGAAAACTAGTGAAAGTGTTTGTGTTCTGTTTACAAATCAAAATGAAAATGAAAATAAAGAAATGTTGTGTTTACGTTTACTGTGCACAACAGTAAACGTAAACAGCAAAAAGCAAAACAGAACGATAGAAAACCGGTTGCTTGTGTTTAATTTCGAACTCTGGTTTCAACTATATTTTACAGGAAAAGGGGGGTTTTATGTTAAGGATCCAAAAAAAATGTAGTTTTTACAAAATAATGGGAAAAGTGGCAAATGCCAAAAAAAACTTGCACTGCTGAAAACATTTTTTTTTTCAAAAGCCCTTAGATTCCCACATATTTTAAGAAGACCAAGATTCTAAGAAATGTTTTATTAAAACATACACTTAGAATACTATGTAGGTAAAGACCACTGCAAATGTAGTTGAAAACAAATGAAATTTCACTTAAAGAAAGGACGACTTACATTTCACTAAATTCAACTAACATTGTCATTTGTTTATTAATGTTCAAAAAATGACTAACAATTGTAGTAAAAATTAACCACATGATAGTAAAAAATAAACAAACATTTATTTTTTTAAATAACAAAAAATAACTGTAAAAAATGAATGTAAAATCATAAAACAGTCATTTGGTGTGGTTTGTTTTTTATAAATGAACTTCAAGGTTAGTCAAAAATTAAATTTGTTCTACAAATGACTGACATTTACATTAAAAATAAAGAAGCTGTATTACAACTTAAACAACTACATATTTTTAAAGCAGAAGTTCCCTGAGTGTAGCAGGATGCTCTCAATCATCCTCGACAGACACTTTAGAAACAATGCAAAAAAACATTTCTTTGTGTTTGTATTGATAAAAACGCAAAGAAATACATTTTAATCGATTAATCTCCAATTTTGTCGATTAATACATTTTCGCAGATTTTTCGAATAATGCCTTAACCGATTAACCAACTAGGTCGAATAATTGCAAACACTAATCTCAAAATAAATGATTTGTTTTAAGAGTCATTTTGTAAATTTCATTAGTCATTTTTTAATTCCTAAAATTGTTTTCTATGTTAGTTCGTCTGTGGTTGTGGTTTAAAAACATTTTTGTAAACCACATGCTCTTATTTAGCTTAGTTTATTTTAGAATTTACACAGAGAAACAGTAAGTTCAGTAAGGCAACTGAATTTTTGACAACAAAATGAATGATAGTTGTTGCAATCAAATGTATTGTAGATTCAATATAATTTTATTTATCCAACGCTTCAGTCCAAAAAAATATGGAAGGCTGTAGCCGATCCATGCAGTTGTCTAATTTTGGTTTTCTCAATAAATCTGTTTTCTCCGTTTTTTAACAAAGAAGTTTAAGAATATTGAAAACAATTTTGACACAATTTTGCATAAGAAATAACTTTTGAAGATTTTCTGTTAAGGAGTTATAAACATATCATATAAGTGTTTGGTACCGTTGGAAAGGAAATTAGCTGTAGATTACGATATTTTTAAAAAGAGTCACATTTAGTACTCTTGATAAAACAAAATCTTGAGTAATCCCAATGCATTGAACCAAAACCAGCGGTGAAATCAACTAAATCGCATGTTAGATTGATGAATGGGTGATCACTGTGCAACCAACAATACCTGTGCGTAATTTTAACAAATTTTTTCGTATATGTATTTTTTGACGTTTAACTATTTGTTGATTGTTATTTTGACGAAATATCGTCAAATGTACTAACAGAAATAAGTTATTTTAACAAATTTATTTGATCAAATTGAATAATTATTTTGTTGTTTTAACAATGCGCTTTATTCAATTTAACAATGCGCTATTTAATATTTAAATTAATAATTAATTACAATTTTTATATTTTTATAATTAGTTTTCTTCACTATTACAGATGATCACTTATATAAAAAAAAAAATAAAGTAATGACAATAATAAAAATTTACAATTTACATAAAACTGTATGAAATTACATCAAATTATTTAAAAATAATTAATAAGCACACACTTAACTTTCCACTATAATTCACCGAGTTTAATTAATAATTCACAATTCTTTTTTAAAAACTCATTTAACATAATTTTATTAACTTTTCCAACTTTTACAAATGGCTCTCACACACTAACACGAGTAATAACGCCACAAGACTAACGGCAGCTGTTTTACAATAATTCACATCAATTTGAATAACATAATTGTTGTTTTAACAATAAAATTTGTCAAAAGTTAACAAAAATTTTATGTTGATTTCACTTACGACATTTGGTTCAGCGTATAAAGGTAAAAATTTTAGTTTTTGTTAAAATGTACATTTTCACTTTTCAATAAAACATTTATTAATTATGTCTATTAATAAATGTTTTATTGAAAAGTCCATTAATTTTTTTGGACTTAAATAGACTTTTTTTGACAAAAATGTGAAATTTATGTCCGAATTTATGGTTTACTGTAAACAATTCCCAATAATAACAAAAATCCCAAAATGTGATGTTTAACATTTTTTGCTGCCATGTCTACATCGGTGATTGTAAGAGCCAATAATAAGACAAGAATGGATCAAAATTGATTATTAATAGGTTTTTTGTTAAAGTTCTGCCTATTATATAGGCTCTAGCTTTTCTAAAACTTCGGGTTCTGATGAGATCTTTAGCCAGATCGAAATACTAGTATCAACCTAGCTAATATGTTTGATTTGCTTTATTTTTGTAAATATACGGAGGTTGAAAGCTCGTTATAAATTGAAAATAACATAAAAATAATCTCGATGTATATAAAAACAAAAAACTAATATAACTGTAAAAAATATTACTTGAGCCAGAGTACACACTAAAAATTTTTTATATAAATAGAACATTTTTGGTCTTCAAAGTTTAGTAACGTCATGATGCTTGTTAGGAAAAGACCTAACCACGTGGTTGATTACTAAGAAGACAAGAATGGAGCAAAATTGATTATTAATATTTTTTTTGTTAAAGTTCTGCCTATTATATAGGCTCTAGCTTTTCTAAAACTTCGGGTTCTGATGAGATATTTAGCCAGATCGAAATACTAGTATCAACCTAGCTAATATGTTTGATTTGCTTTATTTTTGTAAATATACAGAGGTTGAAAGCTCGTTATAAATTGAAAATAATATATTTATATGTTGGAATATCTACAACCGCTTCCGCAACCTAATTTGATGAGTGCACAATTTTTTTTAAGGGAATCAACATTCAGGATATTGTTCCTATTTATTAATGTGTTACTTTCTTTTGGAAAGGGGATAGTGGAGAGATGAAGGGTGCGGAAAGATGAAGGGCTCCAAGCATGGTAACAATGTAATTGCGCGAGATGATAAGTCTTAGAACAGTTGTTGCTAGCCACCTGATGGAGAATTGGCGAGCGTATTGAAGCTTTTTGGTTCATAGCCCTGATTCATTATTTTACTTCGTTGGGGTTAAGGCGCTGCGATACATATAAGGGATAGAAGACTCATACATATTGTTTTTCTAAATTGATGTTGGCGTCACCGCGAATCAAACCCGGGACCATCTGTGTAACATTCCAACTCGCTGACCATTACACCACAACGCCCATGTTCAGAAAGAAAATATTTATGTGGAGGTAAAAGACTGTTGGTGCTTTTTGGAATCAAATCGCCAAAATTTGATTTATTTTAATTTCTACTTTAAACGAATGTAGTTTTTGAGTGCAACAATTAATATTTTTTTTATTTAATCAAAAATTTATTTTGTTAAATAATCAATATTTTAAAAAAGATACTGGTACCGATTTCGTCCCGCTATTCGCAAAAAGCTGGACCGGAGTCGGACCAAATTTGGAATTTCACATCTTCGAATGGGAATATATAGGGAACTATTAGAGATAACCCACGGATAGCATGTTAGTCTCTAATAGCAGATTACAAATATGTTAATTTTTCAGAAATCGGTTAGAAACAAAAAAATGGTGAGCACTCAAAATTTTATATGCAAAAAGTTCCCTATTTTGGGTGGTCATATGCCGCCCCGGCGGGTCTTTAAGGTTCAATATCGAAACTTAAGCTCGATATTGCATCAATTATGCCTGCTCCAAACTTATTTGACATCGGACTACTACGTAAAAAATTGCCGAATTATTTCCAAAAATGTTGTGATATATCCTACTGTGCTGTGTCAGCAACACAATGAAGAGTCTCAATCAGATAACCGATGAATGTAAGGTAAATGTGTTTAAATTAACCATAAGTACTACCCAACCTATTTAGCACTAGAATGACCGAAATTTGTTTAAGCCTACTCTGCTCAACACCAATCAAAACACTCATACAAATAACTCTGTAAAAATAGCAGAAAAAGTTATTAAAAATTATGTTGCAGGAAAAAGCAGTAAAATTAGCAGAATATTTTTGCTAAATATTAGTAAAATGAAAACAGCAAAAAAAAAACTGTAAAATCTACTGAAAAATGCACTTTTGACGAATTTTTAAAAAAACACCAGAGTAACCAGTCAGAAAAAGACAAACGGGCTAGCGCTGGCAAGGCACTTTAGCAGGTGACACGATTGCTGGCAATAAGAAATCCCACTCCCAAAATGATAACATCATCAGACAAATGATGATGTATCTGTTTAAATTGTGTCGGACAGACACTGGGGAAACAAAATTTCTAACGTTGGCAAAATGTTGGTAAAACCTATTTTATGGTGGTCTAAAAAAAGATTTTCCACAATACAAAATAAAAAAAGTTAATTTATAATTGTTTTGGTCCCGCCGGGATTTGAACCCTGGCCGCCAGATTGGCAGCCAACAGCTCTAACCACTGAGCTAACGAGATATAAAATACTTGATAGTTTAAAACTTAAGTGAATGATAACTGCTGGGCAGCAGTTGGCTGCTAAAATATGTCAGCCCTGGCATAAGGTTTGCTGCAAACAACTTGCCAACGTTTGGAAAACAAACAAAAAGTTGATCCAAAAGAAGCTTCTAAAGAAACAAACACATCGATTTATATTAAAAAAATAATAAAAAGTATAAAAATATCACAAAAAATGTATGCCTGAACCCGGGATCGAACTCGGCTCCTTCCCACTAAATTTTTATTTAAACAAAGTATTATCAGTTTTATAAAGTAAATGCTTTACCAGTTGTTAGACTTTTGAGCCGTCGGTAATTTCTGACTGGATAGCACTGGGAAAACACTTTTACCCAAAATTGGCGTAGTGGTCTCAACCAATGCTGATTTCTGTAGAACACTGAAATTATTGCAAAACAAATACTTTCCAAAACGTTGGTAAAGCGTCTTAAACATGTGTTCTGACAGTAGTTTATTTACAATTCCACTGTTAGCCAGTGTGTTACCAGTGCTTGATTTTTTGTACCACTGGGTAGGTTTAAAAAAAGTTTTCTCGGGAACTAAGTAAAATTCAAAGAAACCGTTTTTGTTTAATCGTTACGCTACTTAATCCTTAAAAAGTCATAATAAAATCTGGAATAAGTTGGAACAAAAACTTTTAGTTGTTAATCAGAGATGACAAACCAGTCAAAATGAATTTTGAAATTGTTCTGCAAACAATCTACAGCCGTATTCATAAGTTTTAACGAGTGATTACATCGACTGGACAACTATTCCTTATGGAAATTTGTGTGTTAAAAAAGTTATGCACTCGATTTTAGTCACTTGTTTTAAACCTTTCACTACCCCTGTACAGTGTATACACTCACAATATGTTTAAGGTAAAGACTACTAAATATACACATTAAATTAATTAAAAATCAAATAAAAAAATAAATACTTTTTTTTCGTTTAAAACAATTGTATTTTTTAGATTATTTTCAACTGTTAAAAATTAATTGACAAAATTGGTTAAACAATAGATTTTTTCGTTTATTTCAATACTCCCCAGTAAAATAGTTAAATCCAATAACTTTTACTGTACTATAACAAGTTCCAATTTAAGTTCTGCAACTGGTTCTTTTTATATGGAGTTTGACCTATTTGCAATAGGTTCTTTACCTCCAAACAAGAACAGGTTGCTTTAGAACCGGTTCTAGAACCAGTTATATAACTGGTTCTGGGACAGTGACACCTTACATTTCGACTCCCATGAACCTATTCTAGAATCGGTTTCATGTAACCGGTGGTAAAATAAGTTATTCTAGGAGGTTCAGAGGTAATCTGTTCTAAAAAATTTTGCTGGGTCAATATAATATAAAAACTTTTTGTTTTAAATAGAAGATTTTAACTGAATATTTTAACTAATATCGTAAGTCCGATTTTTTTTGTTTATTTTGTTCATCGAAATTAAAAAAAAATATTTCTTTGGTAATTTAACTACATATACAATTGAAATAACTTTACGGATTTACTTTTTAAATAACTGTTTAACTTTTATGGAAAAGTTCTTGTGAGTCTACATATTTTAAAAAATATAAAAAATAAGAGAATGCAATAAAATTTGTAAATATGTTCATTATGATCTTGTTCATTGAAAAAATGTATCATATGCATAAACTGCTCAGCAGGGCAATATTCCCTTGCTTTTATTCATTATATATATCCACATTTATTATATATGAAGTTTACAAAGAATAGGTCGATATATCGTCACCTAAAATGCAAATGGGCATAACTAACACAGTTTCCAAAACCGGTTTTATTCATGTTTATGATTCATTTGGCTAAACTACAGGTCTACACAAAATTTTCGACTTCAACGACAAAAATAGCGGTTATATAAATAAAGTTCAAATCTTATATATTTTTGTTTTCTCGCATTTCTTTTGGTTGCCCTGTAAAATATTGAAGTACACTCATTGAAATAAATTGCTAAATTCAGCAGAATTTTTTGCTAAATAATAATAAAATAAGGACAACAAAAAAAAATCTGTTAACTTTACTAAATTTTAGTTATATTCGATGTGAATATTAGTTAATTGAAAATAGCATTTGACTCTGTAAAATTAGCAAAAACTTTTACTAAATATTTGTAGACTCAAAACAGCAAACAACAACTGCAATATTAACAAAGATTTTGCTATATTCATTTCAAATTTAGTAGAATGCAAATAACAGTTTACAACAAAATTTGCTAAAAATTGTAGATTGCTGATTTTATAAAGGCAGACTTTTATTCTCATTAAAAATACTTAAAAAGTTCACATTTTTAATGTGTTTTTTGTCTACTAATATTTAGTAAATGTGTTTGCTGGTTTTATCAGATTATTTTGTTACTTTCAATTAACTAAAATTTAGCTCGAGTATATTTTTATTACTAATATTTAGTAAAAACCCTTGCTAATTTTAGCAGATTTTTCTGCAAGCTTATTTTTAACTAATTTTTAGTAGCTGTTTTTTTTTTTTTGCTATTTTCACAGATTTACTTCTATGAGTGTAGGGTTAAGTGATTATGAAGCACTGCATCAAACTACATTCGTTCACAAAATTGTTTGCTTCTATGATTAAATCAATCAATTTTATTAACGATATTCTTAAAATATCTGTGAACGTTTTCTGCTTCTCCTGTAGCAAAGTAAATATGTTAGTGAATTCCTTTTGCATTTTAGGTGACGATATGCAAACCAGTAGTTTCACAAGGTGTTGAACTCTTTCGATATTCTTATTTCTTTTTTTTTCTAACAATTGTTATATTGACGTTAATTAATTTACATAATCTTAATATTAAGATTCTTTACTACTAAATAATATTAAGGCATTTTACAAAAATAAAGTTTTCGGATATCCTTTGCAAAATCATTGAATACTTTATATCACTTGGATACAATATTCAGGCAAGGCTCTGAGAATTCAGTCGAAGGTGTTTAACTCTGACAGTTTAACTCCTTTGAGACCCAAGCTCACGATTGTGAACTTTGATGTGTTCTCCTAAAACTGCGAATATTTCCAACAGTATTGGGTTTATTGAGATGAAAAAAGTCCTATTTTATTTTTAACTAAATTATATTTCATAAAATATGTATAAATATAGGAAAAGTGTAATACTTTTTAAATTATTTTACGTTAAACTTGAAAATTCAAGAACTTTTTGCATGTAGCTTGGGTCTCTAAGGGATACACATTCTCATTACATGCAACTGCAACTACCAATAGTACAAGCAAGGTTCTTAAGTCACTACAGCCATTATTGGCTACATGCTGCAACCAATGAGAAGTTTTTTGAGGCATTCAAATGAAGCGCTCAGAACCATAACGGGTGTATCCACATGTGCCGAGAACATCACCTACAACGGGGATCTTAACGGCTCAGAAGCTCAATCAAGCATTTTATTTTGGGATGTCATGCAAGAGGAAATAGCCATCTAACGGAAACTGAACAGCCAACGTTAGTTTTCAATTTCCAACGTCAGTTGTCAATCTGTTATTTTTTCATAATATTCCATTCTCAGTGTACACTCTAATAAAATTTTGTTGAATACTATTCTTTTAAATATATGTAGGTAAGGTTTAAAGGGATGCACCCATAGATACGTAAAAAGATCCATTACGATTCCCGTTGTCCTTCTTCCTCCTCGAAAACAATCCATTCCAATTTGAAGTCCTGATATAAGTCAACAAAGTCCAGACGTTCATTCCGTGAATATCATGCAAGTCCTGAAAGATATAAGAATGTATTTAACTTGTTATGTACTATAAATTGGGTAAAAGTAGACACAATGCTTAAAATCAAAATATATACACACATTGTGTTTAAAATAATACCCACAATGTGTGTAAAAGTATGTTTTTAATTGTATCAAAAAGATTTAGCAACATTCGAATTTGTTGAAATTTAAATCTTGTGTGTTTAAAAAAAAACTACATTAAATGCATGAACCTACATTTGGAGTGTCTAAAAAACAAGTTTAAAAATGTATATATACAATGAATATGCTTTTAATAACTGATATACATTTTATTACCTAAAAATAAAACCAATTGCATTTTAGAAAATTTATCTTTATGAACAAAAGAAGATAATAAAAAATCATAACAATTTACAAAACGTACACCTTGAATGGTATATATCTGCGAGTTTTTCTTACAGACAATCAATTATTTTCTAACCTTAATCAATAGGAAAATGTCTTCAAATCCTGAGGATTTTTCTATAACAAAAATTTGTTTGAATGTGAAGATTTTTTCAAAAGAAAAAGTCCTTAGTATCTAAAAGGTAAAAGGGTAAAAATTTCTCAAAATCTTAGAAAGTAAAAAGTACTTAGATTTTTGAAGAATTTTTAATGGAAATAAGTCGATAGACTCTGATAATTGTTCTATACGAAAAACTCATCATCAATCAAGAGTATTTTCTTTAGAAAATATTACTTCTTTATAAAAAATTCTTCATAATCTGACGGTTTTTCTGTTTTTCATCTGAATCTAACGGCATTAAATAGAAAAGGTTCAAAGATTGTAAGCAGTTTTTAAGAAAAAGAAATGGTTATCAGAACATGAAAATTTTACCCTAGGAAATATTACTCGAAATTTAAGAGATTTGCAATAGGAAAAAGTCAGTAGATTTTCGATGTTGTTATGTGAAAAGTCATCTTAATCCAAGATTTGTCCACAAAATGGAATTGAGTCTGAGCGTTTTCTGCCAAACAAGTCCTAATAATCTAAACGTTCTTATAAGAAATATCTTTAGCATCTGAGAGATTTTGAAACGAAAAAAAAACTATGTGAAATATCGTTTCTGTGGAACAAAGACCTCAAAAACTTAAAGTTTTTCTATGTGAACAGTAATCTGTAACTGAGGATTTTTCTAAAAAAAAATTTCCAAAATCTTATCATTTTTGAATGAAAAAAATCCTTACAGCTTATTAAAGGATAAAGTCTACAGAATGTGGACTTAAAATCTCTGTATTTTTCTACAAAAAAAGTGATATACATCTGATGCTTTGCTAAAAAAAAGAATCATCAGATTCTCAGTTCTGCCTTTTATGGAGGCTCTAACTTTTCTAAAACTTCGGGTTCTGATGAGATCTTTAGCCAGATCGAAATACTAGTATCAACCTAGCTAATATATTTGATTTGCTTTATTTTTGTAAATATACGGAGGTTGAAAGCTCGTTATAAATTGAAAATAACATAAAAATAATCTCGATGTGTATAAAAACAAAAAACTAATATAACTGTAAAAAAAATTACTTGAGCCAGAGTACAAACTAAAAATTTTTTATATAAATAGAACATTTTTGGTCTTCAAAGTTTAGTAACGTCATGATGCTTGTTAGGAAAAGACCTAACCACGTGCTTGATTACTAAGAAGACAAGAATGGAGCAAAATTGATTACGCAAGGGAACAAAATTGAACTTTTTTTGTGTTGATTTGAAATTTATAGCAAATTTTTACTAATTTGAGGTCGCTGATTTCAAATCTGCACTTGGTTTTTCTCTATCAGCTCGACTTTTCGAGATATACCGTTATGTTCAAAATTAATGCACTTCCGCTACATATATTGGAATAACTTGAAAACGGTTCACCATATTAAATTAAAAAAAAAAAAAACCGAAACTCGCAAACAATATTCTCTTTAAGCCGTGCTTAGATTGTTTTTAAATTTTCCAAGTAGTTTTAGAGATATCGTTCAAGTTTTGAAAAAAAAAAAATTAAAATTTTTAAAAAAAAAAAAAATTTTTTGCTCTTTAAAAATTCCTAAAAAATAAAAGTGGGACAAAAATCACAGTTTTGGTCTAGAAACAGTTAGTTAAATATATTTCGAATGAAATGAGCTTTATTTCATTGCAATCGGTGCACAACTTTTGATTTTGTTCACGATTTACTGAATTGATATAAATCGCGATTTCCATACAAAAATAACATTTTCTAATGTGTAAGTGTTTGTATGTAATAAGTTAGTTTTTTATGATTCTAATGCCCAGTTTTTCACTTCGTATTTAAATGCCATTTGGACTTTAAGTTCTATTTAAATACAAATGTCAGTTTTTAACTTAAAATTTAAATCACATTTAAGTGACCAATCTTGGGCATTTAAAGTCTATTTAAATTGTACAAATATAACATATGATTTTGACAGTTTGTTTTTTTTCCGCGTGGCAAAACAAACAATAAAAAATAAATTAAATTACAGCAGCCAATAAAAATTCAACTTCGGATGAAATTTTCACTTCTCTTCATTTTTATTTTATTATTTTAATTATAATTTATATTTTATTTCTTTTTATATATATATTTGTATATATGTATATATTTTTTTTTTTATTTCTATATTTTATATTTTCTGCTTTTTTCTATTCTTTAAACAACTGTTTTATGAATAATGATCATTAATTTTTTGACATTTCATGATGCTACCATACTTTTGTCGCAAATAAATAACAATTGTCATTTAAGACTGAAAAACTGAAACTGTATTTAAATACAACTTAAATTTAAATGGCAATTAACTAATTGCATATTTAAATACGAAGTTAAAAACTGGGCATAAGAATTAAAAAAATTAAGTAATAAAAAAAGATTATTTCATTTTTATGGTTGCGGTAGCAAACTCATAACGCCTATAAATTTTATTGTTCCTTTATGACACCTAGTCAGTTCACAGTAGGGTTGCCATATTTTAAAAGTGAAAAAAAAGTACATTGATGAAAAAAAACAGTTCTTTTCAAAAAAAAACAGTACATTTTTGTATTTATTGTTAACATAACTTTTACTTCAATACATCACATATTTACTTAAAATAAGTTAATACATCGGACCAAATAGCGTAGGTAAAATCAACAAAAGATTTTTTGTAGATCTTTAACGAAATTTTGTCAATTTTTTTTTAAGATTTAACAAATTTTATTCAAATCAACAAAATTTCGTCAAGTTTACATCCTCAAAAGAAGTAAAATTGACTAAATTTAATCAAATTGACTAAATTTCGTCAAATTGGGTAAAATTATTAGTTTGGACGCCATTACTTTTTGCATTGGGCAGTGTCATGAAAAAAATTGTATTTACAAACATCCATTGCTTGAAAAGTAAACATATGTACAAAGAAACGAAGTGGAATTAATACAGGGAGATCAAAAAATTTATATAAAAAACTATTGTACACACAAAAAAAAACATGGTTAAAAAAAAATATATTCTTTGTACACGCAAAAAAAACTTGTTTATATAAAAATATGTAAAATATACAAAAAAAAACAGTACAAAAACAGTACAAATCCAGAAAAACAGTACTTTTGCGTACTGTTTTAGGTGTTGTGAATAAAACAGTACATTTTTCAAAAAACAGTACATGTACTGTTTAAAACAGTACGAATGGCAACCGTAGTTCACAGTCAATTAAAGAGAAAAAAGAAAAGTGCACTTGTTTTTATTGATGTGTGGTTTACCGTTGGTAACGGGTGATTTTTTAAAGAAATTCCCCTTAAGACATGTATTCATTCATAAGTGACTGTCAATAAAATTGTGGATATAATTTTTTCTAGGTACTTCAGTAAAAAACTACGAAGTATTTATATGGGTTCATTCAACCAATTTTTCTCATTCAACAAGTGTTTACGAAAGCCAGCAAGGTGGCGACACAAAATATCCGTGTTTTATTTGTTTATGGGATAGCAGAGCCAGATCTGAAAACTGGAGTAAGAAAGACTGGTCTTCGAGGGAAGCTATGGTTCCAGGAAACCACAATATAGTTAATCAACCACTTGTGCCCAGGGATCGCATAATACTGCCACCTCTCCATATCAAGCTAGGACTTATGAAACAATTTGTCAAAGCTCTCAACAAGGACGGTGATTGTTTTAGATATATCAGTAGAAAGTTCAACAATTTGAGTTCGGAGAAACTGAAAGCTGGCATTTTTGATGGCCCTCAAATCAAGTACTTCCATGACAGATATTGAAAGAAATGCTTGGAATGAATTTGTTTGGATAGTGCGCAATTTCCTGGGAAACAAAAAGGGTGAGCACTACTCGGACCACGTGGATAACATGTTGTCACATTTCAAGCAGCTTGGTTGTAATATGAGCATTAAGGTGCACTACCAACACAGTCATTTGGATTGTTTCCCTGAAAATCTTGGAGACTTCAGTGAAGAACAAGGTGAACGTTTCCATCAAGATATCCGCACTATAGAGGAGCGGTACCAGGGTCACTGGGATAAGCATATGATGGCGGACTATTGCTGGAGCATTAAAAAGAATCCCTCTAAACAAGATTATTTAAGAAAATCTTATAAAAGAAAATTTTTCGATGAGTTGTAATTACATTGTAATATTTGTGTATTAAAATTTTTCATTTTTCTTTAAATTCTCTTTTTGTGTTAAATTAAAAAGTATAGCTGATAGAAATGAACAAAATCAAAAGTTGTTATTTTTGTATGGAAATCGCGATTTATATCAATTCAGTAAATCGTGAACAAAATCAAAAGTTGTGCACCGATTGCAATGAAATAAAGCTCATTTCATTCGAAATATATTTAACTAACTGTTTCTAGACCAAAACTGTGTCCCATTTTTATTTTTTAGGAATTTTTAAAGAACAAACAATTTTTTTTTTTTTAAAAAATTTTAATTTTTTTTTCAAAACTTGAACGATATCTCTAAAACTACTTGGAAAATTTAAAAACAATGTAAGCACGGCTTAAAGAGAATATTGTTTGCGAGTTTCGGTTTTTTTTTTTTTTAATTTAATATGGTGAACCGTTTTCAAGTTATTCCAATATATGTAGCGGAAGTGCATTCATTTTGAACATAACGGTATATCTCGAAAAGTCGAGCTGATAGAAAAAAACCAAGTGCAGATTTGGATTCAGCGTCCCAAATAACCTTAAAAACAATATTCAGTTCTTAATCAACAGAACCATTGCACAGTGGTTTCCCTTATATGGAAAAGCGATCAAAAATCAATATCTCCAAAACTAAAAAAGCTAGGGTCAATTTTTCAACTCATTTCATGCCCGAAGAACTTAAAGTTAGCAAATTTTTAGGAAAAAATATTAACAACTGTAGCCACAGTAGCCATTTGATCTTTTAAGGATTAATTGGCTTATAGATCTGTTTTAAAAATTTTTGAAATAAAGTATTTTATTATGAAAATTTGGTTGTTTTAAACAAGTTTTTTGTAAATTTTTATTTCATTTTAATTCAATTGAAATATACACTGAAAAGAATTAAATTAAAAAGTTAAACAAAGTTAAATAATGCAATATAGGGTATTATTAAGTAATATAAGGTAATAAAGTAAAATAGTAGTAATATATATCAAATATTAAGCAAATTTAAAACTCCTTGACTTAAACTACTTCTTTTCTTTGTTGGTAAGTTTCGGGCTCCAAAAATAAATGGATCTAAACTTAAAAACAGGCGATTTAAAAGATCTGTATTTGTAGCTATGCGCGATATTTTTCGTGTATGCTGCAATCTAAACTGTTTTATATCCTTATTTTTCGCTTCAGCTGCTTTCTCCGATAATTCACCTATTGACACTAATGCATGCTTGATTACCTCAGCTCCATGGATAAGAATTTTGTGTACCGATGGAGGGAGGTAGTACCAGGGATACTCCTTCACAAGTTTTCTTGCTGTCTCTACAGCATATTCCTCAAACTTTTCGGCATCAATTTGAAATCCAGAATTTATAGCTTGGAGAATTGTGGCACATCTTTGCAAAATATCCTTATCGATTCCTGTTATTTTTGATGAAAGGTTTACATTTTAAAAAATCTCCGCGCTGTGTTGCCATCATTCGAATTTCCGCAACCACCAGCTTTTGGCCTATCTACCAAAAGTCCCATTTCGGCCCGAAATCGTTGTTGAATAAATTGTTTTCTCTTCAAAACACATGACTTTTCGTTCTTACTGATCTTCCATTTTTTTAGCTCTAATTTTACTCATTTTCTTTACTCATATTCTTAAAAAGAAATAGTACAAAATAAACTGCGATTCACTATTTTTCGTCGGATGACTTTGTAAATCACACCCATATGCGAAAATATGCAAAAACCCGCGGCCACAATATTTTTTAATTTAAAGAGGGATAAAAAACCTACAATTTGATGTATAAAAAGTTGTGGGCGGATGAGGGCCATATCACTAAAAGTCTGCGTGAAAAAGAAGTTTTTGAAAAACGTGTGTTTTAAAAAGGTCAAAAAAGTATTCTTCAGCGATTTTTTTATGGGCTCATATTTTTGCAGCTTTTGTTATTTAATTTGGTAGAAAATAAGTTAAAATTTAATGTTTGTAGGGTTTTTGAAAACTTCTGCCACAATATCGCGAATAACTTTTTGGATAAACTTAAGTTTTCTTTTATGACTATGCAACCACATTATATGCAATATAAACATACCTCCACTTTCAACGGACACAAACAATAAATCTCGCCAAAAAAAACAACAAAATTTGTTAGATTCATAAAATTTAGAGTGTTATCAATAAATTTTGTGCAATAAAGCTTAAAAAAAAACAATAACTTTTTTGTTTTTTGGCCTATGGGGGAAACCACTGTGCATTGTTCCCTTGTGTTATTAATAGGTTTTTTGTTAAAGTTCTGCCTTTTATGGAGGCTCTAACTTTTCTAAAACTTCGGGTTCTGATGAGATCTTTAGCCAGATCGAAATACTAGTACACTCAAAAAAAAAAGTTTGTAAAGTCAGCAAAAAATTTTGCTGAGTCAGCAAAATTTTAGTCAGGAGGGTGCTAGCAAAAAAATTGCTAATGGCAGCAAAATCTTTTGCTGAAAATCAGCGAGCTGATTTTTAGCAACAAAATTAGTAGATTCAGCAAAAGTTTTGCTAACACTTAGTAGATTAGAAAAAAAATAGCCTTGGTAAAAATTAATAAATTTTTTGCTGAATTTTAGTAGACTGAAAAAAACGCAAAAAAATTGTAAAAAAATTGTAATTTAGTTAATATATTTGCTGAAAATCATAAAACATATTTTTGTGATTCTTTTAAAAATAATTTACAATAATTACGAAATATAAAAATTTTCATTTTCCCACACTGACGACATGAATTAATTTAATATCTGAAAATATATAGAAATAAATATATATAACATAACAAAAATTTTCTTTCAACTACTTACATCAATCGTTGTCAAAATGATGCTTTCTTTTAAAGAACGCAACTGCCGAAGATAATTATAGCAACGATGCAATAAGAAAAATGAACCATACAAATCTACCTAAGATGTGTGTCTTTATCTTTCGCTTTACTCTGTCTACATGTCTGTATATGTTTGTTTGCAATTTGACCACACTAGATTATTAATCTATTAACATTTATTATAGAAATACATATTAAATTTAAATATTTTCTTTTGTCTTTTATTTTATTAATAGGCAATTATTTTCACAAGCCGGTGACAACGCAAAATTTAAGTTGTTTTAATCCTCAATTTTGTTTTATGTATGAAAAAGAGATACAAAAGTCTTCCATGGTTGATTTTTTTATATGTCTTATTAGAGTTGTACTTGTTAGTATCATTTAGTACATCTTGACATACCGCGACATCTGCTTCATTCTGCGTATATCTTTCAATCTGGTTGTCGTCCACACTATTAATGTGCTTATCAGTACAATTTTTTTTAGCAAAATTAATTAGTAAAACATTAGTATATTAGTAAAGCATTAGTATAAAACAGTTAAGTGCTGAATAAGTATTACAAAAATTTTAGCTGAAAGCACGATTTTAGCAAAAAAAAATTGCTAAAAAATAGTATACCTGATTTACAAGACGTTTTACTAACTTTTGTACTAACTTATTTTTTTGAGTGTATCAACCTAGCTAATATGTTTGATTTGCTTTATTTTTGTAAATATACGGAGGTTGAAAGGTCGTTATAATTAAAAAAAAAAAAAAATAAGTTTAGTTTGTTTTAATAAGAAACTTTTTATTAAAAAACATAAATTTACTTGCTTAAAAAGTTAAACAAGATTAAATACTATTAAAATAAATTTTAATTTAAAATTAACATAGAAACTTAGATTATTTACTTTTAACTTTTAATAAAGAAAAAGTATTATTCTCTAGATATGAGATCAAAAACATAGACATAACAATTCAGTTAATTATAGAATATAAAAAATACAGGTACTCAAAATATGAGATCGAAAACAAAAACATAAAGATTCAATTCTTAAAATATGTAAAATATTTTAGAAAACTTAAACTAAAATTTATTTTGACGGCTTAGGAAATAGTTCTTTAATACATTCAAACCATTTATTGACTCGTTTGAAAGTCTATTTCTGATTTTATTAATAAATTGTAATGTTGCGGAAAACACTCGTTCACTCTTCACCGAAATTTTACGAACAGTTAGAAGTGCATTAAACACCTTCTCAATATTTTGAGTTTTTTGGCCACTTCCTTCAAATGTTTTATTTTCAACAGCAAGACATTCTTTAACATCGTCATAATCATCAATTTTCTCAGTTCATTAGATTCACCAAAAAGACGGGATTTCCCGGGAAAAACCCTAATGCGAATAGAGTGATGCCAACTTTTTAAATCGGTAAAAATGATAAACATTCATTAAAAATATATATTAAATAGTATAAAAAATGCGATTTTAAAACCGTATAACTTCAAATCCGCATAACTTCAAATCCGCATAACTTCAAATCCGCATAAAAATAAACCGCATAAAAACAGACCCAAGTGTATATTTAAAATCAATTAAAACTTTACTATATTAAATGTTTAATTTTCATTAACATTTGTCTATAAATTTTGAAACATGCTTATGAACATACAGTTTGATACATTATGTGCCTAATTTTAAACAAAAAGTGTGTAAATAAAATGTTTAACCCTCGGAGGTATATGAAATTTGTGTCGGTAAATGGTATACACAGGTCTGTGCAGACCTACATGGGATTTGTATGGAAATGCATCGTCAGGTGTCATAAAAATGTCTATAAATGCATTTTATGCTAGGAAAACCATAAAATAAATAATTTATACGGATTTTAACACATCTTTGTTATCTCTTTAAGTAATTTTATTAATAATTTGATAAACAAAAATATTTTATATACGGCATTCAAGGCAGGAGTTTCTGGCATGCGAGTGTTGTAGGCATACCGGCGTTTTGCAATGCATGCAATGATAACGTGTTTTTCTCTGCTTTTTGTCTAACTTAAAGCACAACGAGCATGATGGTCTGCTGGAAGAGGATGCGGTATGGACTGATTGGTCATCAATGGGCGGGCCTGAAGCTACCTGCAAAAAAAAAAACAAAGTTAAAAAATTGATTTAGAATTTGAATTCAATAAATGAATGAAGAAATGAAGTGCTTACCTCTATACAGAATAACGCCATAGACTGTTTCACATGTTGCATGGCTCTTGCATGTGGATTTTCGACTCTCTGTTCCATGTTAGGGAGCACGAGCTTTTCGGCCAATTCCATAAGGAACGTGCGTCTTCTGTCAGTCCTATTTACATGCCCCAATTTGTCATGTATGACAAAAGCAGCCAATCCCGCAACATTCAGCATATTAAAAAACATGGCCAAACGCCATCGGTTTGTGGCCCGTTTGCAGGTGTAGCCAGCCACCATCTATCTGGTCCATGGTATCCCCTCCTGCTTTATAGATGTTGTAGTCTAATATTTGTAACGGCTTCTTTTGCGGTTTTGAATAGTCGACGGCAGAATTATAATGTTCCGTAGAGATGAGAACCACTGCGTTTTTCTTCTTTAGCACATATGAGCAGAGTGCGACATTATCGTTGTGGTAGGCGAATAATGTGCTCAACACCTCTCTTTTTCCTTACATAAGCCAACCGTTTTGTCATCAAAACCGTTACCAAATCATAGGATGAAAAAAAGTTGTCAGCATATATTGTTCGACCAGAACCACTATATTTATCTACCAATTTCAGAACGACGTTCTCGCCGAGGTTTACCGCACGTGGTTCATTTGGTTGTCTTCCAACATATATAATTCCTTTTAGTGGATAACTTGAATTCGCATCGCACAACCACCATTATTTTATGCCGTATCTGGCTGGTTTCGAAGGTATATATTGGGTGAATCGCGTGCGGCCTCGGTACGGAAACAATTGCTCAACATGGATTAAACTGAACCCGGATCCACAATTGGTCTGATTTTTTGCTCATTGTAGTCGGAGACTGCTCCTCCAGGAAGTCATGGAAGGATTTGTCTCTAACATGAAAAACAAAAAAGTTATACACTATTTTATCACCTTCCCCCCTTCATTCCATACAAATTACATGTAGGTCTGCACAGACCTGTGTATGCTGTTTGTCGACACAAATTTGTAAACCGGGATTACACCGAACCCGGATCCACTATTGCTCTGATTTTTTGCTCCATGTATTCGGAGATTGTTGCTCCATTAAGTCATGGAAGGATTTGTCTCTAACATGAAAGACAAAAAAGTTACACACACATTTATATGCAAAAAGTCTACACAGACCTGTCCATACCTCCGAGGGTTAAACATATAATGTTTGATAACAAGCACTCTACGTCTTTTTACATGAAAATTTGCGCATTTAATAGCAGTAAGTTTACATGCTGTTTTTAGAGTGCAGCAAAAAGTTATTTTCGGGACACACATATAAACGTGCATATATTACATGTATAGTTAGTAGAACATGCATATGTTTGTCATAGCAGATAAGCAACACCATTAGTGACTTATAAAAATGAATGAATACATGCATGTACGCTAGGGTGGGCCATTTTGATCACTTTGTGGAATTTTCTGGGTGCTC
This sequence comes from Delia radicum, assembly GCA_021234595.1. Classification (NCBI taxonomy): domain Eukaryota; kingdom Metazoa; phylum Arthropoda; class Insecta; order Diptera; family Anthomyiidae; genus Delia; species Delia radicum. The sequence goes on along the minus strand of CM037855.1, from coordinate 55,017,099 downwards.
TCAAAAATAATAGAGAGGTAATGGTATTTTAATTATTTCGTTAACGTTATTTTACACACATAGACAAAATTAGGTATTTGAATTTTAGTTTACCCAAAATGTTCAGAAATATAATGTAAGTATCGTTGTACTAACTAAATTTTTAAGTTGTTGCCATTAATATACACTTTTCAAATCGGTTGACACTTTATTTATCTGTGTGTAGGGCTAACAGGGTTTCAGTTATTTCGGTAACGGTATTTTAAGGATACTGCAATTTTAGTTATTCAGGTTAAGTAAATGCACAAATATAATTTTAGCCCATTATTCCCGAATTCTAATGACTAGGTAGTTTATGATCAAAATATATATCTATTAACAACGATTATTTTTTCTGATTTTGTCAGATTATTTCGGTAACGGTATTTAAAGGATAACGCTATTTCAATTATTTCGGCAAAGCTTATTTAGCGATAACGATATTTAAGTTATTTCGGTAACGGAATTTTAAGGATATTGGTATTTTAGTTATATCGGTAACGATATTTTACGTATAACGGTATTTCAATTATTTCGGTAACGGTATTTTAGGGATAACGATAGTCAGTTGCAAGGGTTTTGAATCGATAACGGTATGTTAGCGGTATTGCCTGCCATCCCAGAAAAATACTCATTTAAAAAAAACACTAAAACCTGTATATTAGGGCGGGTCGATTTAAAAATCGCTCAACGTTCAAGGAAAATCGTATTCTAGGGATCAAAATAAGAAACTTTGACGAAGGAACCATACTTCTAAAACGAATTCTGATGTTCCGACTTTTGACCCGTAGGGTGAAATTTTGAAAAATCCCACTTTGACCCATTTAGAGTGCCCCAATCGAATCCAACCCAATCGAATATATTTATACTCTATTTCTTCCGGAGAAGAAATAGAGACCCTAATCTTGGAAAGACTCCTCCTAGTTTCTGAAATATCTCTATCCCGAGATTTGTACATTTTGCTAAAAAAAAACACGGCTAAAAAGGAACTCTTTTAACTTAAATTTTAACCCCTAGAATGATGATTTATGCATTAATCTGCTATCGCGTCTCCCGGAGAAGAAGTATCTCCCATAATCTTGGAGAGATTCCTCTTACTTTCTGAAATATCAAAGTGGGGTTTTTCAAAATTTGACCCTACGGGTCAAAAGTCGGGACATCAGAAATCGTTTTAGAGGTATGGTTCCTTCGGCAAAGTTTCTTATTTTGATCCCTAGAATACGATTTTCCTTGAACGTTGAGCGATTTTTTTGCCTCCATACAAATCGACCCGGCCTACTGTATATCCTTATTCTAGTTAGCAAATAAAAATTAAGAGAACACTTTAGAGGGAATAAGCAGTTGGTCAAATAATATTGAAAGTGATTTTTTACGAAAAACTATGAAAAATGCAATACTAATAAGCAAAATAAGTAAATATAGCAATAAAAATATGCATTCAAAGCTAAATAAGTAAAAATACGCATTTAAAGCAAAATATGCAAGAAAATATGCATTTATAGCAAAATATGCAAAAATATGCATAAACAAATCGATGCCATTTTAACGTAAAATCTTTGATTCTCAAATATATTTTGTTTAGCTTGTTCTTAGACTTAAGGAAAACATGTAGTTTTCATAAAAATAAATAAAAAGTTATAAATGTAAGTGATTTTGAGCCATTTCAGCAACGTATTTGATAGCGTCGCATGTTCTTCCCATCGGCCTAGGGTGTTGAAATTTGCCCAATGTATGGAAAATGACGCCCTCTAATCATAATTTTTAAGAGCATCCAGCGAATTCCGCTAATTGCTCAAAATGGGCCACCCTAATGTACGCCATACTAGCGAAATAAGAAATAAAATGACAAATAACACAGCATAAGTTGGATTTGCAAAACTCAAAACACACGCGTTGCCTCAAGGCTTCCACTGACTGTGCCAAGTCTGACATTTTTGTTTGTAATCATAGTTATTAACGTAGTGCACAATCTTAAAGAATTCTTGTTATCTTTTAAAATGGTGGTATTACCGCTAAACTCCACAAACAACATGCAATATTATTCTACGAAAGTTTTAATTAATTGTCTTTATAGATACAATATGTGCCCAGGATTTGAAAGAAGAAAAACAGAAACTGTGAATAAAAGAATATAAATTTCTTCTTTTTTTTACTCGGCAGACTTGTTTACACTGACTAGAGCATTCTAAACAATTGATTCTTAACACTTTAATTTATATCTTGTCAGTTTTAAACCTGTTAATGTCATAATATTCTACCCCAATGTACACTGAAATCTTGAATTCAAAAGGTTTCCTTAAATATGCACCCAAGGAAAGAGCATCATCATATTTATGAAAAACTTCATTGGTTTTCTTCCAATGTAACACTTTTATTTTTTCAGTCGCCTGCATTAATAGATTCCATATTCAAAAACTCAAAGAAATCTGGTGAAAATTGTGGACTTGGCAAACGAACAACTACTCGAAAAAAAAAAACTTTAGAAAACGTAATCACTTTCATCCAAATGTGTGAAAGTAGGCAGATTTTTTCGAGTGGTAGTTCGAATACTTCACAATTATCATCGAATTGCTCTGAAATTTTGTAAACGAAATCTATTCTTATATTAGACTTTAAAATGTATAAAATTATCCCAAGTGCTTTAAAAAATATTTCCGCAAATTTACATGGAACTTGAAATTTTCACAAATTTGCATGATCGAGATTTCACGAGTTTTTTTTCGAATAGTTCACCAAAGACACAATTTTCCTCAAATTCCTTTTAATTTTTGAATATGGAATCTAGTAATGCAAGCGACTCCAAAAAATAAAAGTCTGTATCAAGATTTTTTTTAAAAATTTGTGTAAAATATTGAAAATTTGCATATTTTCACACATTTTTATGAAAGTGATCGAGTTTTCTTCGAGTAGTTGTTCATCAAGGCCACAATTTTCATCAAATTCCACTGAATTTTTGAATATGGAATCTACTAATGCAGGGGACTCCAAAAAATGAGGGTATGTAGCAGGTTTTTCTTAAAAAATTTCTTTAATATTACACAAAATCTGCATATTTTCACAAATTTGTAGAGTTTTCTCGAGTTTTCTTTTCGAGTAGTTGTTCGCCAAGGCCACAATTTTCATCAGTTTCCTTTGGATTTTTGAATATGTAATCTATTTATGCAGGCGACTTCAAAAAATAAAAGTGTATAAAATGACATCAAATGTTTAAAATCAGTATATTTTCACACATTTGTATTTAAGTGTTCGAGTTTTTTCGAGATTTTTTTCTAGTAGTAGTTGGTCTATCCCACAATCTTTGTCGGATTGCAACGAAATTTTAATGATAGATTCTGCAAAAATAAAAATAATATATAAATTTGTACAAAGTTTTAAATTTTTCGTATGGAAATGGTAGAGTTTTCTCGAGTAGACTGCTCAATTTTTATCAAAACACTTCAACACTTTAAATGGGCTATCTATGAATAAAAGTGCTAAATTTCCAAAAAAAATATATTTTTTTTAAATGGGACAGAATAGAATGTTCATCCAAGTGAGGTGAGACTTGCTAGGAATATTCTTTAGAAATTTACCTTTCCAAAAGTATACATTTGTTATACTTATCTTTAATATTTACCGTTTTACATGAGTTCAAACGAACAACACTTTTACTACACTCAAAAATTAGTAGAAAAGTTGGTAAAACATCTTGTAAATCAAGTATATATTTTATCACAAATTTTTTCTCAAATTGTGTTCTCTGCTAACATCGTTAGTTATACTTATTCAGCACTTAACTGTTTTGAACTAATGTTTTAATAATATTTTACTAATGTTTTACTAATTTATTTTGCTAAAAAATTGTTTTCCGATACGCACATTAATAGTGTTTTATTAACTTTTAGCGAGGATTTTTTAATTTTTAATTGTAAGCGCATATTTTTTTGATTTTAGTGGATATTTTTGAATTTTTAAAACCGTCTTTTTTGATTTTTGGTTCATATTTTTAGCGCATGGTTTAGATTTTTACTGCATATTTTACGTGCATATTTTTTTATTTTTTAGTGCATACAAGCCGTTGAACTGATAATAACTAATGTTGACACGTTTTTACGGAAAAATTAAAAATTTTGCAAATGAAAACCGTACGACTGTTCATTTTTTTGTAAATTTATAAAACAAGCTAAATTAATAATGAGATTGAAAAATTCTCAACACTTCTTTATTTTTAAAATTGTTTTATAATTTATCGTCAGATAGTGTGTACAAAAATCAAACTATTGGTTTGTTTGAAAATGGACTTCAAACAAAAACTAAGGGCAAAAAAAAGTGATGCTGTTACGATTATTTTGAAGGATACAAAACAAGTTTCGTATACAGTTATTTCTTTTTAAAATTGGTCTCCACCCAGCAATCAATCAATTTTTTCTCAGATTCCATTTTTCATTTTTTCACACACACCCAGAGACAAACAGAAATAAGTTTCATAAACTTTCGTCCAATGTAACAATTTCACCAAAATTGATTTAACATTTCATAAATAACAAGAAGTATAATGACCACACTCTGGGAACTGCTGTTGTAAATTTTTGCAATTGTTTAAGTTGTAATACAGTATCTTTATTTTTAAGTGAAAAAAACAGTCATTTGTAGAAGAAATTTCATTGTTGATTACATATGTAGTTCATTTAAAAAAACAAACCACATAAAATTACTGTATTATGATTTTACATTCATTTAAAAAATATAAAAGTTTGTTTATTTTTTACTACATATGTGGTTCATATTTTGAACAGTAAAAAACAAATGAAAATGTTAGTCGAATTTACTGAAATGTAAGTCGTCCTTTTTTCAAATGAAATTTAATTTCCTTTTCAAGTACATTTGCAGTGGTCTTTACCTAGATAGTATTCTAAGCGCATATTATTGTGTCTATGAACTTTTGTATTCAGAAGTATGAAATTCTTACTAATAAGCACTTCATAAATATTATGAAATTAATTATGTTTTTTTTATGAAATGTTTCAAAAATACAATGAAACTTTATATTGGACAAAAATCTATGCAACATTTCATACAAATTATGAAGCTTTTCCTTTGAGTGCGCCATCTGGCAACCTTTAAACATCGCTAAAAAAATTAAAAAGTTTTCGTAAAAAATACTTTTTTAAATTTCCCATTACACGATTTTAAAAATTCTAAAAGTTACAACTGAAAAAAACAAAAATTTAACAAATTTAAAAACATAGCGCAAAATCCCGAATAAAAAAATATATATGGTCTTATGTTTTTTTATCTTAAAATATCTTTTACTACATGCTTGTATATGGTGTCATGCATATCCATATATTATATATTTCGTATGTGGTAACATATATAACAATATATTGTTAAATATTAACCTTTATAAAACAATTTAATAAGCATATATTCTATATATAATAAGATATGAAAGATATATTGTCATATATAATACATTCTCATATATAACAAACTATGTAATTGTATATGGTGACATATGTATAAGCAACATAATTTATAATATATTAATATATGCTGTCTTATAAAAAATATTATTGTGTGTTATATAAGATATGCTTATACATATATGGTGCCATATGAGTAATCCAATTCAAAATATAATTAAATATGACATTAAGATTACCAATTTAGTTTGAGATATGATTTTATATGTTCCAACATCATTATTTATTTTCCATGCGTATAATACATACTTATATGTTGTAATATATAACCCCATATATACTTATATATGCGCATATGTCTAAATTATTTTTCTTTAAATTTTTTTCATATCAATTTATATGTGACGCTATAAGTAATCTTATTAAACTTCATCCGAAATATGGGCCCATATAATTGTATCTGTTTGTATGGGTTTAGATCTAATCTGATGCAATTAGATACATGTCCAGTACAATTTTATCCGAATTATGGCCCTATATAATTGTATTAGATTGTATCAGTTTTGTATCTACTTGTATCAGTTTATATCTTAACTGATACAAATATATATGTTTATATAAAAACCAGATATTATTGTATATGATTTTACTAAATGTTTCATTTTTGTATATGGTTGTATGAAAATATAAACAATATCATACAAATATATGATAATCCTTTCATATCCGTTAAGTCCATAAAAAATGATTAAGAAACATTACTTTTTTAAGTTTTAATGTACATTAGGGTGTCCCGGAAGTGTACAATTTTACGTAATAGAGCTCAAACGTAGTTTTTAGACTTTTGCACGAAATATGGCTCAAGTTAGATAATACTGTGCATATTTTTGGAAAAATATTTATATAAAATTTTCATAGAGTAATTTTGGTCCACTACATCAATTTAAAACAAGTAATAATTAAAATTACTTGTTTGAAACTAAATGATGCTGTGGTGGACCAAAATTAATCAATGGAAATTTAATACATACACATAAAAAACTAAAAACGGGTTTCAATTAAAAATTTTATTGAATCAATTAATATTTTAATTGATTTTGCACCTACCACTGAAATGATAGTATTAACTAAAAAAATTTGCAGACAGTTTACTAAAACTCTTTCAATTAAAATAATAATAATATCAATTAAAAGAGTTATTGTTTTTCTTTACAACCTCAATTAAAAAGTTTAGTTAAATTGATCAAAACTTTAATTGAAACTTGAGAATAAAACAATGGTAGTTTTAATTGAAAACTCGTATTTTTTTATTTTTGTTATATGGCCCCCATTAAACAAAAAAAGAAATGTAGGTTTGTAAATTAAATTGACATTTTATTTATAATAAAATTAAAGCTTTTTAATATAAAAATGTATTAGAAGAAAACAAATAAAAGTAAAGACAAAATTTTTGTTTTGCTTGTCTTTTGTCTTTTTCTTGTAATTGAATTGCTTTCTTAAAAAAATCACACACAACTTTAAAATGATAGTTTAATGACACTTATACTTATTGAAATTTAATTATTTACAAAAATAATAGTTTAATTGTCCTCTTTCGATAAGGTTTATTTAAATTCACATGTGCACTTTTATTACCACAGATAAATCGCGAAACTAAATTAAGTTTTCGTGCGTACACAAATATTTCAACAAAAAGAGTGTTGCAAACTCTAGTGAAATAACTACGATTTTGCGTGTATTTGAAATCGGCAAACTGTTCAACTTATTAAAAGTTGAATAGTTTATCATTTGCGATTTTTTTTTTTTTTTATTTACAAATTAAATAATATATTGATATAATTAAACCTTTATTTGATTATTTAATCTAAATAAAATAAAAAAAAAAATAGTTTGCCGAATTTTTAAAATTTTGTTTACATGTTGTCAACACTGTATGGATATATTAGAAAATTCAATAAATTTTTTAATTGAATCAATTAAAAAAATTGTTTAAATTGAAATTGATATTGATATTGATATTCAAACAGTCGATTAATTAGATATTTTTGGCCCATACTTTTTACTGTGTATCTTTCCCATGATATGCTCAGCGTTGCCAAACGTTTAAAAATATACTACGAAGGACTCGGATAGCTCCTATAAGTACATTCATATATTGGTCGATATGTAATAAGATGTAATTATATGTGGCATCGTATTAAACAATTTAGAGGAACACATTTTATATATAAACATACATAAACATATATATTCACATATAATAGCGTATATATTTATATAAAATAATGCATGATTATATGTAAACGTTTCTACTGATGATTTTTATTACAAATAATATATATCATGGGATACAAGTAAATCCAATTTAATCTCAAAATATCTCATTCTAACCACCAAAAATTATTGGATCTTATTCGATCCAAGTAGATCTAAATTCATCCCACGGGATATTTTAGGATCCATCAGGATGTTAAATTAGATATTTTTGGATCCCCAATTTTCAGATAAATTTTGATCTAACTTAATCCGCTAATATATTTGAGGGATGTACTCGGAAATTACTGGATACCCCAATTTTGAGATAAACTTGGATTAGAATAAATATCGATCTATATTAAATTAGATCTGATTTTTTATTTGGGACGCAACATTTTTTCAATCGGGATATTTTAATGTTATAGTTTTAACGGAAAAATATATTAGCTTTTTAAAGGATTATATTTTTAAATATATAATAAAACTTTTGGTTTTTTTTTTGTTGTTGAGAATAAAGCGATTTTACTTTTGAAATCTAGCCATTTTTTGAGTCGTAGAGCTGGCAACCTTGAAGCAAAGACATGTTTTATCAATGAACTAACCATAAGTCAATTTTGTTGCCTCTCTCTCTTAAGAATCTAAATTAAGCTAACGACAATAGACAAGAAATCAAAATAAGTTACTTTAAAGTAGATTCTGTTTTGCAGTCTAAAGGGTGGTAATAAGATTACAATAAACTATTTTGGGGGTTTATATAAACGAATAAAACAAAAACTTACCAACAAAATTTAACATACATTTGAACATAAAGTATTTCCATAAAATTAAAATATCATTCATTCATTCATTCTGATGTAAAGTAAAGTATATATTGGGAATGCCAATCGGGATTGTTTGAAATCCCGGGTTTTTTCGGATTTCGGGATTCTTGTATATGTTGTATTTGTTAATTTAATTTCATTATTATTAATTTTTATGAAGCAATAAATCTAATGAGGTTTCTAAAATCGAATTAAAATGAATTTAAAATATATATTACTAATACATAAACATTTATAAAAAAACATACATACATAAATATTACAAAAAACAACAACAACATGTTTTTAGCTATGGTATTAAAAAAATGTCAAGCAAGTTCCGAATTTGAGCAAATATTTAATTGATTCAATTAATTTTTAATTGTCAGTTTTAAAATTTTCAACAAATCGATTTAATTGAAAAAAGTAGGCAAATATTTTTTCTGTGTGTAATTCGGCCATTGAAACTTTTCATTAAATTAATACAGTTTTTCAAAAAATTTTATGAAAATTTTCATTTAATTTTTAAAAATTCCATACGCCTAATGAAAAAGTTTAATTAAAAATAGTTTCATTAAAATTATAAAATTTGTTCATAAAGTTTAAGAAATTTTTCATTCTCTTTGTGAAAAAATACTTAATTAGTTTAATTTTGCTTGCTCCGGTCTAAGGAATCATCAGCTATTCTCAAAACGGAAAGTACTTGTGATACGAAAACGATAGTTTATTTGTCCTTAACTGTACCTTTACCAACGATATCGTTTTTCATAAAATTATGATACCGTTTTCGTTATCGCAATTAAAAAAGTTTTGTATACAAAAACACAAATTTTTAGCAAAAAAATGTAGGTGTTGTTCAGAACCGTAAGCATAAAAACAAAGTGCACTTAGAATACACTGCAAATCTAGTTAAAAACAAATTTTACTTAAAAAAACGACTACTTACATTTCAGTAAATTCGACTTACATTGTCATTTATTTTTTAGTGTTCAAAAAATTAACCACAAATGTAGTAAAAATTAAACACATACATATGTAGTAAAAAAATAAACAAACATTTATTTCTTTTATTTTTTAAATAAAAAAAAACTACTGGATAAAATGAATGTGAAATCATAATACAGTAATATGATGTGGTTTGTTTTTTAAATGAACTACAAGTATAGTAAAAAATTAAATTTCTTCTACAAATGACTATACACTCAAGGAAATTCTGCTTGTAAATATTTAAGTTGTAATACAGTACACACAGAAAAAAAACTGGAGGAATATTATCGAAGTGCTTAGTAATTATACAACTACATAAGTTTTAAGTTAGTTTTAAAAATTTCTTTGAAAATATATGAATTTTTTTAGAAATTTTTTTACTAGGCTTCTATATATTTTACAAACATTTTTAAATTTTTTACTAGAACTTTGTAAAACTAATTTGAAACCTATGCAGTTGTATAATTACTGGGCTATTCAATCGGTTAACCGTTACTCGATTAATCGATGAATTTTAATCAAACAATTGTTCGAGTAAATTGAAATGGCCAATTTCGAGTAACGAATAACTCGAACAATTTGGATCGATTAATCGAGTTACTCAAAATATGTTATTTTTCAGTTTATATTTTACAAAAAAGGCTTAATTATTTCGTATTTTTTAAAAACATTTTTTTTTTTTTTTTAATATAGCGCAATATACCTGCTATTGTTTTAATTTACATATTATAGTTGTTCAATAAGTTTTTAAGTGGCACCACGATATGCACTGGTAAAAAACAATTTTCATTTTTCATTTTGAAGAAAAAACAATCGGCACTGAGACCAATGCTGAAAATATCACATTTTTATGATATTTTTAAAATATCCTTGAATAATTACAGACATAATTATACTCAAATGAAGAGTCGAAACTATAAAACAAAATGTACACCCAAAGGTCAGATTTTCCGAAATTAAGCGAACATTTGAAACATCTAAATATTCAATAAAATAGCACACAACTATTATATTGTGCTAAACTTTTTTGTAAGATTCGAGTTGTAGCTAATAATTGATTTATTGGTGTAATAGCTCAGATTGAGTCTTTCGCTCTTTTTCTTTCATTCGGGTCAATATACAACTTAATCACATAAAGTAAAAAATAGCAATTAAAAAGAAAAATAAAAAAACAAACAAAAATCTGTCTTCCAAACTTCAACGCATATGCTGCGGCAATTTTCTAACGACGGCGAGAAAATATTATAATTTTTCTTTATGTTTTTGTATGGCATCGACTGATATGCCAATTTGTTTTTATATATGCAAAATATTCTAAAAGCTTCATCCCTAATGTTTTCTTAAAGTCGAACTTATAAAAACGGAAATAAGTTATTTAAAACAACCCAATTAGATATTAAGTCAGAAGATCCTTTTTATTTTATCCCGACGTATATTTTTCAATTTGTTTTCCTGATTTTGTATTTATTTTGTATTATATTGTGTATTTTTAAGGAAACATTAGAGAAATAACATTATTCAAATTATTTGTGTTACTCGAGTAACTTTAAAATCTTACTCGATTTTTCGAGTTAGGTTAAAACCTCAAAATCAAGTTACTCGTTTACTCAAACAAAACTAAATCCGAGTAATTTGAATACCCTAATAATTACGCACTTCGATAATATTCCATCATTTTTTTTCTGCGTGTACAACTCAAATATTAACAAGCAGAAGTTCCCTGAGTGTATGAGAGATTTTATGAAAAAACGTAATTTATCTTAAATTTTATCACAAATAAACAGTCCCGAATAGCCCGAAAAACCTTGGGATTTTAAAAAGAGAATCCCAGCATTCGAGATTTGCTAAATCAGGATTTCTCGTTTGGCATCCCTATTACATATATGAGATGTTCTTCCTTTTGCTTTTACAAAATCCTTTTCAGATTGGATTTTACATTTTGTTTTACTTCTTTTCAAATTCTTAGGCTGCCTTTAGACTTACTACAACTACAGCTGTGTCTGCATTGGTATTCGTGTTTTGTAAGGAGTGTATATGAACGTGTGTGTGTATGTGTGTGTGTGTGTATGTATGTGTTTATATGAGATAGCTGTAGTTTATTCACTTGTAAGCCCAAATGAATTTACAGCAGACTAAAATGTACTTGAAAGAATTTTTCTCCCCAAAACGGCATTTAAATTGTATATTTATCTGTATGTGTGTGTAAGTGCATATGAGACGCGAAAATGCAGATTCTTTACACGCGTGATTCCGTTCTTTTTTTAAACTAAATCTTATATTCGTAGAATAGATAATATATTTCTTGGCGTGTATAAGGTCATTTGAAGCAACAATAAAAAAAATGCATTTTTAGCGGGGTTGGAAAACGGTCCATTCGTTTATCGCCATTGGCTAACGCTCTTTTGTGATTATTTCGTTAGAGTATTTTAATGTTACCTCGAAAAGCATTACCATATAAGTGGTCATATAAGTTCATATTTGGTAATGGCAAGTACTTGCAATTGTCATTACAAATTTCATTACTTTTATATGAAGATGTCGCTCAAAATAGTCTTATATCATTAATAAACACCTTACGAAAATAAAAAAAAAAAAATGTGCTTACTAGTATGAACAAAAAAAAATGAGTTTAAAAATAAATTTTCAGAAAAAATTTTTATTTAATAAAAAAATTTCGAACCTGGAACCCCAGGTTGTCTGTCAAGCGCTCTACTACCATCTGAGCTATCTTGCATGTTATAATTGATAGATAAAAACAAAAATGACTGTCTGCACAAAATGGCATTACTTTCCAGCATACAAAAAATCAAAAAAAAGGTAGTTATAGATTTTCTTACTAGAGTTGAAAAAATAATGCGTCCAATTACTTATGTGTAAGGCATTATGGTTTGTATTAAAATATTGGAAAAATGAATTAGTTATTAGTAAGTCCTTATTATTTGTGTTAAAGATATGCATTACTGGTGCACTCGTAGAAATAAACCTGTCAAAACAGCAAAAAAAAAAGCTGCTAAAATTATCATTTTTTTTGCTTAATATTAATAAAATAAGAACAGCAATAAATTTCAGATGTCAGCTAACAAAGTGATATTAAAAAACTGAAAAACCCGGGTATTCGAATCGGTTTTAAATATAAAGAAACCAAAACGGGTTTTAAAAAAAATAATTGTAAAAGACGCAAAGAATTTTGTGCAAATCTGGGTTTTTAATATTAATTATACAATAAAAACTAACAAAATTTGTGGTTATTCGAACGTTTTAGTAGTAAAAATGGGATGAGAAGTTTAAAAAAAATTCGATTTTCGGACATATTTTTATATGTAAACCTTTTTCTTTATACTGTGAGAAACCCAAAAGTAATCTAATGTCAAAAAAGAAATACATTGTTTAGGTAATTATAATTTTTTTTATCAAAAAGATTTTATGCATAAGTTTTTGTTTTTTTTTTCATTAAATTCAGTTATAGCATATTATTTTACAGATACAAAAAAATTATTCATAACTTCTCAAAAATAAAAAAAAGTAATTTTAACGAAATAAGTCAATAGTGCAGTGTTCAAAACATTTGCAACTCTTAAAGTAATTAACAGGAAATACAAACAATGGTTTTAACGCTCAGTATTTTGTAGCCATTATTTTTTATAACTTGTGAACACCTCTTGGGCATTAAGGCAATGAGCTTTTTAATATAATCGTCAGAAATTTCATTCCACTGCTTCTCGACGAAAAGTTCATCACCATTTCGGAATACTTTATTGCCGATATTCCGTTTTACAATCATCCACATGTTCTCAATCGGGTTGAGATCGGGAGATCGAGCCCGCCACGACATGATATTAATTTTATTTTCCTGCAGACATTCTTTTTACAACCCCGCCTTGTGTTTTGGGTCGTTGTCGTGCTGGAAGGTCCAGAGAGTGGCATTTCCCATTCAGCATACGGAAGCATAACTGAACTCAAAAGATCTCTATAGATTGTGGCCGTCATTGTGCTAGTAATGCGACGAATTGGGCCAATCCCATTTCCTGAAAAACACCCCCACACCATAATGTTTTCACATCCGTGCTTCACTGTGGCGGTTGTGTAACTGGGATTAAACTTTTCGCCTCGTGGTCTTCGAACATTGGCTCTTTCATCTGATCCCCGGAAGTTGAATTTAGACTCATCTGACCACAATATATTTTTCCATTGCTGTTGAGTCCAGTTCAAATGGGTGCGTGCAAAGTCAAGCCGAGCTTTTTGGTTTTCTTCCGACAGAAACTGTTTTTTTGTTCATCTATAACTGTTAAGACCTTATTCTCGGGCTCTTCTTTTAATGGTGGGAAGACTGGCATCTATTAAAAGTTCAGTTTTAGCTTCTCTGGGAACTGCTTTCGGATATTTCATAAAAAAATTGTTGATTTTCCGATCTTCTCTTACAGTTGTAATACTGGGTCTTCCACTTTTATGAGTTGTGTGGATGTTACCACTACTAACAATGCGGCAAATCGTTGATTTTGGAACGGAGTACTTTATAGAAATTTCTTTTGGTAAAGTCCATTTTGAAAATCATTTAAAACTTTTGATTTAAAATCAGAATTGTATTTATTTCCTGCCAGTTTTTGTAAAAATTATTCTTACGATGTTTATGCTTCCAACATTTATTAAAACTATTAAAGAACAATAATTATAATAAATTGGTTTAAAAAATGTAACGGCCTGAATCTCATATTAAAATGGAATGCGATTACCGTTATATCCTAGAATTTGTTAGTATAAATTGTTTCGTTAAGAGTAAGAACAATGAGAGTTGCAAATGTTTTGAACACCTGCATTTTGAATATATCTATTATTATTAATTTTTGTGTTGTTTTAATCTAACGGAATTAATTTTTTTTTATTTGTTTAACATAAAACAGTGTATGAAGAATAACAAATAAATTTTAGTAACTAAGTGTGATTTGAAGAAAATAAATCAATGAAAACAACAAATGCGATCTCAGTTCCAAATGCTTTGACCACTACTGTATATCCACAAGCAAAATGTAAGTACTGAAAGCGTTAAAAAGTCGAAAAATTTTTGAAAATCCTTGCTAAATCTTGGACTATTTATTTACTAGAAATTTTTCCTATTTTGTATTTTATCAGAACAATATTTTGTTAAAACTATTTCAGCAAATGTTTTAGTTTAATAAAAACTTAAAAGTAGAATTTATTTTTTAAATAAATATTTATTTCCTCGTTTTCATAATAATAATAATTTTCATTTGTTCAAAATAATTTACTAAAATTTTGCAATTTTTTTAGTTTTATTTCTTTAAAGTTTCATACAAATTTGACCACAAAAATAATATTGTAGTTTATTTGTTTCCGTTATATTTATTATTAATTTAAATTTTTATTTGCTGTCTGCTTCACAAAAAAAATTCAAAAAATTTCAGTCTGTTTTTTTTTATTTAAAATTGTATTTAAAAAAATATTATTATAATTATTTCAATTCATATTATAATAAATTGAAAAAGTTTATACAAATACTACAGCCATTCAAACATGATATGTATGTAGTGTATGTGTCTACATTTTGTAGAACAAACAAAAACAAAAAACTGTAAAAATTTCAAATAACGGAATCGAACATTTATTTTTATTGGTCTGAAGTTTAAATTTGATAATTTATTTTTAACTTACTATTCATTTGTTCTTAAAGATTTATTTTATTTAAACAATATTTTAAAATAAATAACAAGAAACATTTGATTCAAATGTAAAGTAAGTAGACCGGATTTTAAGTGATTTATCATTTATGTTAAATTACATTTTCAGTTAATTTTAACTACAAACTATTTTGGGTGTACGAAATTTTTTTCTCTGATGTCACTTTTTTCGTTCAATAAAACGTAATAGTTAATGTACAAATCGATCAAATTTTGTGGTTATCTTGAATTCAGAAAAATCATTATTGTAGCTTATATATTAAAAGAGATATAAGAGATAAACGGGACTTTTTGCGAAAAGTGGCTTGGGTGAATATCCGAAATTTTGGTCCATATTAAACAAAACTTATCATAGATTATGTTCACATATTATTGAGATGTGCAAATTCGGTTAAAATCGGTTGATATTAAGATAAAGTTAACCTACAAATGCTAAGTTTAGTTAATGTTTTATAAGGTAAAGATCCTGCTTAATATTAAAAAATACACAATTGCTGGTTGTAGTTGAAAATATGTTAAGTGCAGGAATCGTGGTATCGATTCCCACTACAGGCTTTGGTCCCATTTTTTTAAGAGAAACAAGAGACTTCTATTGATATGTTGCTTTCTTTACAAAGGTGATAGAGGAGATATTAAAGGTGGCGAAAAGTTAATTGCTTCAAACATTGAGCCTCATTTATCAAGTTATGATGTTTTACTTCGGTGGGGGTAAGTGTTATGGGAACACCGAGGAAAATTAAATATTGTGTACAGAAAAGCAATTGTGGCAATGATAATTTTTTTCAAAGTTCACCCTCCTCTCCCCATCCCCTTAAAAGACGAGGGCTGGAGCCGCCACTGTACTACGTAAACATTAAGATATGCCAATTAACATTTTCTTCTTATTTCTAACCCCTTTTTTTAACATCCTAATTTCAGAAAAATATGTGTGTATTAGTTGGAAAGATAATAATGTGTAATGCATTTCTAGAAGGATTTAAGTGTTTTGCATGATTATGCCAATTAATGCAAATTCTGAAGTGTCATTTTTACATCCTTACAAATATTTTGCGTGTTTTTTAGTAAGAAAAGTGTTGATTTAATTAAGGGTTGTTAGCCGATTAACCGGGTTTTTCCACAGTCGGTTAATCGAAGAACCGTTTTCTCAAACAGTCGGTTTTATGGAAACACTATTCAAAATACAGCTTTGAAAATATTGAATATTTAACTTTGTAATCGTATTTTAAAAATCCAAGATTCCCGTACAAAATTTCCGGGATTCCGGAATCGGGGCTGCATTATAAATTATATATACTATATATATATAATTATAAATCATCAGAACAAATATTGTATATACTTCACTGTCTTATAAAAAACAACGCGAATGATACGAACCACTAACATAATAATGCATATCCACTGAACGTGTTTTGGAAGTATTTTGAAAGGAAGCATGTTTTGTACATGTTTTCCCATACATATTTTGTCACCAAAACACATGTTTTGCCCAAAACACATAAATAGAAACACACTATAACATTCTATAACCTGTCTCGATTACTATTTCGTAACACAATTTGACGTTAAAAAATACAATGTCGTAGAAAAACTTGAAATATTATTTTAAAATGATAGTACAAAAACAACTCTTTATTTTAGAAAACCAGCCAAACTTTGTCGTTGCAATTAAAAACAACAACAAAACATTATAATTCCATTTTTTAAAAGCCAAAAAATTAAGGCCAGCGTGCAAATTTTACGATATATTCAATAATACCGTTATAACGAGTATATCTAAGCTACAGACTAATTTCTGCATCTTTATTGTACCAACTTTGGAACCCAGAGTTTGAAAAGTCTTTCATCTTGAAAATCGCTATAAATTGTCTGCTAACAGGAATTGTCAAAATTAATTTGTGCTAGATTATTTTATTAATATTGATTTTAAATTTCAAGAAATTCAAATCAACATTAAATCAGATTTAAGTACTAATTGCACTGATACATTTTCTAAAACTGTGAATTATTTAGAAATTTGGAAAATATATTTTTAATTGAAATGTTCTCATCAATATCGCGATTTTTATTTGATTGAGCTAAAAATCGTACATGATCAGCACTAAAATTTTAATACCAAAGGACACATAGTGACAGAATATTCACTTGTTTTAATCATTTAAATTTTACCAAAACGAAGCAGATTTATACACAATTTCTCAATACGTTTGAAGAGTGAAGGTGAATAAGGGCATACAGACCATATTGTGTTTTTTTACATAATATAATAGAACTTGTACATTTACACTTTGGTAATAATTTTGTTATCTGAATAAAATGACTTCAAAAGTTTCGGTAGTATTTTTATTTTTTCAATTTTTTTTTTTAATTAGTTACAAAGAACTTTTTCTTTTTTTAGCACAATTTTGAAAATACTATAGAAAAACAAAGATATTCTTGACAAAGTTCAAAGATAACATCCTTTAGTTGAATTTGTACTTTTCAAAGTTTGCAAATCGTTACCGTTAAGTAAAGGAAAGTTAGGAACATCAATAAAGGTGCGCCCAAATAAACGTAAAAGCCTGATTTAGAGAAATCTATAAAAAACTAATAGAAAATTTAATTAAAAAGGTCGATATATATTAAAAAGCAAATTAAATGTTAACACACATTTTTCCTTAAAACTTTTTTTGCGATTGACTTTAATATTTTTTTCGTGATTTAAATATTTTTTATTCAAAAATGTGCCAGACAATCAAATTTTTTGATTTGTCAAAATTATTTGTATAGTTAGATCACAATAAATAATCAAAAGCAAGTGCTTAAAAAGGTTTTTTAATTTTTTCGAAATAATCCAAAAAAAAAAAAACACAAAAGTTGCACGTATCCTGTCAGTTTATTTTAAATGTGGTAGTCTAGTTTAACAAGGACCTAACAATTGTTAGACAACATGAAACTGGTAAAACAAAGAAACCCAGGAACTCTTAAAATGCCAACAAGTTGGAGAAAATTTTGTGAACTGATTCAAAGTTTTCTGGCCGCGAAGTAGCACGACGCACAGGGCTCTATGCAATAACTCCCAGGTGCAAAAAGTCCCAGGGACAAAGCTCTCAATGAAATAAATTCTAAAAAAATGAAATAAGTCCCGTCTTTTTTTTTTTTGGGCGCTATGACGGTAAAAAAAAGCAGTTATTGCCCAAAATCATAATTTTTTGTTTTTTTTTTAAATGTCATAAGACATAATGGCTTTTGTGTCGCACGCAGAAAAAACTTTATTTCGCGAAGCCGCCTGCCGCGTTCTACGGAAGAAAAAAAAAACCCTAAGAGCGGCCGAAGGCCACCACCCAGAAGAACTTGTTTTTCAAATCAGATGTCGAATCCGTTGAAATCTTATATTTTTAAGACATCAAGTGGCATTTATTAGACCTGTCATAACTTTTTATGTCCCAAAATACCAACCCACACCAAGATTTATTGTTTTTTAATGATTATTTTTTTAAATGTCTCTTTTATTAACATTTTTAATTATATATTACTGTCTAAACGTTAAATAAATAGAAAGCCAATGCTCTACTCTTTTATTTAAGATAAAAAACCATCAATTAGCTGTTTAAAGGACAAAACTATGACTGGTTAAATTATATTACTTATTGTCTTAAAAATAAGATTTCAACGGATTCGACATTGGATTTTTAAAATCAAGTTTTTCTGTGTGGCAGCCTTCGGCCGCTCTTAGGGGTTTTTTCCTTCGTAGAACGCGCGCAGGCGGCTACGCGAAATAAAGTTTTTCTGCTTGGGACACAAAAAAATAAAATTGAAGCAATTTTTTAAAGTTTCCTTAAAACTCTTTTGTTTGATTTCATGAATCAGCCTTGACATTTAAGGTCTTATGACATTAAAAAAAAAAAAAATTATGATTTTGGGCAATAACTTCAACAAAAAATGTTATTTCGTCCAAATCAATGTCGTATTGCCCAAAAACAAGAAAATTTTTACAACAACAATTTACATATAATTTTTTTGGGCGCTATGTCGTTTTTTTCTTGGGCAATATGACTTTGGGGAATTTAACGTTAAATTTGTTAAAGAACAGATTAAGTTAGGTCAATTTAAGAAGATCATCAAAATATTTTGAAAGATTCCGTTATAGGAACCGTTTAGAATATTAATAATATTAAATAAATAATGAATTTTTGAAAATGAAATAACTCCTACTAAAAATGAAATAACTCCCACAGGAAATGAAATAACACCGAACAAGAAAATAAAATGAAATAAATCCCACTCTAAGTTCTTTTGTGACTTATTTCATTTCGGAATTACTGCATTATGAAATAACACCTAAAAACAAAAATGAAATAACTGCAAAAGAACTGTTTATTATTTCATTTGAAATTACTCCCAAATTTGTATGAACAATTTTTGGGGCTTATTTCATTTTTTTTTTTGGGACTTTTTTCAGCTGGGAGTTATTGCACAGAGCCGACGCATAGTGGTACATTTTCAGAGAAGGCGGTCAAAAATCTATAACTTACGAAGGAGTCGACGTATTTCAATGCGGATTTTTTTGTTATAAAGCCTAAGTCTTTAACTTTAATTTAATGGTAAAAATCGAGTGGTCATAACATTTTATATTAAGGATTCAACTTCTTAACACCAGTTTTTGCTAAATTTTAGTGCAATACACGATTTTTTTAACAACTATGGGCTGGTAACTTATCTTAGACACTATCGTTTTTCTAAATTTGTCAAAAAAATAAGTTAGTAAAAGATTTTGTTGAATTATGTTATTTTTTTAAATTGCATTTTTGAAACAATAAAAATATTTCATTATTTTCTAAAATAGCTGACTTTTTTTTAGTTTTTTAGATGTTTTTAAATAACTAAGATACAGCAAAAAGTCTATTTGATTTCATATCTAATCAACTAGGGGTTAGCAAAATATTTGATAAATTTACCAATTTTTTCTATCAATCAGCTCATTGATTTTCCGCAAACCGACTTTTCTGATATTATCAACTTTACACATTTCTAACTAAGAATTTTCTGACTCTGCAAGCATTTTGGCTGACGTTATTGATTTTTTTTAGTGTTCCGCTAAATATCAAACAATCGAGTTCATTTATTTGTTTAATAACCTTTTTTTTATAAAAAACCAGTAGTTTAACTTTTTTAAAAGTAACATTTCGAATTAGTATTAGTTTAATATTTGGAGCTAGGCAGCAATAGGAGTGTTATATGCTACGAGTATATATTATATACCCCAAATGCATGAGACAAAAAATATGGTCGTTCCAAATGGCGCCACTAAGGTGGGTGTGAAGGGGTAAAATGTAAAACCGACCCCCCTTTTTTTTCTGAACATACCTACATTTTTTTTTACAACCGCTCGAACTGTCCCAAAGATGGTCCCTAGAGTAGTCAAATGTATGTATAACCGACCCCACAATATTTTGTCACCCTAACATTTTTTCAGAACATACCTATCCCCTATCCCCACTCCCTAAGGGGTCCCCAATACAAAAATAAATTTTTTATAAAATTTGCTCCGACCGATCTAGCTGTCCCAATAGTGCCCTAGAGCAGCCAAATGTATGACCGACTCCCAATATATTTTTAAATTCAACATTTTCTCAGAACATAAATACCCCTATCTCCACTCCCTGAGGAGGCTCCCATACAAAAATTAAAGTTTTATAAAATTTGCTCCAACCGCTCTAACTCTTCCTAGGGTGCCCTTAGAGCAGACATGGGCGGTGTCAATTACATTTCACAAAAAAAATGTTGTCACTTGTAAAATTTGTCATACAATTAATAGTTTCAGACCTACGCCCACACTTGTTGGCTTAAACGCTGCCTTGAAAAATTTCCAATTTTTTCAATACCATATATGGGACATAATAGTAATATTTGTGTATTTAATTACAGGCCAATTAATTTTTTACGTCCAATTACATGTAATCAAATACTGAGATGTTGTTACTAATCCCCATGTTTGGTATTAAAACTATTACAAATTTTCTAAGGAGGCGTTTAAGCCCACAAATGTGCGCGTACGTCTGAAATTATTAATGATATTGACAAATTTCTCAAGTGAATTATTGTGAAATGTAAATGGCTCCGCCCATGTCTGCCTTAGAGGAGCCAAATGTATGACCGACCCCCATATTTTTCCAACCCCAACATTTCCTCAGAATTTTTTAATTTTAATATTTTCACAGATTTCAACATTTTTTTGCAACGTTGTATCTTTCAAGGTACAGTGAGCATTTAAGTGCTAATCTAAATGTCAAACTGCATCGCAAATATATAAGCAACTGAAGGTGGAAAATAAACCCCAAGTATAACTTTTTTTTTAAATCATTCACTACGGCATTATAGAGCAATTCCATATGAAAGCGATCACCTTTTGGACGACCCCTCTCCGATTTTAAAATAAGTAGTCTCAATCGATTGCCCAGCAAAAAATAATGTACCTACATATTTTTTTTTTTTTTATAGTGACTGGTTTAGTGGTGGTGTGCACCACTGTCATGTGACAAAATTGAAGAATTCTTCATAAGGGACCTCATTGAAAGTACTAAAGCGATCGCAACGAGTGATAGCTCGTTGGAAAGGTATTGAATCACGCTTTAATTGAAAAATAAAATTTTCCTAATTTTTCTCAGAAATTTAACTTTTTTCCCATGAAAATTAAATTTTCCCATGAAAATTAAATTTTCCGACTTTCCACAGAAGCTCCTAAATTTTCCGGCTAATTTTATTTTTTTTGGATTCCTCATAATTTTTGCTTTAAGAATCAGCAATAAAAAAATGGGCCCGACTCCTTGTTTGGACAGGAAAAGAGCATTTAAGAGACCACCTTGTTCTCATTGCTTTTATATTTTTATAATTGAATTATTTTTAATTATTTAACAAGAAAAATTAGGAAAATTTTATTTTTCAATTAAAGCCTGATTCAATACCTTTCCAACGAGCTATCACTCGTTGCGATCGCTTTTTTTTAAAACAACTTTCAATGGGGTCCCTTATGAAGAATTCTTCAATTTTGTCACATGACAGTGGTGCACACCACCACTAAACCAGTCACTATAAAAAAAAAAAAAAATATGTATGTACATTATTTTTTGCTGGGCAATCGATTGAGACTATTTATTTTAAAATCGGAGAGGGGTCGTCCAAAAATTTGCCAATTTTGATCGTTTTCATATGGAATTGCTCTATATATAATTTTATTGATAAAAGTTCCTATAAAATTTGAAAATAACTTAAAAAATTTGGAACTTTTATCGGAAAAATAGCTCCACGCGTTTATATCTGCTATCAGTTAATTTAGCGGACAATAAAAAAATACCCGAAGTTAATATCTCTGAAAACAAAAAAAAAAAAAAATATGAAACTTTAAACTTAGGAAAAATCAACACAGAAAAAGCGTATTTTGGATCATCCTGTTCATAGGTAAATAGTAAAAATTTTGATTATTTTTCTCCATAGGTTCTAAGGTGTTTTCTTTCGAATAAGCTAATTTGTTTTAAAATCGGTTCCAAAAAAAATGATTTTTTGACGCCTTCTCTGAAAATGTACCAGAGTGCGACGCGAACACTGATCGAAACATTTTGTGCGCCACGTTACACACATTTTGGGGTTTGGTACATTTAAAGCTCAAAACGTTTCGAATAGGAATGCAAAGAATACTGAAGTCAAAAAACGAGCAAAACTACTAAAAAAGATTTTTTTTCAAAAATTCAAATGTTGTATTATGGACGACAAAAGTTATATATATGCGAATTTTTCACAGCTTCCGGACGAAAGTTTTATAGAGACGTCCCAAAAAAGTAACAATTATAGAAAAACTATCGAAATTTCCAACAAAAAAAAAACTTCTTAAATCTATTTGCAATTGGGAAGCCTACCAGAAAATTGAAGTAAACGCTTAACTTTTGTATATGATGGGATATTATTAAATTTGAATAAATAAAATGTTTTATTTTATACTATCCCTTAATGCAGTCTCTATTAACATAACTTTTTGTGTGTTAACGTTTATTTTGGACGCACACGTTGTATTCAAAATAAAAACAACTTTAAAAATGTATTAAAGGGTCCGCCAAATAACTTTTTTTGAAAATGCTATAAAAAAAACTACTGAATATTTTCTCAAATTTCTTTTTTTATTTGAAAGAACAATCCTTCCGGTTAATAATGGAAAATAACTTCATTCAAATGGCTGCCTCGGCTGGCCATGCAGTATCCTACACGATCGGTCCAATTTTTAAGCACATTATCGATTGTGTGCAGCTGTATTTCCTCCTCTTCAATTTTTGTGAACAAAAATTCGTTCAACATGGCCCGATAACGATCGCCATTGAGTGTAACGGACACTCCTTGCTCATTTTCGAAGAAAAATGGCCCAATTATGAATCTGGACCAAAATCCGCACCAAACAGTGACTCGTTTTGGGTGTATCGGCACACATTCTGCAACATTACCATGATTTTCAAAGTAATGTCGCAATATTTCCCAGCGTTGTTCAAGCGTATACACAACCATATTCGTTCAGCGGAAGCATACAACTAATTATCTGTCAAATCAGACATGAGCTAAGTGTTACCATTCACGAAATAAGCACTACACTCATAAAAAAAAGTTTGTAAAGTCAGCAAAAAATTTTGCTGAGTCAGCAAAATTTTAGTCAGGAGGATGCTAGCAAAAAAGTTGCTAATGTCAGCAAAATCTTTTGCTGAAAATCAGCGAGCTGATTTTTAGCAACAAAATTTGTAGATTCAGCAAAAGTTTTGCTAACACTTAGTAGATTAGAAATAAAAAAGCGTTGGTAAAAATTAATAAATTTTTTGCTAAATTTTAGTAGACTGAAAAAAACGCAAAAAATTTGTAGAAAAATTGTAATTTAGTTAATTTATTTGCTGAAAATCATAAAACATATTTTTGTGATTCTTTTAAAAATAATTTACTATAATAACGAAATATAACAATTTTAATTTTCCCACATTGACGACATGAATTAATTTAATATCTGAAAATATATAGAAATAAATATATATAACATAACAAAAATTTTCTTTCAACTACTTACATCAATGGTTGTCTTAATGATGCTATGACGAAACTGCCGAAGATAATTCTAGAAACGAAACGAAAAAATAAACAAAACAAACGAAACGAACGAAACGAAAAAAACAACCCTTTTTTTGCAATAAGAAAAAGAAACCATACAAATCTACCTAAGATGTGTGTTTTTGTCTTTCTCTTTACTCTGTCTACATGTCTGTATATGTTTTTTCATGGTTGATTTTTTACTTGTCTTGTTAGAGTTGTACTTTTTAATATCATTTTCCTCTTCTCTACTACATCTTGACATGCCGCGACATCTGCTTATCAGCACAATTTTTTTTTATCAAAATTAATTAGTAAAACATTAGTATATTAGTAAAGCATTAGTATAAAACAGTTAAGAGCTGAATAAGTATAACAAAAATTTTAGCTGAAAACACGATTTTAGCAAAAATATTTGCTAAAAAATAGTATACCTGATTTACAAGACGTTTTACTAACTTTTCTACTAACTTATTTTTTGAGTGTAGTTGAAAAAAAACGTTAGATGGCGGACCCTTTATAAAAATTTGACTGCGATCGTCAAAGGGTTAAAAGGGAAATATGAATAAAGCATTCAATTTATTTGTTAGAATTTCATTACTGACTACTAAAATCTACTAAATATTTTATTTTTTTTATTTATTTATTTATTACTGCAACTAGTTTAATAAAAACTAACAAGCAATTTATATCAAATACATATGTTAAAACAAATTTATATTTATATTTTATGATGAAAACTATATTGTGTGTTGATGTGTTATGGCACTACAGGAAGGTATTGGTTCTGACGAGATCAGAGGGTTTTGTGAATTTGAGCCTACGCTCCATATCAGTTACATTAGCTAGGGATGATGCTTCCGGGTTAACATGATCTTGTAGTCTTTCATGATGTTTTGTTGCAAGTTATGAATAACAGAGGATACCATTTCCACACTCAGGTCACGGTGGAGATCAGATACGCCGATGGTGCATTGACGATTTTTTTTCAAAACTTTGTTTTGAAAACGTTTAATTATATCTATATTACTTTTTGCTGCACAGCCCCAGAGTTGCGCACCGTATGTCCATTTGGTTTCAGCATTTGATTGTACATTAATAGTTTGTTTTCTATTGATAGTGTTGACTTTTTTCCTATTAACCATTTCAGTTTTTTATATTTCAGTTCAAGTTCCATATATTTAGTTTTGATATGTTTCGTGTTTTAGGATCGATTAAATTTTTTTTTTAAATATTTAGTTTGAAGTTAATTCAAGAACAAGTGTTAATTTGACCTCCGTATCACAAAAGGGTTAAATTTACTGAAAATATTTCTGATTTTTTTTAAAATACTTAAGACGTCAATTTTGGGAACAGTTTTAATCAACATACGTAAAAAAGCGATAATTTTAAAACAATTATAGTAAAATATACTGAATTTCCCAAAATTTGAACTTTGACCTCAAAGGTGCACGTGATCGAGTTATCCGATTTGCCTAATTTTTGCATCATTCACACTTTAGACTATGTGGCACAGTAATCCGCTCAGATTTGGGTATAATTCAAATATAAAAAGCATTATGTTACCTCCATTACAGCTGAATATACTGAATTTCCCAAAATTTGAACTTTGACCTCAAAGGTGCACGTGATCGAGTTATCCGATTTGGCTAAAATTTTCAGCATGTGAGTTTTAGACCAAGTGGCACAATAACCTGCGCGATAATCATTAAAAATCGAAAGTTGATTTTTCATTGTCACCCTAATGTATAGACTTAGTTGCGTTTAATTTCAGATTCCATTTCTTTGTCCATTCTACTAAATACTGATGCATTTATATTTTATACCTACACTTCTTTAAAAAAAAAAATGTCTTTGATGTCTTTCAAACTTTTCTGGCTTATACTACGGTCCGATTTTCATTTAAATCGGATAATAAATACCATAACAAATCGTAATTTTGTACAACATGCATTCAAAATTAAATTATTCTGTATACCCTTTTCCCATATTTAGCTATTTTTCAAGTTTAAATTTTATGCCAATTCTACTTAGTTTTTTATACAAAATTTGGCATATTGATAAATATATTCTAGATCTATAGATGTGGTAAAAAAAAATATTTAAAAATATTAAGTTTTTCTCGTCTCCTAAACAATTTACTTTATGGTCTGTATACCCTTATTCGCGTCCGCACTTCATTTATTGAACTTTTTTACAGTTTCCTTTTTTGATAATATATTTAGTTTATTTTTTTTTTTCTAAAAAAAAAAAGATAAAAACTACTTAATTTAAACGAGATGAAGGATATTTATGTCAAGTGTGCAAATGACACGGTTATTGTGTCAAACGATAAACGAAAATATGTTTTTATGACACTACATCCAAAAAATAGATGAAATGTTCATTTGCCTAAAGCCAAATGTGCAGAAATATTATAAATTGTTAAAACAAAAAAAACATTTGAAAAACTTGTGATCCACTCCAATACAGGTTGAATGAAAACAAATTAAGAGCATACTTTTATTTTTTATTTAAGATAATAAATTACATTAAGGGCTCCATTACTCGAACGTAAAATATAGTTTAATGAGTAAAGAAAGAGCAGAAAGCTGACTGCCTTTAGTTCATGTATTAAACATGGACTTTCTTATTTCCAAGGAAAGTGTTTTTCTTCTTTATATACTCGTACATATGTTGAAATCCTTTAAACTCCGCTCCAATAAAAAAATAATAAAATGTTTTAGAAACCGTTTCGAGAGAACTTTTCCCACCGATACCGAAATAACTGAAATAACGTTATCCTTTAAATGCACGTTACCGAACATTCGGTGTTCTGTTTAAAACGAATACCGGATATTTGCGGATAGTTCATTCATAAATTTTCATATTGAGTAAAATAGTAAAATCCAAATAACAGGTTTCAGAATAACTTATAGTGTATTATAACACGTACTAAAATCTGTTCTACAACCGATTCTTTTTATTTGGAGTTTGTCCTATTTGCAATAGGTTCTTTACCTCCAAACTAGAACAGGTTGCTTTAGAACCAGTCGACAAAAATACGTGTACATTTTTTGAAACGCAGGCAATGTTTCAAATAAATACTCTTTTTGCTTTGCGATGCTTTGTTTTCGGGAAAAATGCATCTAAGAACCTAGTCAATCAGGTCGAAATTTAGGACCGGTAAGCAATTTTTAAAAGGTACATATTTCGAAAGCTAATGGAGCTAGGGGGAAAATGTTTGCACCATTATTCAAAACTCAAGCCCATTGGCCCTACAACGATCCTAAATTTCAACTTGATTGGGTAGATTCGTAAATTGCGTTTTTATTGAGAATTAAGCATCGCAGAGATAAAGATTATTTTTTTAAAACATCGCCTATGTTTCAAAACCTAACAGAGATAAATAATTGTACACGGACAACTTTTTTCAATTTGAGAGCCTTATTCAAAATTTATTCAATTATCGTGATTTTTTTAAATTCTAGCGATTTCTTTTTTATTTTTTTTGGCAATTTTTTTAAATTTCTGGTGATTTTTAAATTTTGGCAAATTTTTTTAAATTCAAGTAATTTTTCTTAAACTTTGGAGATTTTTTTAAATTTTGGCGATTTTTTTCTTCAATTTGAGTGAGTTTTTTAAATTTTGGAGATTGTTTTCAATTTTGTGGTTTTTTTTTTATTTAAGCGATATTTTTAGCGATGTTTTTCAATTTTGGCGATGTTTTTCAGTTTCGGCGATTTCTGCAATTCCCTAATAATAACTTTATTAAGTAAAAAATCTACTGAATTCCCAATTATTGAATTCCCAATTATTCCCATTGATTGAATTCAATGACTGATGAAATCGTTTGATTGAAATTCCCTACCAGTGAATTACAAAGAATGAATCATCTGCGATTAATTAAGAAAAAATTCATTCGATTTAAAAAATATTATATTGTTCGGACGTTTCGGTGGGCAATTGGTGTAAGAACTCATCTAAGTGGTGATGCAGAAAATTTAATTTCAATGTCATAGCTGGAAAACAAAATTCCAATTGGTTTCCGAGATAAAGCCGTGAGAAAAATTGCATGTTCTTCGGAAAAATAAAGTTTTAGCTAAAATATACATGAGGCCATAAAATCTGAAGAACAGCTAAACTAGCAAAACCCAAATGTGGTTTTGTTTGTTTCGATAATTTGTTTGTTTCGATAATTACTTGGGGAAGTAGTTTCACACGAGAAGTAGTTTGTACTCGATGACTTCAAAATTGTTGCACTGTGTAATTTTCAGTCTTATATCAAAGTCGACATCGACAAAATTTTACTGAAAAATGATTCTTTTATACTGGGTTCATACTTATTTTAGTGCAATATTTCCTCATTATGTCGATTTAGTTTAATAAAAGCTTTATATTGCCAAGAAAAAAAATGTATATTAATTGTACATTGTCGGCTATCACTAGGGCAAGGAATTTCGTGGAAATGAATGTCAAAATCGATTTTGACCAAATACTTTTCCGAAGATTAGCAACAAAATGGCATCGATTTGTTGTTACATATTTTGTTACAAATAAATTTGTTTCCATATTTTGCTATAAATGCATATTTTATGGCATATTTTGGCATTTTTATTGCTTATTTTGCATATTTTCAATTTAATTGCATATTATTGCATATTTTGTAAAAATTTAAATTAAGTATAAAATAAAAATAAGCAAAAGAAAACATTTGTAACCCTAAACATATCACCTAGTTGTCATTTGTTAGACATTTATATTGGATTTTATTTTTAAACCAACAATCTTCAGTAATAATACCGATTTTAAAAATCAAAAAACTGTATGTGCATATTTTTTTTGATTTTTAGTTCATATTTTTAGATTTTAGTTCATATTTTTGGTTTTTGTGCATATTTCGATTTAAATGCATATTTTAAACGCATATTTTGGATTCTTTACTGCATATTTTAAGAGCCTATTTTCGATTTTTAGTTACATGAAATTCCTTGCCCTTGTAATCAAAATAAATAAATAAAAATATTTAAAGGGTCCGCCAAATAACTTTTTTTTTATGAACTCCTGAACCAATTTGACTTTGTATGGCGTCATACCAAGGCCTGTATGCAAAATTCGTCTCAATGATGTCTCCGAAATGTTCAATTGTTGAGAACGACGGTGAATTGATGTTGATGCCGCTTCACGCACACTTTCTGCCACAGCAGCAATATTCTCGGGTGTACGCACTGTTTTGGCTTTTCACGCTTTGGTTTATCGATGAGGATGCCAGTTTCTTTCACATACGGACCATATTCGTTCAGCGGAAGGATAAAACTAATTATCTGTCAAATCAGACATGAGCTAAGTGTTACCATTCACAAAATAAGCACTAGTTGAAAAAAAAACGTTAGATGGCGGACCCTTTATAATTCACGCCTTTGCATTTTGAACTTGGTAAGCAAAAACTAATTGTAAGAGGAGAAATTAGTTTTTAATTTACGAAATGGAAGAAGAAGCATCAAAAACAATCTTATGCTCGATGTCATTCGCACCTCTGCCATTAAAGTTGTGGTAACTGCTTAATTTTCCGATTTCTTTGCTCACACTCTCTATACAGCTGACACATTGTCACAAATAACTAGAGCAAGGAGGAAAATATCTTCAGCTGTAAAAAATCTCTAAAATAATCTAACGCTGCAAATCTAAAGGAAATTCGTAAAAGTTAAAACTCTAGCGATAAAACAGCAACAATTCCTGTTTAACCCTCTAACAGGCAAAACCGCCTTCAGGCGAGGTATTTGCAATTGGCCATAAATGCACCAAATAAGAAGAATTTAATAATAAATTAAGCTATTTCGATAGAAAACCAAATTAGCTTATTTTTTTAAAAGAAATTTTTCATGTTCCGTCTACGGTTTGGAAGCGATAAAGTGTTTAATTTTAAATTTCGTAAAATTGTTTAAATTAAAATTTTGTGAAATTTCGAAAAATAGCAAAAAATTTTGCTGAGTCGGCATAGTTATAGTCAGGAGGGTGCTTGCAATACAATTGCTAACATCAGCAAAATATTTTGCTGAAAATTAGCTGGCTCATTTTTAGGAACAAAATTAGTAGATTCAGCAAAAGTTAGACTAACACTTAGTTGATTAAAAAATCCTTGCTAAAAGTTAATTAAATTATTGCAGAATATTTGTAGACTTAAAAAAAAATTAAAAAATGTTTAGAAAAATTATACTTTAGTTAATTTATTTATTTAAAATCTTAAAATTTTGTTTGTGATTCATTTAAAAATAATTTAGAATGCGTTACAAAATATCAAAATGTTCATAATCCCATATTGACGACACGAATTAGTTTAATATCTGAAAATATATAAAAATAATTATATATAACATAAATATTACATCAATGATTGTCTAAATGATGGAATCTTTCTAAACAAAAAGAATTAACAAAATATGAAATATACAACCATTTTTTGCAATAAGGAAAATGTAATTTTACCAAACTAGACAAGCCGGTGACAGTACAAAATTTAAGTTTACTTAATCCGCAATTTATATGTATGCGATATACTTTGATTGCGTCCTTTTATTTAATTATGTATGAAAAACAGATACAACAAATTTCCATGGTTTATTTTTTTATATGTCTTACAAGAGTTTTACTTGTTAGTACCATTTTCTAATACATCCTGACATGCCGCGACATCTACGTAATTCTGTGTGTAGTTATCAATCTGGTTGTCGTCCACACTTTTAATGTGATTTTTAGCAAAATTTTTTTAGCAAAATAAATTAGTAAAACATTAGTAAAATATTAGTAAAACATTAGTTCGAAACAGTTTAGTGCCGAATAAGTATAACTAAAATTTTAGCTGAAAACTTGATTTAGAAGACGTTTTATTAACTTTTCTACTTACTTATTTTTTTGAGTGTAAAAAAGCGTTTAATTTGTATCCATATCTTCTTATGTAAAAGCACGAATAGTGTAATTTTCGGACTGTAGTTATATCGTGGTCAGTTGAATAATCAATGCCAAAACTTATTCATTTTTATGGATTAGTTTTTGAGATTCTCTCTAAACCTATTTTGGCCCAAAATCGCTTAAAGTAGGCATCGAAAAAAAATGGTAGAAGAACATATTGTTTATTATTTATGCCGATTAAAGGGTTAACGCTGCATCTATACATAAAGTATATTATAATTATAATATACAAATAACTAAGGAAGCTCAAAACGAGGAAGTAGAATAAAATGGAGAATTTCATAAGCATTGCGTCTAAATGAAATGAACAAGTTAAAAGTTTTGTTTTAACCTTAATTCCTATGAAAACAACGACAACAACTGCAGTAGGTGGAGTTGTGCGAAAAAAGTAAATGGATCAGGCAAAATAATGCACTCAAACACACACAAAGTTTTTCTACACATACATACAAAATTGCAATAGTACTTGTTGAAAACATTTTCGAAATACACACATAAATACACAGTATACCAAAAACATGCAAACGTTAGTAAATGAGACTGTTGCAATTACATACACATACACAGTAATATGTTGCAACTATAATGAGAATAGTGAACATATTTTCTGTTTTGTGTTGCAAACAACTTCAATTTTGTGGTTATAATTTTGGTTTTTCATTTCCGACCACTTTTCGAAACTATAATTAATAAATGTTGTCTACGAAAATTTGAGTTTAAAGTTTATTAATAAAGTTATAAAACTTTTGAATTATTTAAAATCATACAAATATCGAAAGTCAAATTGTAAAGTTTTAATATCATACAAACAACTTTTGGTCGTATGTGTATGTACAGGGTGAGACGATTGAAGTGTTACCAATTAAGACGGCTTTATGCATTGACAAATCATAATGAGTGGAATAACAACTTAATTTTTATAATTCATTTATTTTTTTCATTAAGAATGGCAAATATTTTTATAAAATTTATATTTCCCGGGGAAAGAAATCATAAGTGAAGTCAGATGGAGAGTGTGTCTAAAATTTGATTATACAATTTAATGTATCTGAACAAAAATTATTATACATGTTACGATAACTTTTGCAAATGAAAAAATGTTTGCTTAAATTTTTGCAACAACATTTTTTGATGTGTCCACATATTATACCAAAAGTATGACTATGGATTTAACTTGAAAAGCTCTGCTGAAATATAAAATTTTTAACAAATGTTGTGGTGAATTTTAGGTTTGGCTTAAGGTCAGATGTTGTTGAAAAATTGTTGCATAAAAATTATAAAAAGTTAAATAAAAACACCAAGTTTTTAATTTTTAAATTTTTTATCACAATATTTTATTCATTTTTCGATATTTCGATCTATCTCGTAGATCATCATCTGGAAATCTGATGTAAATTACAAAAATATATACACAATCATTATTTATTAAATACACAAATTTTAACAATAATATATATTTACTTTTTAAAAACAAAATTATATAAACTTTTGTTGAGTTGCAACCTCTTAACTTTGCTGTCAGTTCTTGTCAACTAATTTTTGTTTAAGTCTTTTGTGTTTTTCTAATGTATGTCTATAAAGTTGAGCACAATTTCTGTGTCTCTCTTATAATTGAGTCGTTTTTGAGGGGCGACATCAATTATGTGTAGCATCTCCAACATAAATCTCTTTTTATAGTTTTGTTCTTCTTGTATGATCCTAGTATCCTCAAAGTTTGGTTTGTGATTATGTCGCAAAAATATCGCAAAAAATATATAGTACAAGCCGCTATATGCAAATACATTTTTTTTTCAAAATATTTCCCATTAAATGCCTCTTTTTTAATTGTTCAGGGCAATTGTTCAGTAAGCGTTCATATTCGGTAAAACTGCAAAAAACGGTAGAAACCTACATAAACCTGAAGCAGTGGTTTGAATATAAAGTTTCGTGCATCAAATATGGGCCATAAATATGAACACAGGCCTTGTTATTTAATTCCGTCAAAACAAAAGCAGATTGATTGCTTTGAAAAGTTTTAAATACAAAAAACTAAATGCAAAACCGACAAACTTTAAAGAAATTTTTCTCAAAATCCGTACCAATGATGCAAACATTAAGTACGCCATTGAAATTAGCATGTCCGACATAAGAGTTCGTCAGAAAAACACTTTTTAACATGTTTTGGCGCCAATAAAAAAATGGCGATATTATTTTTTTTAAATTCCAACTCCTTCCATTGGCGCGCTGCGGCCAAAAACGTCCATTAATTGGCCCTTTTCTTGCTGAGCAAAAAGTGCTGCATTTATATGAAATTTAAATTAACCTTTCGATTCTACACCAAAAACTATTAAAAACTAAAAATTTTCCCAAGTTTTTAAACTGAACCATTTAGGAAAAAGAGTGGTCGAAAAAAATCTAATTTTTTCAAAAAACTTATAAAATATTTTTTTATAACACACAATCAAGAAGTATTCTTAGCTGAGAAAAATTGTGGAAAAATGTTCGCTTTATGATAGCGAAGTTAAAAGTTATTAAGTTTTAAAAATTTTGTCTTTACTAAAATGCAATATTTTATTGATTAACAACTTTTTACCAGTCCGCGATGTCTCGAAAATGTTTGTCATTTTTCTTAGCTCAAAATACTTTTTCATTGTGTGTGCTAAAAAATATTTTTATTATTTTTTTACTAAATTGATACCTTAATAACTTTTTAGCGGTTCGTAGTATGTCAAAAATGTTTGTATTATTATTCTCAGTTGGTAATACATTTATAATGTGTGTGAAAAAACAGAGTTTTCAGTCCACTATATTGACAAAACGGTCACTTTAAAAATTTTTTAAAAAAGTTTTTTTTTTGCGTAGAATAGAATGTTAGGTTCAAATGTCATATAAAATGTTAGGTTCAAATGTCATATAAATGCGCTGTAGAAAAAGGGACCCTAAATTAGCATGGGCGGCAATCGACCGCAGTAGAAGAATTTAGAATTTAAAAATAAATAATAACGCTATTTTTTTATTTATGGAAAACCCGTAAAAAAGTAATGTTATCCCAAAATCAAATTTTTGTGACGAACTCTAATAAACATATCCCTTTAAAAAAAAAAAAAAATTGTTAAAGTTGGTGTTTTGATAAAATCATCCTTCGTTTTGTTAAAATCTGTGGAAAATTCACATAGTTATGGTCCTTTTTCTTTATATATAGTTATTAAAATTTTCAGTTTTTTTTTAACTTTTTCAACTTCAATCTCTTTTAAAACAACAATATTCAAAAAGTTGCAGTTGTCCTCATAAAATGTGCCTTCGTTTGTTAAAATTGACAAAGTTATGGTATATTTTCAATATATACATACCAATTACCCGGTTGAAATTTTTTTCTTTATTTTTTTTCTAAAGCTTGCTAATTTTCTTAAATTTGTCAGAAAAAATGCCAAGAAAAGCTTAGAAAAAAGAAACACTTCTAAAATATCTTAAAATTCTTTTAAAATCGATGGAAATCGATTCTTAACCCTTTAGATATTTTTTTTAACAACTCTAAGCAAAAGTTATATCGGGTTAAATAAAATAAGATAGACAATTTTCGATTTTTAGTTAAATTCTTTTAACCTTTTAACTGTTTTAATTATTTCAAGAAAATGTGCAAAACAAATTTTATAAATTATTTACCATAACTTTTGAACAAACAATCCAAAATTTACACACAAAAAAATAAAAAGCCATTTCAATCACGAAAACCACCGATTCAATAACTTTAATTGCTGAAATTCCGCCAACAACGAACATTGCTAGTTCAATTAGAAATTGATAACTCTTTAATTGAATTCTTTTTCAATTAAATATTAACTCATTTGATTAAAAAGTGATCAATATCCAAAAAAAAAAATTCTTGTTACCATACCAAATGTTTTTTCTATAAAAATTTTGTTGCTACAACAAAAGTTTTTTATAACTTGAATTTTATAATATAGGATTTAAACCGGCATGCAATTCTCATTTAGTTAGCAGATTTTTTTTTTTGTTTTTTTTTTTTATTAATTAATAATCATATAATTACAAATTAAATACTATTACCCTAACCGAGCACTAGCTACTATGGCCTTCGGCGCGTTATAGCGAAAATAGACCAGTGCCTCTGGTGGGAATCAAACCCACGACCCCCGCACTGATAAGCCAGCACGCTACCAACTAGCCTACCGGGGCGCACAGTTAGCAGATTTATTTCCACTTATGTGAACAAGTTTACACAGAAACTAGTTTTTTATTCCTATTGAAGCGTATGGCAAAATTTGTTTTGGTTTTTTTTTTTTTGCAAAAATTAGCCCTTTTGTTAAAATCAGAGTACTTTCTTTTTTTGTTTTAAATAATTTTTTATTTATTTATTTTCTTTTTAAAAAATTTTTAAATTTTTATTAAACGGAATAAAACTTTTAAAATTACATTATCAATTCTATGATAATGTTTTAGAATAAATAACTATTCAGATTTAAATCACTGCAACTAAATTATTTAACTTAATATTGTAATAAACCTAATAACAATTAATATCTAATCTAATTGAAATGAATTTAAAATATTTATTACTAATACCACTAAACATAAACATTTATAAAAACAACTACATAAATATTACGAAACACAACAACAATGTGTTGATGTTTGCTTTTTAGTGATAATATAAAAAAATGTCAACCAAGTTCGAATTTGAACAAATATTTAATTGATTCAATTAATTTTTTATTCGCAACTTCCAAAATTTTCAAAAAACCGATTTAATTAAGAAAAGAAGGGAAAATGTTTTTTCTGTGTAGATGTCATGGCTCAAAAGAAAGACATGTTTTTTTTACTATTAAATGCATTAAGTATTTAAGAACCATTATTTTTAGCTTTAATATAAATCTTGTATAAAGTTAGCTATGAAGTTTTTTTACTGCCGCATCATATGCTGCAAACCCAGTTAAAGATTCAAATTAATGTAAATTTTATGTTTTCATAATAGTTTTAACAATTTTGTCTACCAAATTAGTTCTTGACGTGAAATGTGCTTAGGTTTTAGTTTAGTTGTATTTATATACTATTTTCGTCACTATTTTCTTTTATTCTACTTGAAAGGAGGCTACAAGTTACATGTTGAAACTGTAGAAATCTAATTCTTCTAAAAAGAAAATTTTGTAATTTTTTTTACAAACTACTTGATATCTAAAACATGTCCCACTACTAGAAGCAATCTCGAGGAAACCGAAGGCGTTTTACGAAAAATAGTTTAAAGAGTAGGTGTTCTATTTGGGAAAACAAATATCGGTTGTAAAAATTCAAACAAAAATTATAAGTGGAGAAACCGACAATAGAACTAGAAAATAAGTTGTTGTACTAGTCGTTCTTTAAAACTCTCATATTTTAAAAATGGCGACACTGGTCTACTCTTAGAGCCTTTTAATCGAAAAACTATGTAATCCTAAGAATTACATTTCTCCTAAATAAATCTTTAAGTTTCTCAGGGTGCTTTTAATCATCCCAAACAAACTATTGATATACCAAATAAAACACTTTTTAGTGTTATTATTGATAAAGTACCAAAGAAATACATTTATTTTGCATTATAAACGATTAACCGCCAATTTTGTCGATTAACCGACCCAAATAACCGGTTAATTAATTTTAGCGATTTTTGGATTAATGCCTTAACCGGTTAATCGCCTAGTTCGAATAATTGGAAATACTAGTTTTCATTAAAAAAGCAAAATCAACTCTGTATATCGTTACCTAAAACGCAAACAGCCCTAACTAACATTTTATTAATTTTACAGTAAAAGCAAAAACAAACATGTTTATACAAAAAATTTTAGTGCAAATTATTCCAATATTAAAGCACAGCCAAATTTATTTCTGGTAAAACAAAATAAATATTTTTAATATTCTAACAATTATATTAGTTAGGTCCATTTGTCTTGTATTTTTCTAAAACAGAAACCCCTAACTTCATTGAAGATGTTTAAATTCGCAAAACATTTGTGTGATTTTTTATTTTTTTTTTTAAGGAAAAAAGGTTTAATTGATAATATAATTGCCGTGATAGGTGCAAAATCAATTAAAATATTAATTGATTCAATCAATTTTTTAATTGAAACCCGTTTTTAGTTTTTTTCTGTGTAGATAGTTAATTTAATTAAGATATTATAATACAATATTATAATAACCTAATCAGGAAATTTGCAATTTGCCACTATCCCTTTGCCAACAACAAATATTTACGATGATCATTGTTATACTTTAATTCCAAACACTTGCTAGTTACTTTCCTTGTGTTGAACAGTCCGAGGTACTGAAAAGTATGTTAATTGTTAAATCAAACGCTATTGGAATGAATGAAATGAATCCTACTTTTTTAAAGACTCTTATCCCTAAACTATTGCCATACCTAACATATCTGTTTAACATCATATACTCTAAATCAACATATCCAGATGGATGGGAATTGTCGAAAATAATGCCAATTCCAAAAGCCAATAATGAATTTCGGCCCATAGACATTCTTCCGTTTCTATCAAAAGTTATGGAAAATATTAAAATTTGTGCAAATGAATGGAATACTTGACGCAAAACAACTTATTATCTGATAAACATTCGGGCTTTACGAAAGGGAAAAGCTGTGTTACAGAATTGGCGGACGTCGTTGAAGATATTATAATGGATCTTGATATAAATATGATTTCATTTCTAATACATTTGGACCATAGCAAAGCCTTCTGTTAATCATTCAATTCTTGTAACGAAATTTAAAACGCTGTATCACTTTTCTTAATCCTCCTGCAATCTTATAGCATCGTATCTTTATAAAATGTCTCAACTCGTGCATATGAATGGAAAAACTTCTTCTTTAATTAACATTATTAGGGACCTGTGAAAATCCTGGGTTGCAAAATCGCCAACATTCGTACCTGTGTTTTCAATAACTATTAATCAGGTTCTATATCGAATACACAACTGGGCCGTTGATAATGGACTATGACAAACGCAGCAACATTTTTGAAAATTATATCGCTATAGAAATTACCGATACTGTCGTCGAGTACTTGTACGCTTCGCCTAATCTTGGAATTACGTTGGTAAAGTCTATGGGATGGTACGAAACCTATGGGCCGTCCAAGAATCAACCCCTTTTAACATATGTTTACTCTTAGCCAAGTCCTGCTTGATTCCTGTTTAACTATATGGTTGCGAACTTTTTGCTGACGTAAACTTAACGTCGCATATAATAATATCGCCAGATACATATTCATCAAGAGACGTCATAATATAATTTTTAACATGAGTTTCGAAAATTTACTAAAATACAGGACCCTAGTGTTACTCCACAAAATCATCGTTGACAAACACCTAAACTATCTCTACTGCAGACTAAATTTTGCCAGATCGCCTTGGGGCAAGAAAATAACCACGAAAAAAGTTCAAGTATCTCTTTTCTGAAAAATAGTTCCTTATATCTTCTATTCTTTGGAACAAACTTCCAAAAGTAACGCAAGCACGTCTTAAAAGGAGTTATGTAAAATATTTCAATAATTTTTGATATGTAATAATTTTGTTATGTTAATATATCATCGCAATTATTATTCATTATTCATTAAAGAAACGTTTAAGTATTTTTGTATATATTAATTAATATTTGTAATTTGAAGGTCACATTTACTTACTTTATATATTATGTTCACTACATACATATCACTGGCACGTTCATTTATAAGAAGTTTGTCTTGTTGTGCCATTTTGTCATAGATTACATAGATCTCAAACTCTTTTTCTTCTTTTAACTTCTTCTTCTTCATACAAAAGCAATACGACGTATATTCTCATGAGTTCCGTGTAGTGCCAGCTAATGTCAAATAGTTTAAGATATGTGTAATCTATGCAGGGTGTTCAGCTTATTTAAAATAAATAAATTTAAAAAATCAGATTAATTTGGGATAAAACGTCAACAAACTTTGTCGAATTAAAGGCGAAAGTTAATTTAAAATAAAATTAATTTTAAAGGGAATATTGATAGAAAAACTATGGCAATCTGCTGGAAACAATATTTTTAAATCCTGAAGATTTTGATAGTTCCTTTTTGAAATTTTTAATCTGTGTTCATTTAGTTGGAACGGTGCAATTTTTTAATTGTATCGCCAATTCTTTGACATTGAAATATATAGATATTTCCCGTCTGTTCGGAGAGATATAGATATTTCCGGTCTGTCCCGCTATTTTCCTTAAGTCGTTAACTCTCTTTAGAAATCAATAAAAACAATAATATTTAAATAAACTTAAAAAATAAAATTAATTTTGTGATAAAAAGACGAATTACTATTAATTTTTTTAAATTATAATTTAAAATCCGGACAAGCATGGTAACCATGGTTACCGTTTTATACCTTTGAGAATCAGGCTCACGTTTGTGACCTTTGATGTTTTCTCCTAAAACTGCGAATGTTTCCAAAATAATAGATTGAGTTGAAAAAAGTATTATTAAATTTTTAACCAAATTATATTTCCAAAATTTTTTTTTTTTTAAAGACCTTCAATCACGTGAGAATAAAGTAAACAAATTTTAAATGACGAATGAAATCCAACGTAGTTCATAAACATAAATCGTTGTTTTTATAAAAAAAATGGACAACATTTTAAAATGTTTCTACGTAGAGGACTTTATCGTCCGCTAGAAAACAAAAAAAAATCTGATATAACAGTTTTAACGTCACTGATTCGAAGAAAAGCCACTTAAAGTTTAAAGATAAGTTTAGTACTACAAAGACGGAAACAAAACGTTTAACATTGTAGAAGTAAAGCATAATTCAATTTGCTCAGAAAATTATATTAGAATCGGCTCAGTAGTTTTTGAGATATTTAGCTTCTAAAACTTTGGATTTGAACGGATAAAAAACTTAAATCTTTGTTCATTTTGTAAAAAAAAAATACATAATACAATCTTAAAAAATTAAAAATAAATTTAATTTATACTTAAAATTACGTTACTAACATTTTTCCTGAGTGTACTAAGGAAAAATACTAATAAATATTATTAAGAGAGAGAATTTTGACTCACACGGGTTCTATTACTCAAAATGATCACTACTCACATTCATTTAAAAGTTGTTTTATATATTTTTTTAATATATATACATACATATATATATCGTCAATTCCATGATAGATCGGCCAAAATCTGACCGGGGATCATTAAAATTCATTTATGTTTTGCCCACGTATGCTCTAAGATTTATATTAGTCACTACCGTTTTCAGTTTCTGGAAATTTTGTAAACTCGTGGTTTTATTGTCGTTTTTCAGTTTTTAAAAAATCGAAAAGGTTTTAAACGTCGCACAGTGGCGCCTGTAGAACAAGTGAGGTTGCAAAAATCTAAAATTTCATGTGCCCCTAAAACATATTGAATAAACCTATTTTACAGGAAATTGTCCAACGATTTCAAATATGCTTTTCTTTTTTACAATCAATTTTTGGCCCAGAAGATATAACCCTTCAAAGTTGACTGATTTTCAGTGTTCAAAAAACAGACCATTTTTAGGTAATTTGGTCCGCTTTCAGATACAGAAAACTAGGTAACGGACCGTCATTCTTTTTGATTCTATTGATAGATCTATTTATTATTAGAAGAGTAACAAAATATTGTACTGTTTGCCTTTTTCAACTTTGATGGAAAATAAAAAAAAAACTATAAATTTCTATATTTGACATATTTTCAAAATAAGTTCTTTGATTAATCTTTTACCTAATGCAAAAATTTCCAGCTGCCCGTCCTTGCCCCATTTTTTGCTAGATGTAAATTTTTGAAAAAAGACATGGTTCCACAAATGTGGTGCATGCAGTTTTGGGCAATTCATGACATATAACAGCGAAAACGTGGGCAATATTTTACAAAAAATTTAAAAATAAAAATTAAAAAAAAAAATTTTTAAATCTTTTCTGTAATAAGAAAGTCAAAAATTTTAAAAAATATTTTATTTTACTTCCCATAAAATTGATTTTTAAACATATTTAAATTTTGCTTACCCATTAGTAGGCACCTAAAAGGCGAAGAACACTTTTCAAGCACTCATTTCATAGGTTGATCAATTATCTATCATATGCCTTTCAAATTTTTTGATTATCTCATTTGGTTCAAAAGTTATGATTTTTGCAACGTAAAAACTCAAATGTCGCCACTGCGCGGAGTGAGTTTTGAAAAATCATATTTTCCTAAAGTAGATGGACTATTGCAAAGGTTTTAAAAGCATATGAAAATTGTCTTCAATTGTCCTCTTACCGTTTTTTGCGAAAATGCATTTGTAACGCAAATGCAATTTTTGAAACGTTGTCATTTTTGAAAAACTTATAATTTTTATTTAAATTTATTTTCATCGGGATACACATTAATTACATTTATAGTAATTAAATGTGCTAAAGTCCCAAAACTTATTTAACAAATTGTGAAAAGCAATCTGATGTAGGCGTGTCCCTATCCGGATTTCATTCCTGCCTAAGGAAATCTTCAGGGGACTTTGTTATTAGAATTTCTAGAGATATTTGTTATGTTAAATCACAAACTCAATGAGAATTT
This sequence comes from Delia radicum, assembly GCA_021234595.1. Taxonomy (NCBI): domain Eukaryota; kingdom Metazoa; phylum Arthropoda; class Insecta; order Diptera; family Anthomyiidae; genus Delia; species Delia radicum. The sequence continues at coordinate 54,975,335 of CM037855.1, read as the reverse complement.
CTTGTCCTCGTCTAGGAGCGAGATTCAAAATTTAAAATATCAAAGAAAAAACAAAAACAACAACAAAAAATTGTCACAATTGGCTTTGTCATCTTCCAAATACTACTCTGTTTTTTTGACAGACCTAGCAATGTAGTGACGTTTATTCAAGTAAATCAACAATAGAAAATCATATGTTTTCTATTAGTGTCAGTTACATTTAAATTTGCACAAGCACCTGCATATTTGTTATTTAAATTTATTTTCATCGGGATAAACATTAATTGCATTTATAGTAATTAAATGTGCTAAAGTCCCAAAACTTATTTAACAAATTGTGAAAAGCAATCTGATGTAGGCGTGTCCCTATCCGGATTTCATTCCTGCCTAAGGAAATCTTCAGGGGACTTTGTTATTAGAATTTCTAGAGATATTTGTTATGTTAAATCACAAACTCAATGAGAATTTCTTGTCCTCGTCTAGGAGCGAGATTCAAAATTTAAAATATCAAAGAAAAAACAAAAACAACAACAAAAAATTGTCACAATTGGCTTTGTCATCTTCCAAATACTACTCTGTTTTTTTGACAGACCTAGCAATGTAGTGACGTTTATTCAAGTAAATCAACAATAGAAAATCATATGTTTTCTATTAGTGTCAGTTACATTTAAATTTGCACAAGCACCTGCATATTTGTTATTTAAATTTATTTTCATCGGGATAAACATTAATTGCATTTATAGTAATTAAATGTGCTAAAGTCCCAAAACTTATTTAACAAATTGTGAAAAGCAATCTGATGTAGGCGTGTCCCTATCCGGATTTCATTCCTGCCTAAGGAAATCTTCAGGGGACTTTGTTATTAGAATTTCTTGAGATATTTGTTATTTTAAATCACAAACTCAATGAGAATTTCTTGTCCTCGTCTAGGAGCGAGATTCAAAATTTAAAATATCAAAGAAAAAACAAAAACAACAACAAAAAATTGTCACAATTGGCTTTGTCAACAACAATTTCGACTTTTTTGGGTACACTATTCTGGTATATTGAAACTTCTCAAACCGGTCTTGTAATACACTTAGCTAGACTTACAACCTACTCTAGTATTCTTAATGAATACACCTTTAGTTTAAATCCAATAAGTGTGATAAAATTGTTCTTTTGATTGTAATAAGTTTTTGCTGGAACCCCCTAAATTGTTTTCATTATTGTCAAATATAATATTTTCAGGGTATCAATTATGTATCTTTTTTACGACACACGACAATGAAATGACACCTAAATCATTCTCTTTTTAACAGCGTAAATGTAAAAATTTGTATTGCATCGGTTTCATATGACATTTATAAGCCATGAGATGAATAAACCAAATTAGTTTCATCCCCGAAACGATAATGATCTAGGTGTCATTTCATTGTCGTGTGTTGTAAAAATATACATAATTGATACACTGGTAATTATAACTAAAATCAAAATCGCTATTAAACTATTGCGATCGTGACAATTTCAAACAAAATTCTTTGGACTTAAACTCAACCTGTAATTATTAAAATTTATTTTCAAACGCTATGATCCATTGTAATACCTACGACTCATTGTCCCTAGTTAAAATATGTATAAATAACGTATTTATACATACACTCAGGGAACTTCTGCTTTAAAAATATGTAGTTGTTTGGATTGTAATACAGTTTCTTTATTTTTAATGTAAATTTCAGTCATTTGTACAACAAATTTAATTTTTTAAAAACCTTGTAGTTCATTTACCACATCAAATTACTGTTTTATGATTTTACATTAATTTTTTTACAGTCGTTTTTTGTTGTTTAAAAAAAACACAAAAAAAAAAAAAATTTTGTTTATTTTTTACTAACATATGTGGTTCATTTTTACTACAATTTTTAGTAACTTTTTGAACAGTAAAAACAAATGACAAATGTTAGTTGAATTTAATGAAATGTTAGTCGTCCTTTCCTCAAGTGAAATTTCAATTGTTTTTGACTACAATTGCTGTCGTCTTTACCTACATAATATCCTTAGTGTACATATATCTCAACTGAAAGCAACGCAAATATTTAACAAAGCTCTTCATGAATCATTCACGTCTCTGGTAATATCGCTCGTAAAATTTATTGTGTTCACTTGACCATAAATTAATTTTATATTATATATATTTGTTTTTTGTTTCAAAGATTTCTATTATTTCTTTGCTATACAATAAATAAAAAAAAAAAACAGAATAATAAAGTGCATGTAATTTTGATCCTCTATTATTCTATCAGTATCCTTTCAATGTTTTGGAAAAAATCTCAATCAACCAATCAAGTTTAGTTTAGATCCTTTTTGTTTTTTATTCATCTCCTGTTTTAGGTTTAACCCTTTAACACCCAAATCAAATCTGCCATCGAAAAACTGATTTAAACAAGTTTATTGAATAAATTACTTTAAATTAGAATACAAAATAAAGAACAATAATTAATAATTAAAATATCCATTGATGTCCTTTTGCAGGATATGTGGCCAAATGGGGACAATGGGCAGAAGTGATATGAAACTGTTCAATCAAAATTTTTTAACGAAAAGAGTTTTTATAGATTTTGTGCATTGAAAGAATGCTGTTCCTATAAAAACCTCAATACTAAGCGAATTAAACATACATATACATATCAACCCATTGTCCCCATTTGGGGGCATTAGTATAACTAGCAAGGGAAGTATTCCGTTCCGAACATGCAGATTTTAATGTCTTTGGATATTTTGTAAAGGAGCAAAAAATAAAACATAGCGAATTATTTTTTTAGCTGTCCAATCCCACCCCATGTTAAATTGTAAAAATTAAATTTATTTGAACACAGGGTTAAGGTACTGAAGAAAGCAAACATTTTGATACCCATATTGCCTATACAGTAAACCCAGAGTTGCCATATTTTTGAATTATTTTATAAATAGCGGAAAATATCTCTCCGGGAAAAGTCGCATAAAAAAAGGAACGATTTCGAATATCGGAAAAAGCGCAGACACCCCCGATTAAATTACATAGACAATACTACAGCTACAATTCCTTAATAATACGCCAGATTTAGTGTTACTCAAAGCACATTTTGTTTAATAATAAAAATACTTGAACGTCTTTAGGCATAAATTCTACACATAATTTCTACAGTGAGTGGGTTATCAAAAAACATTTCATTTGATACCAAATTTATCTATACCCAGGCAGAAAAATACAATCGGCACAGTGTTGGCAAAGCGTCGTCGAGGGTCGGTTTTGCGTTTGCAGAACGTGGGATTAACAATGGTGACAGTATTGTCCTGTTACCCGATTTATAACAGTGGCCAACCTTTGGTTTGAGAGAACTTGCCACCGTTGCCAAAGCGTTGTTAATCCAAAAAATGTGGTGCTTTTAAAATAGCTTAAATTAAATTAATTTTGAGAAATATGTATAGTAAAAACACATTTAAAAGGCTGCAATACCTTTCGGTCTTAGTCTTATACATCACATTTTAATGTGTGAAATATAATAAAATTTGAAAATGGTTCCAGTTGGTTGCAATATTGGTAAAAACAATGTAAGCAAAGAATTTTTGGAAACCAGATAGTGTTTCCCTAGTACAATATTATGTGTACCTTTGGTAATTTTTAACACGATGAGTTTTACAAAACTTGTAGCGGTTTGCCAGTACTATTTTTTGGTACGGTGGTCAATTTCTACCTGGGTAGTTACTTAAAATGGGGTAATTTTTTACCCCACTTAGCAACACCTAACAATGAAATTGGGCAGCAATTAGTATTCTCTATAACCAGAGCTTTGAAGAATTTATTCAGTTTGGGAATGAATTCCTAAAATTAAATTCAATTCTTGAATAAGAAAATACTAAAAATAAATTCAAAGAATTCAAATTTAGAGAATGAATTGCATGACTAAACATTAAGCATTAAAATTAAGAAATTAATTCAATAAGAATTAATTCAAATTCAGTTAGTTAAAGTTTTGGTCAGGCAATTCATTCCATTTTCGTTTAATTCTTTCAGGGAATTAACTTTTTTTGTTTAATTCCCTAAGTACTTAACTTTTTTGTTTAAGTCCCTAACTTAACTTTTTTGTTTAATTCCCTAAGAAATTAAATTTTTAGTTTAATTCTCTAATGGACTTATAATTCATTCCATAGGGAATCAAGGAATTTATAAAAATGGGAATAAATTCCTTCAAGACAAATCGAATAAAAACAAAAAGGAATTTATTCAATTCCTTAAAGTTGATCAGAGAATTCATTCGTAATATTTTTGCATTATTTTGTTAATTATAATCTCTTTAATACATAAAAAATATTAAATATTTCCTTTTTATCCAATTAAACTTTTGACAACACAAAATATAGATGTCCTCATATGCAGACAGTTGGCGGTAATGGGTTAATACACGTAACATTGTGATACATACATGCTCGATATAACTAGCACATACTAAATGCAATAAATTTATTTAACAAGAATTTTTATTACCCATCCAACATATTTTATGTTGCATGTTATTTTTAAGCGCACCTACGACTGCATACATATATTAACATGAATACAAAATAAAATATATGTATGGTAGATACTATATAAAACATTCTCAGATGGTCCAAATTGGAGAATAATTTTAAATAAGGAACAAAAAAAAAACATGTAAAATACAAACATGCATTGAACATATAATAATCAGGGCAGCGACTTTCATTCACTAAACGAAAAAATACAAAATTTCGCTTAACCCTCAAACTGGTGTAAGCTTTTTTGCAATGAAATTTATACCACGTTCTGCACGAAAAATTAACAATGTGATCTACTAAAAAAATTTGTTTCGTTGCATGTTTTAGACGATATGGTCCAAAATAGGTTAAGAGCAAATCTCAAAAACTAGTCCATAAAATAAATGACTTTAGGCATAAATTATTCATCTTTCCAATAAATAACTACAGTCCAAAAATTACCCTTTTTCGAAAAACGCGAAATTGAGCGAAAACGCACCTTATCTTCAACATATAGTGATTAAACTTGAAGACTCTGCTTATAATACTTAATATAATCTTTCTGCGAAATTTCATAAAAATCCGTCCATACGGCTTAAAGTTAAAAAAAGTCTTTTTCCCAAAAAAAAAGTATTTTTTCATAAAAAAAAGTACTTTTACCAAAAAAAAAGTGCTGTTTTAAAAAAAAGTACTTTTTCAAAAATTAAGTACTTTTCCAAAAAAACTAAGATTTATTGAAAAAAGTACTATATCCACAAAAATGTACTTTTTTAAAATAGTACTTTTTCCTAAAAAGTAGCTTTTTCAAAAACTTTTTTTTATTTCCAAGGGCTTTTTCTAAAAAAAAAGTACATTTTCCAAAAATACTTCTCAAAATGAATTTAATTAAAGCTTAAAGTAGCTTTAATTAAATCAAATTCTTAAAATTACCTACGTTATATTAACGGTGGCAAGTTCGGTTCAACCAACGGTTGGTCACTGTTTTCAATGGGGTAACAGGACAATTGGTAATCCCACATTCTTCCAACGCATAACCTACCTTCGCCAAGTATTTGCCAACACTGTGCCGATTGTATTTTTTTGCCTGGGTAGTTATTCCAAAAAAAAATATTACTTTTATGTTTTTGTTTTCAAAAAATAATAATATTTCCAAAAAAAAGACTTTTTCTAAAAAAGGATTTTTTCCAAAATTAAATTTTTATAAAGAAAAACTCATTTTTCCAACAAAGAAAAACCCTTTTCCAAACAACTATTAACTATTCTAAAAAGTACTTTTTAAAAAAGTTACAAATCAAAGAAAATACATTTTTTAACAAGGGACATTTTTCAAAAAAGTACACATCGAGAGCCTATATTCAATATCCTCTATCTTAAATTTTCACGACATGCGTTTTTGATGGAAAAATATTCAGTAAAATATGCATCATCTATCGTATCAATTTCAAAGTATAAGCGTATTTATTTGAATTTTGTTATTTTTCCATCTTAAACAATTCCTTTTTGCGAAAGAAAAGTTCTCGATTTTTATTCTTCGAATAAACTCCTATTGCAGCTCAAATGTATAATACTCACTTATGACATTAAGTACATATTATCAAATAATGTATAGCCTCAACCTCCAAGAAGTCCCAAGAATTTGCTGGAGCTTATTAAGATTTGGTAGGTTTACTTTTTTCTAATTCTTAAAAAGACAATTTCTAGGATTAAGTAAATCATGGAAGTGCGTAGTCGAAATAATTAAAATCGCCATGTAATGATTAAAAACAAAATTAATATTAATCTAAAAATCATTTTATAAAAACTAAAATCAAACCGATTGCCATATCCTGCTTCGTTTTCATAGTTGGAAAATTAAATTTGCTTTTAGTTAGTTTTTTTACAGAAAGAAGAAGAAAATATAACGGACACAATGGATATGCCAGACTGCCGCAGTTTCGTCCCCTCCAAGGACTCGTCAGTGCTTAATTTATGTGTCAATTGCACAAAGTATTTTATATTGTTAAATTGCTCTGCATGAAAAACTTACTACTTTATGCCGTAGCGAGTTTCAAACCTACAGCCATACATCAGACTATGACTCGTAGCACCACCTTTTAGCGAGTTGAGCCACGGTCGACACAGTTATGAGTGTGGCTAAGTGGAGTTTTGTTAATCACAGCCTACACAATGTATTGTTTTAATCAAAAGAGACAGAGTTAACCAATACATATGAACAATTTATTTTTCAACTAGAATGCTTCCTTTTTTAATTATATTGTTATCTCTTTTTCACAAGTAATTATCACATTGCGATGCGCTTTATTCACATTCATTAGTTGGATACCACACTCATAACAATCCATACGAAATACGAAAATAATGTCAAAACAACAAAAACTTTTGTAAAATGAACAAATATTGGTTTATTTTACGAACATTTTTGCTATATTGACATTTATAGGTATTTTTATGCACGGCTTATTTATTATCAGTGCAAGTGTGTGTTTAGAGATAGAGTTGCCAGCGGCATTTGCGAAATTAGAAAATCGATATAAGAAAAGTTGCAACATTGATATATCATAAAATTTAATATACCCCACTTGCAATAGCAAAGGTGACTGATTGCTTTTATTCGAAATATAAATTTTTGGCATCAAAATTTCTAAAAAAATCAAAAAATATTTGTTTTTTGCTTCTGCGACATTTTGCCATTGTGCAGTGATTGACTGAAGTAGGGTGCAAGTCCAAAAACAAGTGAAATAACATTTAAAAACACATATTTTTCAGAAAATATTAAAAGTTGTATAGATTCATATATTTATATTGTTCTACCTCAAGTCCAAAATCTAACATGATATTGTTATATAAGATATTATTTATTTATTTATTGAAAATATAGAAAGTCCGAAAAAACTATTTTTGTATTTTGAAGACAAAAATTTTTTGAGTTGTATAGAGTTTTTAACAAAGTTCCAAGAAATTTGTAAAGAAAGAAATGTACTTTTAAGCCTAAAATGGCAAATTTTCAACAAATTCCTAAGTTTTTAACTTTAATGATTTTTCACAACTAAACTTTTAAAACTTATATAAAAAAGTACAACGGATCTTTAAAATCGTAATTATTAATCTTAATAAATTAAAAAAAAATGTATTAAAAGCTTCATACTTCTTATGAAACCAGTTTTTTAATGAAACTTCTTCATTAAGTATATGCAACTTTTAATAAATAAAATCATATTAAAGAATTTTGAATGTATTATTATTGATCTTTTAAAATTGCATTACATTTTGAATTGTCAGGTTGAGATCATAATTAAAATGTTGCTATTATAATTAATAAATGTAAGAAAAAGACGAAAAAATATCTTGTGAGAATCAGCGCTAGAGGGAGTGCCGCACTTTCGACCTAAGCGAATATGTCATCATACGCCTCATTCTAATTCACCACCCACAGGAACTCATCATGGTTTGATCAGGTATATATATCAACCAACTTACTGAAAAAAAATGTTAGTTCATTACCCGAACAATATGAGCTATTTTTGTCTTTTATTACAAGTTGGCAGGGTTACCAGTCCAACTGCTAATCATACCATCACTGGCAAATAATTGAGAATCAGGCATGTATACTAATATTTAAACACAACATATTCTAGTTGATTGTTTTTCTATTAGATTTTAAATTGGATTGAATTGTCAGGTTTGAGAACATAATTAAAATGTTGCTATTATAAACAGAAAACACTAATTTTTAATAAATCTAAGAGGAATACGAATAATCCTGTCATTAAGAAATCCTTAACTCAATATAATATAGACAGATTTGGAATTAACTATATTAACCAAAATTCTTTAAAAATGTATGTGCACAACAAAAGTCGATTTTTATATAGTATAGTGTAATGGAATTTTAAATTTTAATTTAACAACCGAAGAGGCAGGATTATGTGTATTTTGATGTTTCTTTGTGCTCCTTTTTGATTTTGTTTCTATGTTTGTTTGTTTTGTACTTGAATAGTAATGAAGTATTTTCGCTTTAAAAAAATTCACTCATTTTAGCTTTAAAGTGCCTCTTATATCCTTCATTAAGCAATAAGTTGATGTTGCTTATATTTCAACATTTACAATTTTTTGCTTTATATATTTTTTGCTTTATATATTTTTTGCTAAAGAATACCTAACAACAAAGAAACGTTTTCATATCAAAATATACGTTACTCAAAAAAAGTTAGTAGAAAATTTAGTAAAACGTCTTGTAAATCAATTACCCTATTTGTCATCAAATTTTTTGGCGAAATTGTATTTTCTGATATAATATTAGTTATACTTATTCAGCACTTAACTGATTTGAACTAATGTTTTACCAATTTATTTTGCTAAAAAAAATTGTGCTGATAAGCACATTAATAGTGTGGACGACAATGGAAATATATACGCAGAATCAAGTAGATGTGGAGGCATGTCAAGATGTAGTAGCGACGATAAAAATGATACAACTCTTGTTTTTCATACAAAAGGACGCTAACAATGATAATACATATCGCTCATTTACTACACAGCTGTCATAAGTCAAAACCTTCGATTTTTGAGTTATTGATACAGACTTATTAGTTATATCATACTTTATATTGTATAAAAATTTCATATTAATATCATGTATACTTTTCGAGATAGAGGATAATATATTATATTTTTTCTTTAAAGTGGGTGCAAAGAGTATATACTTCATAGAGAAACTGTGCTACTCACGGGTCTTTCGATAATTAGCGAATTCGAACACATCTCTCACTAAGAAAAATACTTTAAAATCCCTATATTTATAAAAAAAAAAACGTGGAGAAAGTGTTGAACGAGGCAGATATGGATTAAAAACTTTAAACTCGTTTTCCTCGTTTTCTACAAAATCGTGTTTTTTGGGTTATGTCAGTCTTGCAGTAAATGAGCGATATCTGGATTATAAAAACTTTAATTTTGTGTTGTCATGGTCTTGTCAAATTAATAGTATATTAATTAAATTAACGAAATAATGAAATATTTAAATTTAATATACATTAACCCCCGTATTCATAGAAATATTAAACAGCATTTCAAATACATTTTATTTATTTTTTTTTTTTTTATTTTATTAATTAATAATCATATAATTACAAATTATATACTATTACCCTAACCGAGCACTAGCTACTATGGCCTTCGGCGCGTTGTAGCGAAAACAGACCAGTGCCTATGGTGGGAATCGAACCCACGACCCCCGCACTGATAAGCCAGCACGCTACCAACTAGCCTACCGGGACGCACAAATTTAATCAACGTGGTTGAGTACAGAGGCCCAATTGCTGCGAACGGCACCGAATCGATAATTCACAGTCATCAACAACATTGGCGGACACAGCTGCGATATCTGCGTCTGTCCGCACTCTACGTATGCGTGCTGGTGGTTTAATGTCCAATAATGTAAGTTTGGTGCGAAATTTAGTCACAAGATTACGAATAGCCGCCTCAAGAGGTCGGCCAAACTGACCATAAATTGGAAGAAGTGCACGATGCACTTTCTTAACCGATCATGAGTTTTGATAATAAAATTCAATTATATGCAAGCGTTGTTCGTTTGTAAGTCGATTCATGGCTGAATTATACACCAAACTGAACATGTTTAACAGCAACATGTTACACCAAAACAGCTGAGCTGCCAAAAACAGTGTTGCCAAAAGAAAAGTTGCTAAAAAAATCACCCTTTATATGAAATATCTACTTGTGGATGCTTTAGAATTGTAAAATAATAGTGATATTGGTGTAAATGGACGGCCGTCATTGTCAAGTTGTGTTTTGACAACTAAATAATAAATAAAGTAATTTCAAAAGAGACTTCGATGCTTTTTTCCTTAAAGATAATAAAAAAAGTCGCTTGAGACAATGCAAACTTAAACATGAAATAACTCTTTATGTTTACACTAATAGAAATAGACCTGTAAAAATAGCAAAAAAAGTTACTAAAAATTAGTTAAAAATTACCTTTCAGAAAAAAACTGCTAAAATTAGCAGATTTTTTTACTAAATATTAGTAATATAAGAATAGCAAAAATAAATCTGTTGAATTTACAAATATTTAGTTATATTTGAGCTAAATTTTAGTTAATTCAAAATAACAAAATAATTTGCTAAAATCAGCAAAAACACTTACTAAATAGTAGTAGACAAAAATTCATTTAAAAATGTGAAATTTTTCAAGTTTTTTTTAGTTTTTTTTAAGTCTGTCCTTATGAATTTTTAAGATTGCTTACCAAAAAATTTCTGTCGACTTTAGTAAAATTAACTGTTATTTGCATTCTACTAAATTTGAGGTAAATATAGCAAAAATTATGTTAACGTTACGGGTTTTGTTTTCTATGTTGAGTCTACAAATATTTAGTAAATTTTTTTTGTTTATTTTACAGAGTAAAATGCTATATTCAATTAACTAAAATTTACATCGAATATAAAATTTTTTTTTGTAAAGTTAACAGATTTATGTTTGCTGTTCTTATTTTATTAACATTTAGCAAAAAAATCTGCTAAATTTTGCAGTTTTTCTGCAAGGTAATTTTTAACGCGGTATACCAGTAGGTCTTACGACCCAAAATTAAGTTTACTTGTCCCGAGGGTTTGGTGTTTCATTTCAAAAGTTAAAACTTTACTGACAGTGTTAATTAATGTCAAAGGAACTAATAAAATTACTTGGCAAATTTAGATAAAATTGCATTAAATATTTCTACAAGTCCTGTAACTCGATAAAAAAAATAGAAAAATCTGTGTGAATCTTTAATTCAATTTTACGACAAACTGTTTTTAAGTTGGAACTTTTTAATGTCGTTGGGTGTATAATATTAAATTTATGTTTGTACATATATCTCTACAAATACTTTATTTCAAAGAGTTTTCGTTTGATTTCTGCAAAATTTAATGTGAGTTAAATTTTGATTTAATTAAAGCGTAGTTTCTGTAAATTCATGTAGCATTTCTAATCATTAATAATTAAATTAACCTATTAAATTATGAATTTCATCGTTTGTGGCTCTTTGAATTAAAATATGTGGAATATGGAATATTAAATAATAACTTGCTCTTTGTGATGTACCTACAGATAATGCTGGAAGCTATTTTATCAAAAATTTTACTTAAATTTAAATACATCCCAGCAAAATAAGAGCTGAGGAAGAAGTAGTAAAAACACCACATCTACTGAGTCGGATGTGGTGCAAATTTAGGTGAATCATTAATGATTTTAACATTGTCGTGTCATTGGGCGGATGGAGTGAATATATAACTTCTTTAATATCAGGTTAAACAGTGCATGGATGCTATTTTTCAATAGTTCATGGAAGGTCTTTTTCAAATATATATTAACATTTTTATTTAATAAAAATGTGTAGCATACTTTAGGGATGTATCTTTAAATATTAAAAAAAAAAATCTTTTGGTACCAGCGAGTATTGAACACACGAATCTGAGTTACGATCTGCTGTATTAAAGTAGACCGCGCTACCATTTGCACCAAAGTTACTTATGCAGTACAACAAACTTAAAACGAACTTAAGTTGAAAATATTGATATATTTTTATGAAAACAAGAAAAATATGCTACACAAATATATAATAAAAAAGATAAAATAATGATTTTTAAAATATTTTTATTATTTAATTTCGTATCACTGAGATATAAATTATTTTTAAAATATTTTTAAGTTTTGATGAGGTTAAAAAAAATGTTAAGAAATAATAAAAATGCTCATTTAACAATTTTGAATTCATTGCAAATTTTAAAATATTTTTTTAATAATTAATTTGACGAGAAGTGTCTTTAATAAGATGAGAAAAAAAATATTGGAGAAGTAGTTTAACTACAGATCGGAAAAAGTGGCCTGCAATGAAACGATTGTGCCTTGGAACGTAAGATCTTTTAATGTTTCCCGTATTAGGTAAATTAAAGTAATATATTTAAATTAAGTAAAAGGTTTTAATTAAATAATTTACTAATTAATTATTATTATTAACAAACTAGCTTTCAAAATTTGGCTTCGATATTTTTTGGTTTTGCTAATTTTTTGCGATCCGAAACGATAGAATTAAAAACTCAAATAGATTTTTGAAGACAAAATCAAATTTTTTTACCTAATTTTTTTTGAATATTGCACACGTTTTAATTGAGGCACACCTGAAAAGTATATCTTGAAACAAATATGAAAAATTCGATAAAATAATTTTTAGCAGTGAAATACATCTTTGCATTTTCTTATCAACATAACAATAAAAAATATTAAACCTTAGGTTTTTTTTATATTTTTTAAATAAGTTTTACAAAAAGTTCCATCGCAAAGACCAAAAAATAGATTTTTATCAAATAATTATTTGTCCACTCTGGATAACAATTTTCTAATTTAATTTAATTCTTTATGATTAAAGTCAAGATGTTAATTATTTGGTAGTTTTTAAATTACTTAATTCTCTTAAAATACTCAGAAAAACCAAATTAAATAAAAAATACTAAAAAAATTAATTAGAATTAAAAAAAAAAATAAAATTATCTCCCCGGCCCGGAATTGAACTCGCAACCTTCTGATTGCAAATCCAACCACTTACCACCTCAACCTCCATATAAAAAAAAATATGTATGAACTTATAAAAAAGTACTTCTTATGATGTTATTAATTTAGATACCAATTAATTTATATGGTAATGCAAATGCTGTTGAAAATAACTTTAATTTACCATTTTTGGCAGTTGTTAACAATAAATTCTATTAAAGTGAAAAATGTGCGTATGCTAATGCTTTGGAAGTCAAGTTAAAGAGGTTCTTAAAGCACTACTTCCACTTTATTTTGCTGGGATTAATTAGAAATGTTAACAAAAACCTCATTTGGTTTTTTTTTTTTGCTAAGTTTACCTTGGTTTTTAAAATTAATTTTTAGTAATGGAAATATTTTTTCTAATTTCTTTTTAGATTATACGAGAACGTTTACCAGATTACCCAGAGCGTAATAGTATAGTTTGGAATACAGCACCCGGTGCTTTGCTTACGCTTCCAACGTTTGGTGATAGTTCAAGGTATGTTAACCAATCAGGACATGTGCTTTTACATTAGGGTGCCCCTTATTGTAACATCAAATGTTTTGTTTTATTATGAAAAAGGAATATTAAAAAGACAGTTTTATGGCATAACATGTCTGTTCATGTATCTTTGAGTGAGTCTAAACCAGTGAAGGGCATAACACATACTATTACATTTACGCTAGTGTGCGAAAGCAGCAACAAACGAAGTTCAGTTCGTGTACTTTTTTGTATGCTGCGCAACGTGATCAAGTGTTTAACATCAAATTGCACAAATTTGTACTGGATTTTACTGAAATGCGTTCGCATACACATAAATTTGCAAAAAAGAGCATCTACTAAGAGAGTAAAGTGACAGTTGTCAGCAAAAAACCTGAAAATTTTTACTGAACAAATTTTTGCCAGTAAAATCCAGTAGAAAACAAAAACATATGATTAACCCTTAAATGCTCAACAGCTTCGATTTGAATAAAATTGTGTTTTTATGATATGAAATGCTAAATAAAAAAAAACTGCGTACCAAGATTTTTCAAATAATTTTTTTTACGCTTTTTATAAGCAAAAATCCAAAATTTTCAAAATTTTAAATTGCCCGTTACACAAAAACGGAGAGAGACTTAGGAACAAAAAAGATATATCATTCAAAAGCTTATATTTGCCTCTTAACGCTAATGCCTTTTATTTAAACTTTCTAAAATTACATGTGCCCTTTTTTTGATATCATAAAAAGCGCAATTCTTGAGTTTTTAATTAATTTTGAAGTTTTTAATTCTTTTGACTTTGATGGTTAATAAAAGGTAGGACTCTAAATATTTATTTATAAATGTATTTTGTTAAAGAGCGCTTGAGAGTTCTTAACACACTAGTAAAGTTTTCATTTTGATGAAGCTTAAAATAAAGTCGTAGGAAATTTTTGAATGGTTGTATCTTTAAAGATACTGTATGCATTTAAGGGTTAAATTAAGTAAACAAACAAAAATAAGCATACATTTAGTAATAAAAACATTTAAAAGATGAAAAGCTGAATTAAAAATAATTATTTTCAACCTAAAACAATTTAAAGTAGTCAGTTACAATTATTATAGTAACAATTTATCAGTTTTCTAATATCTGTGTTAATTGTTTTTATTTACATTAATATATTAGAGATGAAAAGCTAATGAATATATGAATACTTCTTACTGCATATTATTCAGGGTACCGAATATCAAAAAACAAGTATTCATGTATTTTCGTATGTTATTTAACTAGAAACAAAGTTAAAACTCATGTAAAGACTAAACAAGTCTAAAAGCTTCCACAAAAGTTTATTTAATAAATACAATTGCTACGAATTTATGATTATTAAAATGCAATGCATCAAGTACCAAAAACAATATATACTGGGTAGTCTAAATAACACATATTTTACAACACTAAGCTTTTTAGCGCTCGTATGTTTTCGCAAGTTTTTGCAATTTTTCCGTCGTTTACTTTTTTGTGGAAGAGCCAGTTTTGAGAGTAAAATTTACTCATCTACAGGATTTTACTGGAAAAGTAAACAAATGGACCTAATGAGAACAACACATCAGCCGAACGTTCATAATCGTTAGCCACACGAAGATGCTATAGTGTACGTGTGCCGACGTCGCGCAAGCAGTATTTTCTGGTCTAACCCCGCGATGGCTGGATATTGAGAGGAAGCCCTTCACTGGTCTAAACTAAAACAGAAAAACAAATATGACATCGAACAGGCCCAAAATTAATCAAAAATGTGCTCAAAAATTATTATTAAAAATTAAATTTTGGGCATAAAAATTAATCCGAAAAATGACACTCATTTTCAAGGAAAATTGTCTTCATAAATTGGAGTCATTTTTGAGTCAATAAAATTAATCTAAATTTCCCACGAAAATTAGAGCATCTTTAGAGTCATTTCCTAGTCCGAAAAAAAAATAATTTTGGAGTCTTGTTTGAGAGCTTTTGGGTTCAAAATTATTTATGTTTATGTCTATTAAATATATTACAATATTAATAGGACCACGAGTTAAGAGTGCACATTTCCATGTCCATTTTTTTATATTATTAATAAATACGATGGCGGTCCCAAAATAAGCCGACCTGACGTATAGATGTCGGAAGTAGTTTGAAAAAAATTACTTAAGTGATAAGCGGCAACCTTATAAAACCCATGTTTTAAGTTTAAAGGCGTCACGTTGTTAAGTATTTTTTTTTTTTTTGGAGCCATCAAAAATAAACGATCTCAGTGTATTTGTAAACATTGGAAAAATTGGTAACCGTTATGTAATTCAATACTTTCATTTGAAAGGTCTAACCAATATTAAAGCGACCTAGATTCTACTCTGGAGGAGTATGCTCCTTCGTTTACGACTATAAAATATTGAGTGGCAGAGTTTAAACGAGGTCCTACGTGCTGCCAAGACACTGTAGTGGTCGACCAATTGAGGTGTCCACGCCAGAAACGCTTAAGAAAATCCACAAAATGGTATTTGAGTGTTCGTCGGCGGAAGAAGCGTGAGCTGACTGAAATTATGGGAATTTCAAAAAGTGCTATACATCGCGTACTGACCGAAAATTTGGAGATGAGAAAACTGTGCGCAAGATGGGTGCCGCGTTTGCTTACATTAGAGCACAATGCACCAGTTCACACAGCCACTATTGCGATGGGCAAAAGCAATTAATTAAAGTGCGAATTGCTTAATCACGCACCTTATTCGACAGATTTAGCTCCCTCAGCTTATTTTCTATTTTCAAACTTATTTTTTGACGAACCCATTACATTTTAAAGCGATATTAAGGCAAACCTGCCCACAGAGAAATTTTAAATATTTTTGTTTGTTTGTAAGAAAATTTGCAAAAAAAAAATAATTCAAATATTTGTTTTATTCCAAAAAGAATCTTTTTTTTAGCTTTTTTGATGGCTCAAAAAATTTATCATCCGCCTACTATTCTGTCTCATATCTGATTAATTTTTTTGGTCAAATTATTTCCCTCATATTTTTGAGTAATTCTGGATGTTTTTGTATGAGTCTTATTTTGGCTGTAAAAACTCGCAAAAACTGATTGACATTTGAATCATTTTTGATTCCAAATTAAGAGTTCCAAAATTTATCACTTTTTTTTTGTAATTTTAGTGTCATGTATTTTGAGGACTCCGAAATTTTCTGGCTGGGATGCCAACCGCAATGACTCTTGAAATAAATTTAAAATTAACGACTTTTTTACTCCCATTATATCGAAAATTAAGCGCAGTACCATCACACTACGAAATTAAAAATGGGATTGTGAACCGGATAATGTCATGATTATAAAACTTTTTCAAATTCTTTGTGAAATGTGAACAGATTTAAAAAAAGTATAATTTTTTACTATTTCTGTTTTACGAAGCGACTTATTAAGGGTTAAGGTCCACTCTAATGTTATTTATATATACGAGTGAACATATTCAGGATATAAAAATAACATTTCGTTGATGTTAGCTTGTAATTGACCTACATATCGTAACACCTGTGGCTGACTACCACTTGGCAAATAAAACTAATTGTAGGAAATACAAATTTTTTGTATTTTCAACATATCGACGCACAGTGTCGTCAATTCATATAACGAGTTGCCAAAAATAAAATAAGTTTTCGTAAGTAAGTTGAATTTTGAACACAAGTATATACTGTTTAAACATGTAAAAAAAACAAAATGTTGTCAAAATCGCAGCAAGGTCACGCATACCTGTCATACGTATATCCTGAAAGTTAGAAATGCAATAAAAGCTACAGATATTATCGGAATCTGATGGTGAATGTTTTTTAGGTATGTAGCCAGAATTATGTGTGTAAAATTTTGTTGATTTCCGAGCAAGGATAAGGCGAGCTCCAAAATGTCCTTGAACTAAAAAATTACATAAATTATAAAAAAATTATTTTAATGTTACGAAAATAGGTAAATATAAGTGTGCTGATTTTTATTAAATTACAAGCAAGGACAAGCCCACCCCTAATATATTCTGGAACAAAATATGTAGTCAGCTTTTTAAACAAAGTTTATTTTCGAATATTTATTTTGAAAATTGCACAAAAATATCAAAAAATGTGAAAATTCTTTTATATTGTTTTGTGTTAATAATAATGAAACATATACAATACATCATAAAATTATCGCGGTTTCCAGTCACTCGCAGTCCTTTTGCTCAAAATATTGTTTTTACTACAACTGTTCACCCAATAGCTTCCAATTTTTGTTTTTAACCGTCCTGATTTTGGCCTTTTTCTATCTCCTAGTGTTATTCGTTAACAAAATTTCATATTTAATTTTTATTTTAGTTTCATTGCATGCTGTAAACTATTTTTCCTTTCAAATCAAAAATTAAAAAATCGCATATTTTTGTAGAAATCGGTCTTAAAAAAATTCTATAAATTAAAGAAAAGCACCTAAATTTGCGTGTGTTTTTTTTGTTGTTGTGCATACTTATAGTAACTTAACTCAGCAAACAGTTAAGAGGGATATAGCCAGACTTTTTTTCCGCTTCTGTCAAAAATTATGGGTTTTGAAAAAAATAATTTTAATTTTGTTATTATTTTTCTCACTACAGATATTGAATAGTTTGAATAGCATTTATATACTTGTAACATATTAGTCAAACTAATCTATAACAACTATTTTTGGCCACGCACACAACACTGTGCAACGGTGTGTTAAAAAAAATTGATGTTACATGTACGAATATATTTGAACGCATATAAACACAGGCGAATCCCATGTGGTTGTATATGGACTTGTATGAACTAGTATGGCTTCTTATATGATCTAAAAAAAGAAAATCAAAAACACAGGTTTCAGTACACCTTATAATGCACAGAGCTTCGAAAGCAATTATTCAATTTGAACTTAATTCACAAAATATATAATTCATTCCGTTAATCAATTTCCCAAGAATTCATTCAAAAGCTTTAATTGGTATGTGATATATGTTCAATCAACATTTTACGAATTGAATAAAGAAATTTTAGTATCCCGGCTAAACATTTTTATATATAGATCCATAAAGATTCAATATATGTTTGTATATGCTCATAAAGATCTCCATACATGCTTCCATATAGCTCCATACATATGTATTACTGAAATTTGAGGTCATATCTCCATGTATGTAGATTAGGGTGGTCCTTATTTTTCAACTTGCGATTTTTGGGGCTGCCCCCTCTTAAAATATTTGTTTGGGTACAAAAATTCACCATGCAAAAAATTAGAGTGCTAGTATAACGGGAATGTGTCCCGCATCGCCCTTGAATATCAGGCCTCTTTAGAAAAATTTACCAAATATAAAAAAAATTTTTTTCTAAATTTAAAAATGTTATATAACTTTTGTATTGGGTTCAATAACATCTACTCAGATAAAAAATATTACTTTCCCAGAAAATCGCTAACTTATTCTAACTTGGAGTCAAAAAAATGCACATATATTTGGGGTGTACCTAAAAGTTACTTTTTTACATTTTTGAAAATTTTATTAAACAAAAACCAAAAAACTAGTTCTTGCTATCAAATGTTTTATTAAACACATCCAAAATATTAAATAACGTAAGTATTACGGATATCCGTTGGCAAAAATTTTTGTTAGAGCATTTTGATTCTAGCGGATTTCAACGTTTTTTTAAATTTGTATAGACTTTTTTTTAAAAAGATTTTTGTAATATTTCATCAATGTTATTGTGTATGCTATTTTATATAATTGTATTAACTTTATTATAAAGTATAATTTTTCGTGTTCATAGTTAACCTGTGTTTTCATGGGGTCACAATTGACCCTCGTATTTTAAAGAGTCAAAAATCACAAAGATGACATAAAATTAATTTTTGTTTATGTTTCTAATTGTAATTTATTTACATTTTAAAATTAATTAAAATTAATTATTTAGTATAAATTCAGACATTTGTATTCATAATAAAATTGATTTTTTTGTACATATTCAGGAGTATTTTCGAAAAACTTATTTTTAATTTAATAGTGTAAGTTTTTTCCCTTAAATTTTTAATATGGAAAACTTTTAAGTTCTAATTTTTACTAAATTGACCTACTCGAAGACTAGAAACGGTTAACGAAAATTTTTAAGAATAAATATAAATTGAATTATTCCTTTTTTTATTTTATTTATAAATTTTGACATAAAGCTGCATTTTTCTTACGTGGGTCATATTTGACCCCAGGTTAACATGGGTTAACTATCAACAGAAAAAATAGTATTTTATAATAAAGTTATTACAATCATATAAAAGAGCATATACAATAATATTGATGAAATATTTTTAAAACCTTGTTTTAAAGTAAAAATGTATAAAAATAAAAAAAAACCTTGAAATCCCCGAGAATCAAAATGCTTTACAAAAAAAATTTGCCAACGGATATCCACAGTAATTGGCTTATTTAATACTTGAGATGTGTTTAATAAAATACTTGACAGCAAACACTAGGTTTTGATTTTTGTTGAATAAAATTTTCAAAAATGCATAAAAAAAGTCACTTTGAGGTACCCCCAAAATATTTATTAATTTTTTTGACACAAAGTTAGGGTAAGTTAGCGATTTTCTTGTGTTGTGATTAAACCCAACACAAAAATTATTTTATATTTTTTTAATTTTGAAGAAAAAAAATTTGAATTTTTTTTTAAATTATGACCATTTTCCAAGGGCCCGATTTTCAAGGGCGATGCGGGACATCTTCCCGTTATGCTAGAACTCTAATTTTTGAGTGGCGTATTTTGACACCCTAACAAATATTTTAATGGGGGGTACAGTCAAAATCTCATTTTTATTTTTCGCCCATACAACGAAAGACCACCCTAATGTAGATGTATGATCAAACATGAACACGTATGTGTATGTAGATATTACCTGAAATTTCGTTAATGCACATGTATGGAGGCATATGAAAACATGTATGCAGATTTATGTGACCATGTAGGGGCATGCATGCATATTTACAAGCATGTACAAGCCATACATTTGACCTTTATGGTGCCATATATGAAAATTTTTACCTGTGATCATTCAATAAATACAAAGAAATTTGATATAAACAAATTTAAAAAATTAATTAAAATATATCACACAAGCATAAAATTAAAATTAACAAAGCATAAAATTATTTTTGTTGTTGTTGTTGTTGTAGACTAGTTTTAAGTAATTTGCTTTTGTTTTATGTAAATATTTCAGTTACATTATGAAAAAATTCATTAATCATTTTATAAAAAGAATTAAAGCAAATCCTTCTTCATTCACACTTTTCTTTAATTAATTAAGAAAATGTTGAATCATTCAAAAAAGAATTCATTCATATTATTTAAAGCTTTTGAGAATTCATTCCATAAGAATGTTTTTCGAAATGAGATTTGAGTAAAATTTCATTCTTTTTAGAAAATTGTATTAAAGACTTAAGCCTTTCAACCTTTGATAAAGGTAAAAGTATTTCCTTGACGAGCTTCCCAGACCTCTTTATCCAGAAGTTTGAAGTTTATAATATGTGTTCCTTGACATTTAAAGTATTGGCTATTTCGCTGATAAGGTAAACTATGAAAAAATATAAATGACTTGCTTGCACAAAGTGTCATTATTTTCCGGCATGAAAAATCAAAAATATGTACTTACTAGAGTTGAAAAAATTATGAGTGTATATATTTAAAATAATGATAAAAGATAATAGGCAAAATAACTAGTTATTAGTAAGTCATTATTATTTGTTTTAAAGTAATGCAGAGAGTATGCTGGTATCATTACTGGTAGTAGCAAAAATAATGACATATCATTACCGTTTCCACTCTGGGTATATGTAACGAATCGTTATCCTTCAATAGAATCTTTAAAAATTAAAAAAAAAAACATCAAAGCGCCAAAATAGGTATAATTTTGTTCGCATTTTCTACGAAAATCTATAACTTTTTTTAATTCCCGAGTTTCATGGGTTAAGTTTTCTTCTAAGTATCGTATATTCCGTATATTATCGGGGGTTTAAGTTAATTGTATATAAAATTTAAAAAATATTATTTCATTTACATGCCATTACATTGGTATGTGCTTACTATATGGGAAAATCTTTTTTTGAGATTAGGACCGTATCTCCCCCTAGAAATGTTCCTCTTGGTGTAAAACCAGATGTTGCAAAAATTAGGTGATCGTAAAATTTGTACAAAATTTGTAAAAAAATACATATTTTATGCTACGCCAATGAAGGAAATTAATATATTTAAAGTTCAATCAGAATGTACAATTGTGCGCTGAATCCAAATCTGTCAATAAAATCATCATAGACCATCAACTTTTTAGGTTATAGTATTTCTTTGAAAAGTTAGCAAATAAAACCAAATATTATGTAGTGTGGAAATTTTCCAAAATGCGATTTTTTTGGGAAGGATGTGTCTGGTTTGTTTCCTTTCTATATAGAAATAATATATATGAAGTTTTGGTGCCAATTGGATCAAAATAAATCGTAGATAGAAATCGATTGGAAATTCACACTGTGTTTATATGGGGAAAAATTACTTTTTTTTAGTTTTAACAACAATTTTGTATTATCGTAAGACTTTTTAATCCAGGTGGTAATTAAATTGAGGTTACGGTAAAATCATTTTTTTTTAAATGTATAAAAATCCAAAATCATTTAAAAACTGGTCCAGTAACAGAAAATGACCCAGACAACTAATGTGCATTATACCACTTAACTTTTTTTTTAGGAAGTCGTTCCAAAGTAATGTCAAAAACGGCCAATATTTTTGGAAATTTTTTTTAAATCTCCAATTTCCAATTTAAAAAGATTATTCAATAAAATTAAAAATATTGAGATTTGCAGTTTAAAAATTTCTTAAATACATCTTAGAGAATAAAATTAAAAAAATATATAATATCCCTCTATACTAGGGCGGGTCGATTTAAAAATCGCTCAACGTTCAAGGAAAATCGTATTCTAGGGATCAAAATAAGAAAACTTTGCCGAAGGAACCATACCTCTAAAACTAATTCTGATGTCCCGACTTTTGGCCCGTAGGGTGAAATTTTGAAAAATCCCACTTTGACCCATTTAGAGTGGCCCAATCGAATATATTTATACTCTATTTCTTCCGGAGAAGAAATAGAGACCCTAATCTTGGAAAGACTCCTCCTACTTTCTGAAATATCTCTATCCCGAAATTTGTACATTTTGCTAAAAAAAAACACGGCTAAAAAGCCCCTTTTTTAACTTAAATTTTAACCCCTAGAATGATGATTTATGCATTAATCTGCTAGCGCGTCTCCCGGAGAAGAAGTATCTCCCATAATCTTGGAGAGATTCCTCCTACTTTCTGAAATATCAAAGTGGGATTTTCAAAATTTGACCCTACGGGTCATTTATTTTGATCCCTAGAATACGATTTTCATTGAACGTTGAGCGATTTTTTTTGCCTCTATACAAATCGACCCGGCCTACTCTATACACTTGGCGAGTGCATCGATTTGATTTTTGAGGTGTTCGAGGAAATTCAGCATTTTTGTAATAACAAGGTTAATTTGCCGTCACAAAATATTTAAAATCGAAAATTACCCAATTTTGTATCTTCTGTTGTTTTATTTTATCATCATTACTCGTTGTTGAATTAAGAATCATTAACCAATGAGTACCTGCGGACTAAAATGGCACCGAGCTGATTTATTACAATTTGGAAAAAACTTCAAGGCTTTGTTTAATGCTGTTGTTGGATTATAAGAAAAATTATAAGAAATTAATAAAAAATATGAATTTTAGTATTTCTATAGGTTCAATACTACTTTTGAGTAATAACAAATTTAAAATAATTTTTTTTTTGTTAAAATTACCCTTGGTGGAAAAATTTTTTAAAATTAATTTTTTCCACTAAGGGTCATTTTGACCAAGAGAATAACATGATTAATTTAGTGCAGACCATTTTTTGGAATGGATTATAAGAATTGGGGTAGCCTGGTTAAACACTAAAACATTATTTAAGATATTTTTTTTTAAATATATACAAAATCCCATAGTATTAGCTTTGGTCTCATTACGGCACGACAGCGGTTAATATTGTAAAATTTAGCAAAAATTTTAAGCATAGAAGCCTCACACATTGTGTCATAAAATTTTAAATCTAAAACTTCAATAGTAGTAACCAAATCTTTGAAGTTTTCTCTTAATTGTAATAAATTAGTCTGGGCCATTTTGGGCCGCAGGTCCACATGGGTAAATGATGTACAAACAATTTTTTTTTGTCAACCCTGAATAATGATATTAAAATGAAACAATAAAATTAGTTAATTTTCGATGTTAAATATTTTATGACAGCAAACTAAACTTGTTATTACCAAAAAGCGGAATTTCTTTGAAATCCGCAAAAATCAAATAGCTACAGTCAGGGCCAAAACTTCATCATATTTATGAATAACTTTATAAATATGAAAAAAAACTTCATTGATTTTCGTCCATAAATATGATGAAGTTGTGTCATAAAAGATCAAATTGAGACAGACTTCTTCATATTTATGAAATGTTTTATAAATATGATGATGAAGTTACATAGATTTTATAAAGTGATTAATAACTATTATGAAACATTTCATAAATAGGATGATACTGCTTCATAAGCTTGTATGAAACGCCTCATTTATATTTTTATACATCAATTAAAGTTAAAAATTTTTATTTGAATTTAATGGCCTGTTTCTCGATTTCGAAAGAATGCTTTCTTTCGCTTTCTAAGCGAAAGAAAACTGATTTGGGTTTATCTAACTACATTTCTATGCGATCGATGACTTACATACAAAATTTGGTTTCTCTATTTCGAACGAGTTGTCAACAGTGCGAACGTAAATGTCAAAACCAGTCACTTGCTTTTTTGATTTCGAGTAACAAAATATTTACAAAAAAATATATCATTCATTCCATGAGAAAACGCAAAAATCTGAACACGGGTCCTTCGGTTTTGTTTATTTTTTGCACATGAATACTCTATGGTCCCATTTGTACATTTCCTTTTTCAGATCTCCAAATTTGTAAAAACTCGTGATTTTATGCACGTTTTTAGTTCTCATAAATATAAAAAAAAATGCTAAAAGTACTTCACTTTGAAGTGCCATAACTTTTTAATTGTATATCGCATGTTATTAATTTAAACGATATTTGGAAGATGCACTTGTCTACTTCATAACTGGATTTTTTAAACAAAATGATTGCTAAAAAATGCATACTGCAGTTTTCTAATGCATTTTTCAAAATTTTCTCCCCCTACGATTTATAAAAAAAAAAAAATACAGTTTACTAAAATATGGAATATTAGCTAAATATACAAATACTGATTTTTATGGAACAAACATGTCTTTAATTTTTAATGATTTTTTAAAAAAAAAATATTTTTTTTATTCAATAAAATGGAAATATTTTTATACATTCTTGTATTTCATATTTTGTGTGATAAATTTATAATACGAACTTATTTAGTAACTTGTTTGAAGATAAAAATATTCATTTATCATTATAAAAATATTCATTTATTAAAAAAATATTGAAAGAACAAAAATCAGAAAAACGATTCAAATAAAACTTGTAATTTATTCTTTAATCTTTCTAGTATACTTATTGGCAATTAAAAAAATATGAGTAACGAATCTTTTAAATAGTATTTGGGAATAGAAGTTTTGACTGGGTTGCTGTACGGAAAATAATCAAAGTACGTTATATTTTTATTTTTGAATCCAAAATACCTTTTTTGACAGCATATCGAAAATTTAACTAGGTGAAGTCATATAAAAAAATACAAACAAATATTTTAAAAAGCAATACAAAAATGTATAAAAATATTTCCATATTTTAGAATAAAATAATAAACTTTGTTTAAAAAGATCATTACAAATAGAAGACATGTTTGTCCCATAAAAATTAGTATTTGTATATTTAGGTAAGATTACATATTTTAGTAAACTGTATTTTTTTTTTTTTTTTTGAAAATCGTAGGGGGAGAAAGTTTTGAAAAATGCATTAGAAAACTGCATTTTCGTTACGTATGCACTTTTTTAACAATAATTTTGTTTAAAAAACCTCCGGTTATAAAGAAGACAAGTGCATATTCCAAATATCGTTTAAATAAATAACATGCGATATACAATTAAAAAGTTATGGCACTTCAAAGTGAAGCACTTTCAGCATTTTTATCAAATTTGTGAAAATTAAAAACGTGCATAATATCGCGAGTTTTTACAAATTTTGAGATCTGGAGAAGGCTATGTGCAGATGGGACTATAGAGTATTCATGTACAAAATATAAAAAAAAATCGGAGAACCTCAGAAAAAATCCTCATTTTTCAGTGTTCTTTGCTGGAATGAATGATATAATAAAAAATTATAAATATTTGTAAAAAAAGCAATGGATAACAAAAGGTAAGAATAAAATAACACAAATATTCGTAGATTATTAAGAACTTTAAATTTCAGCTTAAAGAAATCCACAATGGAACAGCTGAAAACGCTGGTGTACTTTTTTGATTTATTTACTTATTTTTTTTTTTTGTTTTATTTATTTATTTGTCATATACAGCTGGTCACTGTTAGGTAATGTTGTATTTATCTTCAAGCAATTTAGTAGTATTTTTGGTACTTTTAAAGGAAAAGTTTAAAATATCCGGTCTGGCACCACTATGATTTGTAAATACTTAAAACACAATAAGTGTGTTCGATATCACAAAAATTTTTAAAAATTTGTAAAAGTTTTTACTGGAAGGTGTTCGTTTACACAAATACTCAGTAAACAAGTGGAAGCATTAAAGTCCGATGTGCCGAATTTGGTATAAAAAAGATTAAATTCGGCTGTGCCGAATTTTTGCATACCCTCCATCTCATTGTTTGAATTAACCAGAGAAAGTGCAAACAATATATATATCTATATTCTTTGTATCATTTATCGTTAAAAGCGAACTGCACTGTATATAAATACAGATAAAGATTTACACAATTCAATACCTATGGTTTGTGTCTTTGCTATAAAAAAATCGTCGATATTCAGGCGCTGAAATCGCTATGTTTAATTTCGAAGATATTAAATATATATTTGAATTGGGAGTTAAAATCCAATTAATATTCTTTTAAGAATCCAATTGCAATTGATGGAAACGTCCAATTCGGAAAATTGTCAATAGCGCCATTTATTAGTTATAAAGGGATAGGTTTAAAGGGACAGTAATAAGAAAAAATTGTTTTAAAAATAATAAATATATTGTGAATTAGTAATTAAATTTAATATCTAATTGTAGTTGAGAAAAGACCTAATTGGAAGAATAACTAGCTCCACCTTTTAAATTGTGAAGGAAAGTTTATAAAAAAAAATAATAGAAAAAAATATTCTTAGGAAAAAAACTTTTGTTTTGTAAATGAAACGAATTTAGTAGAAAAAAATCTAACACTCGATTAACGAGGGTTATGTGGTCAAAAATAAACTCAGTTTATTGCTATAATTAAATGCAGTTTGCTTATAACACTTGAAATAGGGGCAAAGCACAAATCGATGTCTCAAAGTAATCAATATTTGTAGAAAATAATATTATCCGTACATGAAATATTTACATATAATGTAGCACTGAAATAATTATTATTCTATAAAACAAAACGCGTGATTTTAGTAGAAAAAAACCACAAAATAGGTTTTTAGCAATGTAACGAAAATGAATTGTATAAAATACAAAAACACTTTAATTTTAGCGAAAAATATACCGATTTGATCTAAACAATTAGGAATATTATAATTTAATAATATTAATAAAAACTTTAAATGTTTTTCATCTTATTTTTGACTGAAACACAAATTAGTGCTCAAAATTATTTTGCAGGTTTGCTCTCAATGAAGGAAGTTTTTTTTTTGGAATAATAGTTGGTTTTAAAATCAGTAGTGACAATTTACAGAATTCACAAAAACTGTGGAAAGAGTTGAGAAATCGTTTGCATGCACTGACAGGAATTTAATATTACATTTTAAGCAAAGTTATGCTTTTTTCACATGGACTTTTAAAAAAACATTTCGGGTGATTACGTAGAAACTTTTGAACTGTTTTGTAAATACTACATTTACATAGTTTAAGTGGTAATCGTTTCAGTTACATATATTCAGTCGAATTTGACAGAATTAAAGGGAAATGCAAATTGAAATATTTATGAAATCTGTGGATATAAGAAGTTCGTTATATAAGACATCATTTGTATAGAGGCTTGTTGACGAGACAAACAATTTAAATACAATGAATTCTTTATAACAAAGATCCATTTTGCAATTTTTATTGTTATTGAATTTCAAAGGGAAACTAGTGTTTTAGTTGAATTTAGGGTTTAAACAGCGTACGCGAAATAAAAAAAAGGTTTATAAAAAATGCGCTTGACATACATAATGAAATAATTATTAAATACCCGTTTACATTACAACACCCGTGTTTATACTATACATCAGTCAAACGGAAAGTGTGATAATATTAAGTGTGTCCAAAAATTAAAAAAGAAAATATTTTGTGTGTTTAGAGTGTTTTCGAGACACAAAAAATTAAAGAAACTGGTATTTTTTTCAAATTATATAAATCAAAAAATAGATCCGGAGACAAATTAATATGTTTTGCTGATATAGGTATTAAACTTTTGTCAAAAATTCGTAAATTTTTTGGAAGCAAAAATCGTCCAATAGTCATTTAGTTATTGTGGGTATTAAATATCGTCAAAATGACTATAAATCGTCAAACCTGGCAACACTGCATGTGATTGCTTCTAATGCATACATACCATACCAGTTATAAAAACCTTCATACACACATACAGGGTGGCTGATGCATATTGCTACAATAAGAAATTCAAATAACTTTTTTTTTTTAATACATACAAATATTTATTTTTTTTTACATTCGAAAAGCCATACATCTTTGATAAGTATTTTTAATGGCTTTTAAGAAACAATTTAATTAAAATGACTAACACGCCTGATGACATCAAATGCAAGCGAAATTCCATGCAAATTACAGAGAAAAGTCCAAGCTAAGGGGCAAGTCTACTGCGTTCAATTGCTTGTTATTTGATTTTTTTAAAGGAGAGAAATGAAAATCCTTAACCAGAACTGTCCGTATTGACTGTCTGGTGATACATATATGAGCAAAAATATTCCATGTCGAAACTCTAGAATTGACACTTATTGCAGCAACTATGGCAACAATTGTTTCTTACATTCGAACTGAGAAATTTTGATTAAAAGGCGTCCTAATGATTGTCCCACGATTGACAAATAGTTTACGAGCCCAATCTGCTCGGAAGAGTGCCGCCTAATGTGCCCGTTAAGTTTGTTTATGCGGAAACGCCAGCCTCCAAAGCATTGTAGTGGCGCACAATCATAATGTTAGTTTCATTACCCCATTCATTTTCCTTAAATTGAAAGACGAATCAATGAAACCAAAAAAAAAAAATTGAACCGATTAATAACTCAGAAAAAAAGGTATTACTTTTTTTTGTAGTGGCATTTATCAGCCACACTGTATTACAAAACAAAAAAAAAACAACAGTAATATTTTGTAGGTTTTTCCCAGATTTTTTTTTTTAAAGAATTACAAACAAAGTGTGTATACCCTCCGCACTATGGGATGGAGTATTATTTTTACAAACACGCTTGCGGAGGAGACATACATAATGAAATAATTATTAAATACCTATTACATTACGACATATATGTTTATACTATACATCACATAAATCAAACAAAAAGTGTAATAAACGGCTATGTGCTGGATATCGAGTCGTTACCAAATAGCAAACTTTTTTGAAAACGAATCATCTTCCTTAAGGGCCAACAAAAAATAGAAAGAAGATGCATAAGGGATGCCTGAGACCCTTCCAGAGTATTCCAGATAGTAAATTGTTATGGTTTTTTTTCAAAACTTGTCGGCGTCCTTTTATCTTTTTTTTTTTTTGCTTGTACACAACACAGAGATGATGAATTCAATTTTCAAAATAGTACTTTTTATCCCCAACAGTACTAAACAAATTAACAAACAAAATCGTCATGAAAATTAATTTATTATTTATTTAAGAGCTTGTTCACAACAACAGCTAAAACTAAAAGCGAAACTGTACACTCTGTATGGGAAATTTTAGTAAAAATTGTATGGGAAAATAGATTTGCTTTAAGCTTTTATTGAGAACAGCATCTAAAACAAAACTTAGCCGATGTTGTTTAAGTGTAAGTGAGACCTGCTTTTTTTTACAAGGTTTTTTTATCGTAAATTTAAATTTTTTTTTTGACATTCCGTTTTGTGTTTTAAAATGAATTTTGCCAAAAGATTTAGCTTAAAATATAATTAATTCTCTTATGACGAAGTTTTAATCAGCAGTCTAGCGGATTTTTTCTATTCATACAAAATGTATGGGGAAATAATTTCGTTATTAGTTTTATATCTTATTGGGAGTGTTCTCATAAACAAAAATTTGTAAATCAAGTAGTCAAGTGGTCATAAGAGTACCATGGTACTTTTCAAATACTACAACAAAAAGTACTATAGAACCAACTTTATCATCCCTGACACGACATGCGAATGTTTTTTTGAAAACATGTCATTAAAATCTAGGGCTGCCATATTAAATTATTGCAATAATTCTGCAACTAAATCAATAGTTTTTATGTGTTTATTTTTAACAAAACAATTAAAAACATATTTGCTATTTATTTTTATATACATTCTAATTGTTAATTTGTTGTTATGTTGTTATTAAATAAAAAAAAAAATGCAAAAAAAAAACTTGACCTATTGAAGTTTGTGAACTTCGGTAACTCTGGATTTTTCGAACATCATTATAAAAGAAGAAGAAGACTTTAAGTAAATTTGCGATTTGCACAAAAAAAAGTGTTATTTTCAAGAAATATTTTTTTAAGACAGTTTTTTAATAAAAGTTAATAATAAATTATTTAAGTGCATGATAAAAAAATTAATTTACATTGTTCATGCTCAGTTCAAAGTGTTTTTGTAATTGTTAGACTAAAACTTTGTTTAAAAAAATGCATTTTATTTCATTGCCACAGATTTATGTAAAATACATGAAATATTAAGAGATTTTTAAAAGTCTTGTTTTAAATTGAAGAAGCTATTAAAAGATTGCTTTTTGACTTAAAATAAATAAAAAACATTTCAAATTTTTAATACTAATTGTTTTTTTATTATTTAACAAACCTTTCTAGGAAAAAATCTACATTCTATTTACTTTCGACAAAGTACAAACTGCTCGATTTAAAACGAGCAAAAAAATTGCGATATCGGAATCTGGCACACCTAATTTTGTAAACTCGTTTTACTTTTGCGGTTTTGTTTTTCTGGCACATACACGAAAATTAAGTTTGTCAAAAAGAAAGAAACTGGTATTTTTTCAAATTATATAAATCGATAATAATACAAATCGAAAAAAAGATCCAGTGACAAATAAATATGTTTTGCTGATATATTAAACTTTTGGCAAAAATTCGTAATTTTGTTGGCAGCAAAAATCATATAATCATCATTTAGTTATTTTGGGTATTAAATATCTTCAAAATGACGATAAATCGTCAAACCTGGCAACACTGCATGCGATTGCTACTAACCACACATACATACATACCATTTATAAAACCTACATAGATACAGGGTGGCTAATAAATATTGCTATATTAAGAAATCAAATAACTTTTTTTCAATACATAAAAATATTTTTTATTCTTTCATTTGAAAAGCAATACATTTTAGTTAGATTACCCCAATCGTTCATTTTCCTTAAATTGAAAGACGAAGCAATGAAACAAAAAATAAAAAAAATGGAACCGATTAATAACTCAGAAAAAAAGTTATTACGTTTTTGTTTTGTAGTTGCATGTATTAGCGACCCTGTATTACAAAAGAAAAAAACAACAATAATATTTTGTGGGTTTTTTTGTTTTTGTGCGTGTTGATTATGACCACGGATGGTAACCGATTCTATATGGTTATTGGTTGGTTAACGCTATTTTCTTTTATTTCGGTAACGTTATTTTAGGGGTAACTATATTTCAGTTATTTCGGTTGCGGGCTTTTAGCGTTAACGGTATTTTATTTATTTCGTTAACGGTATTTTAGATACAAAATAACGTTACATTTTAGTTATTTCGGTAACTTTATTTTAGGGAAAAGATTTTTTAGTTATTTTGGTAGCGACATTTTAAGGGTAACGTTATTTTAGTTATTCAGGTAATGTTAATGCACACCACAATTTTTAGCCCCATTATGCCCGAGTTTTAATGACTTTCTAGTTTATGATCATACTTTGGGAAAATATATATATTTAAAGAAGTTTTTTTTCAGATATTGGTAGATTATTTCGGTAACGGTATTTTTATGGTATTGATATTTTAATTATATCGGTAACGGTATTTTACGGATAACGGTATTTCCATTATTTCGGTAACGGTATTTTAAGATATTGATTTTTTAATTATATCGGTAACGGTATTTTCCGGATAACGGTATTTCAATTATTTCGGTAACGGTATTTTTGGAATAACGATAGTCAGTTGGAAGGGGTTTGAGTCGGAGACAGTATTTTAGCGATATTGACTGCCATCCCTGATTGCGTATATTCTTGTGTATAAGCATTGAATGTACGTATGTATGATGAAATAAATAGAATATTTTAAAATTTTATTCAAAATTTTAAGAGGTATTCCCACATTTTCACTCATAACTTTTTAACGCGTTAACCGATTTTGATCATTTTCACTAGCAAACTGCTCATGATATCAACAAACAATTTGACTGAAAATTAGCAACACCTCTTCTGTATTGGCGGAGTATTTTGTATTAACACAGACAGACGGACAGACGGACAGACGGACAGACGGACATGGCTATATCGACTTCTCTATTCATGCTGATCAAGAATATATATAGTTTATGGGGTCCCAGATTTTTTTTAAAAGAATTACAAACATTTGACAAAGTGATATATACCCTCCTGCACTATGGGATGGAGGGTATAAAAATAGTAAGAAGAGAGAGTAAAGTGACAGGTTGTTGACAAAAAACTTACAAGTTTTTACTGGATAAATTTTTGCCAGTAAGAATTTGTAAGAAGAAAAAAACATATGATTGAAAAAAAATGCTTGTAATTTTAGTAAACAAAAAAAATATTAAATTAAATTTTAATTGTCTATGGATTCAAAGTGCAAAATATTAAAGAATTAACTATGGAAGAAATTAAAAAACATTCTAAATTATTTCTGGTCGACAATATCAATTTCTTTATCTTTTCCATAACGACCAGTTGATTTTTGTTTAATATTTGGTATTTAAAATCAGCTGTTTAGTATATTTTACAAATTCTTACTAATTTTCCGTTCGTTTACTTTTTTGTAAATTTGTCTTACTCTCTGTAATTTCGTTACTGAGTAATTTTTACTGGACTTTACTGGGAAAGTAATCGAACACACTTAATAACTGACACACGTAAGTATAGGCGAACGATAGCTTTCGGTTTTCGTTCGAGATAGAGGAACAGGCCATAAAAAATTTATTTTTCTATTTAAAAACATCAATTAAAATTGTGAAATTTTATATTATGTTAATTCTATTTAAAACAAGTGGAAGCATTAAAGTCCGATGTGCCGAATTTGGTATAAAAAAGATTAAATTCGGCTGTGCCGAATTTTTGGATACCCTCCATCTCATTGTTTGAATTAGCCAGTGAAAGTGCAAACAATATATATATATATATATATATATATATATATATATATATATATATATATATATATATATATATATATATATATATATATATATATATATATATATATCTATATTCTTTGTAAAAATAACAATAATGTATTTGGAGTGAAGAAAAAAATGTTGTATCAATTATCGTTAAAAGCGAATTGCACTGTATATAAATACAGATAAAGATTTACACAATTCAATACATATGGTTTGTGTCTTTGCTATTAAAAAATCCTCCATATTCAGGCGCTGAAATCGCTATGTTTAATTTCTATGATGTTAAATATATATTTGAATTGAGATTTAAAATCCAATTAATATTCTTTTAAGAATCCAATTGCAATTGATGGAAACGTCCAATTGGGAAAATTGTCAATAGCGCCATCTATTAAGTTATAAAGGGATAGGTTTAAAGGGACAGTAATAAGAAAAAAATAGTTTTAAAAATAATAAATATATTGTGAATTAGTAATTTAATTTAATATCTACATAATTGTGATTGAGAAAGGACCAAATTTGAAGAATAACTGGCCTTTTAAATTGTGAAGGGAAGTTTATAAAAAAAAATAATAGAAAAAAATATTCTTAGGAAAAAAACTTTTGTTTTGTAAATGAAACGATTTTAGTAGAAAAAAATCTAACACTCGATTAACGAGGGTTATGTAGACAGAAATAAACTCAGCTTATTGCAATAATTAAATGCAGTTTGCTTATAACACTTGAAATAGGGGAAAAGCACAAATCGATGTCTCAAAGTAATCAATATTTGTAGAAAATAATATTATCCGTACATGAAATATTTACATATAACGTAGCACTGAAATAATTATTTTTCTATAAAACAAAACCCGTGATTTTAGTAGAAAAAAGCCACAAAATAGGCTTTTAGCAATGTAACGAAAATTAATTGTATTAAATACAAAAACACTTTAATTTTAGCGAAAAACATACCGATTTGATCTTAACATACTAGGAATATTATATTTTAATAATATTAATAAAAACTTTAAATGTTTTTCATCTTATTTTTCACTGAAACACAAATTAATGTTCAAAGTTATTCTACAGGTTCGTTCTCATTTTCACTAGGAAACTGCTCATGATATCAACAAACATTTTGACTGAAAATTAGCAACACCTCTTCTGTATTGGCGGAGAATTTTGTATTAACACAGACAGACGGACAGACGGACATGGCTATATCGACTTCTCTATTCATGCTGATCAAGAATATATATAGTTTATGGTTAATTCTTTTTAAAAGAATTACAAACATTTAACAAAGTGATATATACCCTCCTGCACTATGGGATGGAGGGTATAATTAAGAGCAACTCAAATAATATTTAATTAATGTTTCAGAATTTTTAATAAATTCTCATACTCGTATATTTTGAGTTTTTGAAAAATTGAATTCCAAAGGATATTTTCTATATTTCGAACAAAAAAAAAAATTTAATTTATGGTTTCGAAATATCACTATTTTTCCCTAAAAAGGAAAAATTAAATGATGAAGGGGTATGAAAAATTTCTCACAAATTTTTATGAAACTCTTCCTAATATTTACGAAAACTTCAGAATTATGATGACTAATTGATGACAAATGATTTATGAAACAAGTTCATCAATATGATGAAACTTTTTTCCATATGTATACAAACGCCAAGTGTATGGAGGGATATTTATCAGGGATGGCAAGCAATACCTCTAAAATACTGTTCTCGATTCAAAACACTTTCAACTACCCTATATTTCTTCATTAGAATATTGTCCTAACAAATAATCTATAGAGTTTTTTGTTTTCAAATTTATTATTTGACCCTATCACGAATGTGCTGATAGATCTATTTCGGGAATTTTCTAGGTTCCCATCATCAGAACACGTTTTGAAAGCGGTAACAATCCCATGCCAAACATCAAACACTCATATGAACTAGTTTACTCACTACATGAGAACTAATATACATATAAGTTTGAAGTTAAAGATTATAACCATTAATCAAAAAATAAATTGAAAACTTGTTTGATGTGCAAGGTCCACCTCTGGTGGATATTCAATACACGTTTTTTGTTTTTTCTCTCCTTTTTATATTTTGTTTAGTTTGTAAACAAAACAGGGGAAGTAAACTAGGCGGTACTTTGCCTTTTATACAAGTTTGTTTATTAAAAAATAAAAATTATGTTTTTTTTTCGACCTTTAATTGTGCAATGAAAAACAGAAATAGAAAATTCCCGAAATAGATCAATCAACACATTCCTGAAAGGGTCAAATAATAAATTTGAAAACAAAAAACACTATAGATTATTTGTTGGGACAATATCCTAATGAAGAAATATAGAGTATGGCCTCGAACTTGAATAATTTTCATTGCACAATTAAAGGTCGAAAAAAAAACATAATTTTTATTTTTTAATAAAAATTATAACAAACTATCAACTACCGTTACCGAAATAATTGAAATAACGTTATCCGTAAAATACCGTTACCGATATAATTAAAATATCAATACTCTTAAAATACCGTTACCGAAATAACTAAAATTCCTCCTTGAAAAATTTTATTGAGGAAAAAAATTATGTTGCAATAAGGATCCTCCCAGCAAAAATGTTGCTGACTTTACAAACTTTATTTTTTGAGTGTACTTTAGTGGTCAGGGGCATTTTTTAAGTTTTCAACCTATTTTTGATTTCTATACCTTTTTGAAGAGATGATATTACAATTATGTGCGCCCCGGTAGTCTAGTTGGTAGCGTGCTGGCTTATCAGTGCGGGTATCGTGGGTTCGATTCCCACCAGAGGCACTGGTGTGTTTTCGCTACAACGCGCCGAAGGCCATAGTAGATAGTGTTCGGGTAGGGTAATAGCATATAATTTGTAATTATATGATAATTAATTAATAAAAAAAAAAAAATATTACAATTATATCAACCTGATTCCTACCTGGATTAAAAACTATTACGATACTAAAAAAAACCGTTTCATTCGGTTATAGCTATTGGATAACAGTACTTGGTGATTATTTCGTTACCCTTTAGCTTACAAAATGAAGAATTATAATGAGTCTAAAATTAGATATCCAGAAAATGTTGTAACATTAAATTTTGCCTGGAAGTAAAAGATGAATAACCTTTTATTGTTCACCAATTATTTGTTATGAGAGTATTTCATTACACGTTTCTTGTTGGTAACACATTATTTTATTACTTAAAGTAATGTATAAAATAATAAGTAGTCAGTACCGTGTTTATGCTAGGTTTTTTTATTCAACCTTGCACCTTAGAAAAACCATCCTCTAATGAATTTTATTTTGTCTTTTTTTAGATTTATGCCCTTCCTATTGGATGATATGAATTTGCGAACAAGAGACAATTATACAGCCGTGATATATGTTCAAATTGGTGCACCGTTAGGTCCTAATAATGCACTATATAAACTAGTCAAAACGATAACAAAAAGTCAATTTGTAGATAGGGTAAGTGCCATTGAAATACAGAAGTACATGGAGAAATTATTTGATTCTTTGCTTTCTCGATAGATTATTGTTTTATGGGCAGCTGATCGCCCAATTCCATCAAAAAAACGTTGGCCTCCAACATACCACATACCATTCCATGTGATATCAATCGGTAGCTCATATCAAACAAAACCCGTTGTAGCTGCTGCTGCTGCCGCTGCTCTTTCTGATGTTAGAGGAGATGCAGTTAAAGTAGGAAACGATGGTGCCTTAAATGGTCGTTCAGCTTCCCAGCACAATAATGATAAAAATAATGCACATTCTCCCGATGGCGATACGCCAAACGACAACGACGCTGAAACGACCGACGAACGTCCCAGCATATCCCAACGATTTTATCCTTATGACGAAATACAAACTGATGCCGTACTATCATTGGATGAAGATGCCATACTCAATACGGACGAATTGGATTTCGCTTATACAGTGTGGCGGGATTTTCCAGATCGCATTGTTGGCTATCCAGCTCGAGCTCATTTCTGGGATGATTCCAAGGTTAGTTTAACAAGCACGGAATTTGTGCAATGCTCATTTTGACATCATTTACTTTCTCTTTGTTTTAGAATGCTTGGGGTTATACATCAAAATGGACGAATTATTATTCCATTGTCCTGACTGGCGCAGCTTTCTATCATCACTATTACAATTATTTATATACAAATTGGTTGTCGCTATTACTTCTGAAGACTGTACAACAATCTTCCAATTGTGAAGACATCCTAATGAACTTTCTAGTATCGCATGTTACTCGAAAGGCCCCCATTAAAGTAACACAACGTAAAGGTTATAAGGATCGCGAAACGGGTCGTTCTCCATGGAACGATCCAGATCATTTTATACAACGTCAAAGTTGTCTTAATACATTTGCAGCCGTTTTCGGGTGAGTGACCACAACATTTTATATTAGTTGTAGTGTATTGAAATATTTATATTCAAATCCCAAAAGGTTTTTGTTTTATTTTGCGCAAAATTATTGATCAGTAACTTGTGGAACTCCATGGATAACAAAGTGAATATGAAAGACTAGGCATTCTTTTAAATAAATCATTTTTTTTCAAATTCATTATTCTTAAAACCCTTCGGCTTTTTCTTTGAATTTTCGATTATAAAAATGTGTAACTTAAAAGAAACTTAGCTTTGAGCTGTGAAAAAAATAAGTTAACCCTCTAACCGGCTAGCCCGCCTATTTTAAATTGGCCGTAAGTGCTCCAAATGAGTTTTTATAATAAGAATTTAAGCTATTTCGATAGAAAAGCAAATTTATAAAATATTTTGTGAAGTAATTGTTTATGTGGTGTCACGGTTTGTAAGCGAGGAAGCGTTAAAGTTAGAATTTCGTAAAATTTCATGAACGCAATTTTAAATGAATTTCAATGAACAGAATTTTAAAAAATCTTGAAATCATATTTATGTTGACTAGAAACCGTTAATACTAAACACAAAGTAAGATTGAAGCTTAAGTTTAAAAAAAGAACTAATTTTGGTCCAAGGACATACATTATTCCAAAAAGATACATGTAAAGGACATAGTCTTAACTTGAAAGCGTTTAGGCGGATTTTAATGAAATTTGGCAGAATGATTATATTAAGATTTTTAGTATTAGTATAGAATTAAAGTTTAACCCTTTCACTACCGACTTTTTTATTTATTTTTATTTTATTATTTAAAATTCATATAATTACAAATTATATACTATTACCCTAACCGAACACTAGCTACTATGGCTTTCGGCTCGTTGTAGCGAAAACAGACCAATGCCTCTGGTGGGAATCGAACCCACGACCCCCACACTGATAAGCCAGCATGCTACCAACTAGCCTACCAGGGCGCCCTACCGACTTTTTGTTTGTGGATATATATCTATTTTGACTTCAAATTAGTGTTAGAGGCCCTTAAACTAAAAAGAAAAAGGTTTACATGTGGTTCCCCTCCCACTCCTACCAACCAAGAAGTGGGTGGGAAAATCGATTTTTTGCAACTTCTCAGCCCATTTTCCCTGCTAAAACAAGCGAATGACCAAAAATTCCTTCCTTTATTTTGTTCTGGTCATTAGATTATGGTCATTAGTTTACGAGATACACCAAAACACCCTTTTTCGAAGATAAAGGTTCTTAACAAATATCGCGAATATATTGCTCTGATGAACAATTTATCCATATTTTTTCAATGACTAATATCCCAATGAACATATTTAAACAGAAATACAAAGTTTTATTACATTATCAAAATGTTTATATTTATTTAAAAATGTGTATACTGTAGTGTACAAGGGATTCAAAAGGTTAAAGTTTAGGTGCATTTTCGCTCAATTTCTCGTTTTTCAAAAAAATAAATCCGCCATGTAGTTTTAAGTAAAAGCACAAAAAGATTAATTTTTGGACTGTAGTTATATCTTAGTAAGAGGGATAATTTATGGCTAAACTTATTCATTTTACTAATTTTAGCAACTCGGTTTCAAAAAAATTAAAAGAATCTTTACATAAGCCAACAACGAAAATTTTTAAAAATTTTTTTAATTTGTTAACTCGTTTTAGTTCTACAGTTCCGTTTGCAAACCAGTACTTTTAAACGGGATAACGATAA
The DNA here is from genome assembly GCA_021234595.1 of Delia radicum. Lineage (NCBI taxonomy): Eukaryota > Metazoa > Arthropoda > Insecta > Diptera > Anthomyiidae > Delia > Delia radicum. The sequence goes on along the minus strand of CM037855.1, from coordinate 54,935,923 downwards.
TGTTTCGCACAACGCATTACAGAGAAAATTCGTTTTTTAGTCGAACGATTCGTATGTGGAACAAACTTCCCTCAGAAGTCTTCCCTGTTACTTACAATTTAGAAAAATTTAAATCAAATATCCACAAACACTACTCCCTCTTTCCTCCTTCCCATGCCCTATTTTCCTGATCAATACAATGCACTGCATGAGTAGGGGGCATCCCCTGAGTATTGGTTAAATTAAATTAAAAAAAAAAAATTGTTATGTTGATAAGAAAATATAAAGACGTATTTTATGCTTAAATTTAGTTCATCGATTGCATATAATTTTTGAAAATCTGGCCGATCGGACCATGAATACACAAACTCTAAAATATTTCAAAATTAAGTCCATTTTCACTTAAATCATAAATACAATGTAAGTAAAATTTCAACTTTTGAATGACACACCAAAACCCCAAGATGCATAAACTTAATTTTGGAAAGTTGAATTCAGTGGAATACTCCGTTTTAAAAAGTTAGTTCAAAATAAAAAGATATTTAATTTTTAGGTTTAAATTGCCTCAAACGATTTTTTTATATTTTAAAGAAAAGACATCGAAATCTCTTTTCAAATCTTTTATTGTTTATATCGTCGATTGATTATTGAAGTCGCACCGAACTAAAATATTTTTGAGAGAAAAACGATAAAGAAAGTTTTCATCAAATTTATTAAAATTATTTAAAAATGTAACTCTTTCTCTTCAAAAAAGTTAATAAAAATGTATTTGTTAATACACGGCACAGCATAATTCTTACGTCTCTATGCATTCTAACGATATTGCAGGCTCTGGTATAATATAAAGCACATTTCGATTTCCACATACAACTATGCTATGAAGGGCTAATAATGGGAAATGTCTTATGTCCATGGATAGTAACCGATGCGATGAGGGTATCGGTATGGGTAACGCTAATTTCTTATATTTCGATAACGGTATTTTAGGGGTAACGATATTTCTCTTATTTCGGTAACTGTAACGGTATTTTAGCGGTAACAGTTTTTTTTATTTATTTCGGTAACGTTATTTTATGGATAACGTTTTTTCAGTTAACGCTAATTTAAGGGTATGGCTATTTTAGTTATTTAGGTAATGTCAATGCACACCGATATTTTTAGCCTTATTATGCCAGAACTCCAATGGCTGGCTAGCTTATGATCGACCTTTGGAAAAATATATCTATTTAGAGCAATTTTTCAGGATATCGCTATTTATTAAGGATATTGATATTTTGGTTATATCGGTAAAGGTATTTTACGGATAACGGTATTTCAATTATTTCGGTAACAGTATTTTAGGGATAACGATAGGCAGTTGAAAGGGGTTTTAATCGATAACGGTATTTTAGCGGTATTTTGTAAAGGAGGGTTTTGCCAGCAAAAATGTGGAGGGCGGTAAATCTCAATCTAGTCCGAAGGGACACACCGACAAATCTTAATGATAATTTATAATATTAATTGAAGTAAAAAAAATTGACAACAAAATGTTTCCCTGTATATGTTAGCATTTCGAATACTTGGCAATACCGAATTCATATAATTTGAATAACTTGCAGGTCATAGTGTAGACACTTTATGATAATAATACGTAGTCTCAACTTGCGACGGTTTACTTACATGTGACATCGTGGGGAAAATAATTCTAGAAACGAAAAAATAACAAAATATGACATATACAACCCTTTTTTGGAATAAGAAAACAGAAACTAAGATGTGTGTCCTTGTCTTTCGCATTAATCTGTCTACCTGCACGTATATTTGTTTGCAATTTCAAATTGTCAATTAGACCACACAACATTAATAATCTTTATAAACATTTAGTTTACAAATACACTTTAAATCTTTATTAAATTTAAATACTGTATTTTGTCTTTAATTTAATTAATAGACAATTGCTTTCACAAGCCGTTGACAACACAAAACTTAAGTTGCTTTAATACAAAATTTTGTTTTATGTATATAAAATAGATACAAAAATCTTACTTTGTTGATTTTTTATATGTCTTAAAAGAGTTGTACTTTTTAGGATAATTTTCCTACTACATCTTGACATGTCGGGGCATCTACTTTATTCTGCGTATATTAATATATATCTCGTTGTCGTCCACACTATTAATGTGCTTATCAGCACAAGTTTTTTTTTAGCAAAATAAATTAGTAAAACATTAGTTTAAATCAGTTAAGTGCTGAATAAGTATAACTAAAATTATAGCTGGAAACACAATTTCAGTAAAAAATTTTCTAACTAACTTTTCTACTAACTTATTTTGAGAGTAGGATATGACAATTCTTTTGATTTTAGTTTTTTATAAAATTATTTTTATATCACAAGAAGTTTTGTTTTTACTCATTGCATGGCGGTTTTAGTCTTTTTAAGAAATAAAAAAAGTAAAACTAAAAAATTTTAAAGTAAAACTACCAAAAAATTCTGGGAACTTCGTAGAGGTTGAGGCTTTACATTATTTGATGATATGTACTTAATATCATTAGCAAGTACTATTTATTTGAACTGCCTTTATTGCCATTTATTTAACTGGAAGCGTGTTAGTGACTTCATGTATTGCAAATGAATTTTTGACAAAGGTATCACATAAGTACCAAAAAATACACATGGAATGTACTATATACACTAAAGAAAAGTTTGTAAAGTCAGCTATATTTTTGCTGGGAGGGTCCTTGCAGAAAAATTGCTAATATCAGCAAAAATTTTGCTGAATTTACTAATTTTTTTGCTGAATGTTAGCAATTTTTCTGCAAGGATCCTCCCAGCAAAAATGTTGCAGACAATTGACTTTTTTTGAGTGTACATTCCTAATTTTCGGCAAAACATTTCTTCGCATCAGTAGATATTTAAAATAAAATTTCTTCAAAATCGGTCCATGTACTAAGACAATTATATGTGCAAATTGTGAAAATTTAGTTTGCTTTAATACATTTTTTGAAAATCATTTACTTTACAAACTAATGTGGCAACTCTATAAAAAAAAATCGGTAACCCTACAACAATTTTAGTTCCTTTTTCGGACTCAGTGGGCGAATTTCACCCGAAAACGACTTATTATTTTTATAACAACAATTTATACCGAACTAGGTCCAAATAATAAAAGTTTTATAGATCTAAATCTAAGAAAAGTTAACACTTTTACACTTAACTTCTGAATGCATCGACCGAATTGGATCTTTTTTGCTAAATCCGGCATTAGGCAGTAGCTGTAAAAAGTTTGCCTAAATATCAGACTAACTGTAAACCATTTAAGTGCATCTTCAATACATACTAACTTGGCCAACCCCTATATTCATTGCACCCAAACTAAGGTGACATATAAGAAAGTACATCCTTTATTCATGGACTGAATTTCAGTTAATTGAATTAATAAACAAAAACCGCATTTAACACTCCATTTTAACACTGCATTTTAACACTGAGCAATGTTAAGAAATTGTGATAATTAGGGATACGAAGCACAGTTGGTGTTAGATATCTCCTAATTGAAACAGATTTAGAAAGTGGACATATTAATCGTATAAGGGAAGGTGGGGTAACATGGGACGTGGGTTAAGTTGGGACATTGCATTTTTCCCATACTAATGTATTTTTTTGACACAATAGTTAGAAAGTGTTCATTAATAAATTAATATCACTTTGAGCAATCCATATTTTAGGACCCATACTTTTTATTACTTTAATGTAGCAAATAAAAAACTCATACAAAACAAGTTTCATTGAAAAGTTGTATTGTTTTTTATAAAAAAAAAATATATTTTCTTTTACTTTTTAAAGTGGGTAACTATAAAAAAAAAAATGTTTCGTTATGTATATTACGAATGACGTATTGGTTTTCGCAAATATTTAAACATGGCAACAATTATTGCAGTTTATGTGACTTTGGGGTAATTTGGGACGTGTGGGAGGTGTAAATTGGGACGTGCTATTTAAGCAATTTTAACGCTAAATCATGTTGTTTGTATGGCATATATTGTAAATTATTAATTTATTTGGATATATCGCCGCTAAAATGCAACAAAAAAGCAACGAAGCCTATCCTGGAGTATGATTTAGTGAAAGCCAAACTTAAAGATTGGACGGCGCTTTAAAGGTCGCCGCTAAGACACATCATGCTAAACACTAAACCACCTATTAAAAACAACAGCTGTCATCATCTTCCCCAATATCTTTGGATATAAATTTTTGCATTATTTTTTTCAATGCAATGTCCCTGAAATTAAATTCTAACAATTCAGTGAACTGCAATACATGTAAAAGGTCTGTTCACTTAAAATGTGCTAAAAAAAAGGGCCAGCTTTTATAGCTGCATTTACTACAACTCAGAATGCTCAGACGAAGATTAAGAAATTTTCTTTATGTTTATCATATTTAATTTTATATTTTAGTTTTATTTCTTTCTGTTACTTTTTTTCTATTTCATTTATCTCCTTAGTTATCATCAAATAAACAAGAATTATCGTTAAAACTATTGGTTTTTTTAAATTTTAGTATATTTTTTATGGAGTCCTAAATTACGCCACCTTTTCTTCATTGAAAAAAGTACTCCCAAATTACCCCACCTTCCCCTAATCAATTGCTAACTCAATTTGGATAAAAATGGTATAAATGTTATTCCAGTACTCAACGCTAACAAATGTGGCCGTCTATTTTAAGACTATGTTATACTGATACTGAACTAATAAAGAGTGTTTTTTTATTGATGTATATAACTTGGAAATGGAATAAAACAAAGACGAATTTTTAAATTGACATGAAATTTACTTTATTCGAAAGATAATATCTTCTGGCATTATAATTTAAATATGACTTCTGGCATATGACCGCCACGGCTGGCTCGGACGTAGTCTAATCTGGAGGTCAAATTTTCCATGAATTTTTCCTACATTTGTAGCCGTATATTGGCAATAACGCCGCGAATGTTGTCCTCCAAGTGGTCAATCGTTTCGGGCTTATCGACTTCACATATCCCCACAGAAAATAGTCCAGCTGCGTAAAATCACACGATCTTGGAGGTCAATTCACGGGTTATGCGGGTTATGCAAGTGTGGCTCGAGCTGTGTGACATGTTGAGCCGTCTTGTTGAAACCACAGCTCCTGCACATCATGGTTGTTCAATTGATGAATGAAAAAGTCAGTAATCATGGCGTTATAGCGGTCACCATTGAGTGTAACGTTCTGACCAACATCGTTTTTAAAGAAGTACGGACCAATGATTCCACCAGCCCATAAAGTACACCAAACAGTCAGTTTTTCTGGATGTAACGGTGTCTCAACATACACTTGAGGATTATCATCACTTCAAATATGGCAGTTTTGTTTAATGCCGTATCCATTTAACCAAAAGTGAGCTTCATCGCTAAACAGAATTCGCTTATGAAAATCGGGATCAACGGCAATCTTGTTTTGGGCCCATTCACCGAATCTACGCCTTGCTAGGTGATCGTGTGTCTTCAATTGTTGCACGAGTTGGATTTTGTAAGCACGCAAACCAATATCTCTCCGCAAAATCTTCCATTAAGTGGACGGACACATATCCAATTCCTGTGCAAAATGGCGGATATTATTTAGAGTAAACGTGGTGCGAAAACGTTCCATAGTTCATCGAATTAATTGCTCTGATGGACGATTATGTTGACCGTAAAATGGACGTAGTGCGCAATACGTATTTCGAACAGAACCGTGATTTTCAAAATAAATTTCCATAATTTGGAAGCGTTGTTCAGGCGTCAGTCTATTCATGTTGAAATGCCAAACCAAACTAAACATAAATCACTTGACAGCTGACAAAATGGCCTCCAGTTAAAAAAGTGTTGCCAACGTAAAGTTCTATACCTGTATAAAAAACACACTTTTTATATCAGTATAAGTGAAAGGTTATTGTTGCATATAAATCATGGTTGACAAACACTACATTTTTATTATAACAATAGTTGCCCACCACGCCCACATCAATGCCGATATGAAAATTTTAAAACTACGATTCCAATAGTGGCATGTGTCATCTGATATCACAGGGTTTATTTCAAAATTCCCATTAAATTTCACTTAATCAACAAAATAATGTTATTAATTGTCATTTCGGTATTTTAGCGCTATTTTGACTTTAGTTCAAGCTATTTCAAAATCAAACAGGTAAAACAGCAAAATAAAACCGGAGAAACGAGTCGTTAATGGAATCGCTTTTTTAACATTTCGGACTTAATGTTATTGTGGTAGCCAACTACCGTTATTATAAAAAGTTTTTGAATGCCAATCCTGCTATAAATTAATTGCATCCGCCTAAAAATTGACGTACATCATTGTTAGAGCGAAGTTTCGACAAATAAACAGTTAATAAAGTCAGTTCTAAAGAGATATTGATATCTTTTACTTAAAACATAATCAAAAAATCGTTTAAGTCGATGCAAATTTAAAAATGAAATATCTTTTTATTTTGGTCATCCTTTTAAAACGGAGTATACCACTGGACTCTACGACCCTAAATTAAGTTTACGTAGCCCGGGGCTTTAGTGTGTCATGGTCACATACTAACTGTGTAATCGCGTGTGTTTCCAAAAACGAATCCACATGAAATTACACTACTCGACGGCCAAATAAAACTCGTTTTGAAACATATCCTTGGATAGACCTACCTATCAAAAAATAACCTGGATTTGGTGAGCAGTAACTACATTTGTATGCTTCCAAAATAGCGCTGCATACAATAAAGCAATTAGGGAAGGCATTCTGCAGTGCTTCCCAAAATACCAAGTGGGACATCGCGAACAAAAATCCTGACTTCCGGATTTGCTTCGGAAGCGCTTCGTAATTAAATAACGCCTTCCGGAAGCGCTTTTGGGTAAGCACTATTTTTTTCTGGGTATGTACGGCAAATTCAAATAGGACAAAATTTGCATTTTTCTTAATATTGCCGTTTTTATTATTTACATTATTTACCCATTTCGTATATTTTGCTTAATTTTTCGAAATTTAACTGCAAAATCATGAAATTTTTTTGAATATAAATCCACAAAATTATCTTTAATTTGAGTATAATTATTTCGATGTTTGCATCAGTATACTGGTATTGCAAGTAAGTTGAACATTTTCCTTTTTAGGTTCATCCTTATAAATTTTATATATGCAAAAAAAAATTTAAATTGTGTCAATGTGCATAAACTAGACATCCCAATTACATACCCATTGAAAATGTCCTGAATTATTTCGAAAAAAAAACTTAAAATTTTAACTAATTTTCCACATGGCTCAAATACCTAAGGAAAATAAAATTCTCTCATACATATAAAAATATATTACTTTTACAATAGTAAAAGCTCGAGGTCAATCTTTTTGTTTAATAAAATTTTTTTTTATATTTATTTTCTTCAATATTTCTTTTCACTTTGGGTGACATCTTCAGGGAAAAAAAACTGAGTAACATTTATTATTGTCGAAGCTTCAAGTTTGTGTATTGTTGGTCTGAATATTGTTACTCAGTTTCTTTTTCCTGAAGATGTCACCCAAAAGGTGAAGAAATATTGAAGAAAATAAATAAAACAAATTTTATTAAACAAAAAGATTGGCCTCGATTAAGCTCATTTACTAAAATTACAACAAAAATGTCGGAAAAGTTTATATTTAAAATGATTGTTCTTCTTTCTAGTCCGTTTTTTCTCATATTGTGAATTATTAATAAATTTTTATAAATTATCAATTTTAATACTGAAGAACATGAAATTTTTGCAGAACCTGGCTTTGTAATACATACTTTGTAATATATTTAGGTATGCTGAGTCTAAATCTGTCAACACTTTTTTTCCGTTTCTAGTTTTTTAAGTATCGCGGTTTTTATATTTTCGTTATATATTCCATTTCTTCAATCTTTTGAAAAAAATATTAAAAAAAAAGTTTTGACTATTTTTTTTCAAACTCAAAAACTTTTTTGACTTTTTTTTTTCAAAATATGTCCATTAATCTGAATAAAAGACTGGGTATTTGAAATTTACGAAACTTAAACACTTCATCAGCTACAATAAATTAAGTATAAAAATATTTATGATATAAATGGATCTAATGTGATTAAGATTAAATTTTTAAAGTTTGGTCACTTGAGATGAAACGCCCCATATATATATGTATATGTTTATTAGAGTTCGTTTTGAAATTTTTTTTGATTTTGTTTTCTGGATATTATCACTTTTTAGAAGGTTTTTGTATCAATAAAAATAATGGCGTATTTTTTTTTCTAATTCCAACTCCTTCCCGTGCCTATAGGCGACTAAAATCGCGGATTTTGGGTCCCTTTTCCCATACAACAAAAACGGCTTAATATATGCCAAATCTGACTTCAGTATTCGATTCTACGGAAAACTTAGGCCCATAAGCTTTTTTTTAGTTTTTGGAGTGCACCAGAATGCATAATAAGAGTGGTCCAAAAAAATAATTTTAAAAAAAAAATTAAAATATTTATTTTTGTTAATATACAATGAAAAAATACTTACATCTGACAAAAATGGTCCAAAAATTTTAATTTTGTAGTTACCCGTTCAAAAGTTATTAAAGTTTAAAAATTTAATTTTTTAGTGAATACAAAATAATTTATTGGTTTTGTAATTTACAATTGTAATTAATTCTATTCCTTTCCACAGCAGATAAAGCTAAACAATTTAAATTAACTTTATTTTTAACTAAACACGAGTTGTTCTGACGCGAAATATTACCAACAAGTTGTTCGGTGTAAATACTTGTTGATTGTATATTTTTAGCTTGTTAGATTGCATTACGAAAACCTTTCTGGGCTGGCCACTCAACAGCGTTATAAAGCATAAAGGATATGTTAATTCCAAAATTAACCAGAGTTTTTAAACTTTGAAGAGTAATAAAATCAAACGGTGACTTACTAAAAGCGGAATCAATATATGCCAACTTGTTAGCTGCATCAACAACATTATTAACCACTTCTTCTCCCTCTTCTACTTCTATAAAATCTTTTTTATATAGCATTTATTATATTTATAATTATATTTATTATATAACTTTTGAACGGGTTGCTATAAAATAAAAATATTTGCACAATTTTTCTCAGCTAGGAGTACTTTTTCATTGTATATATAAAGAAAAATTAAATTTTTAAACTTTAATAACTTTTGATCTTGTAACTACAAAATTAAAATTTTGGACCATTTTTCTCAGATGTAAGTGTTTTTTCATTGTATATTAACAAAAATTATATTTTAATTTTTTATTTACAAAATTATTTTTTTGGACCACTCTAATTATGCATTCTGGTGCATTCCAAAAACTAAAAAAAAGCTTATGGGCCTAAGTTTTCCCGTAGAATTGAATGCTGAAGTCAGATTTGACATATATTTAGCCGTTTCTGTTGTATGGGAAAAGGGACCCAAAATCCGCGATTTGAGTCGCCTATAGGCACGGGAAGGAGTTGAAATTAAAAAAAAAAAAATACGCCATTATTTTTATTGATACAAAAACCTTCTAAAAAGTGATGATATCCAAAAATCTATTTTTGAAAACTAACTCTAATGTTTATACTTTTAGTAAACCCAAGTATTTAAAAATTTTAATTTATTTTAAAAACTTATTTTTTGTCTTATTTTTTCTTGAAAGTACGTTTAATAACCAGGTTTTCTCTGGGGTATTTTTTAGCTGTACCCGCTATAAATGAAAAAATTTAACTTTTTTGCGCTTTATAAATTAAAGCCATTTTACGCATTCACTCTAGACTCCTAACTATGTTCTCAAGCCATGTTTTTTATGAAAAAAAATGCAAAACAACATAAATTAAATTTTTAAAGTTCATAACAGTTTTAAAATGCTTTTTTGACGCGGAGGAGCTGTTTTCAAAGTAACTCAGTTCAAGCAACGTCAGACGCAAAAAAAACATAACCTTTCAAAAAAATTACGACAATTTTGCACGTCATAGCTTTTAGGTATAGTCAAACTAAATCTGTCCATTGTTCCTTTCAATTCATTAAGCCTTGAGAAATACGAGGCATCTAAAGTCAGTTGTTATAGGTGTCGAAAATTTTTTTTATAAAAATTATAATGTCATTGTTGCCATATGACAATTTTAAAAAATTATCAAAAATCACAATATTTTTTCAAAAAATTTCAATAATCTTAAACAAATTTATGTTTTATATATTTTTTTCTAAAGATTTGTTCACAGAATTATACAAAATAATTTTCTTTTAAATGTTTAACAGTCCAGGATTTATATTCTGTTAAAGTTTCAACTTTGGTTACTACACTCATAATAATACATGCATAAAAATACGAAATTATTGTCAAAACTAAAAAAATTTTTGTAAAATGTACAAATTTTTATTTATTTTACAAAAAATTTGGTTGTTTTCACATTTTTTCGTAATTCTGTTATCAGTGTAATATTTCAACTTAGGGCAAAAAAAAAATTAAAAATTTCTTAGTTGTATGTCATGTTCAAAGTTTGGTTGAAATATATTCAGCGGATCTATGAAGTTTCTTTAATGAGTTAATAGAGAATAGAAAGCATTTTTACTAAAAATTTATTTTTTATTAAATATTAGAACCGAGCGTGGACTACACGCCTTATTATTTCTTAAATCAAATTTATTAGTTAACATAAATTAAAATTTATCTTTTTTATTAATAAAATTTGATTTTTTTTCTTGTATTTTCTTTTTCTTTTGCAGCTACATGCCACTTGTACGTTCCAATATGCGTTTAGATCCAATACTATATCGCGATCCTGTATCAAATTTACGTAAAAAATATCGACAAATTGAATTGGTCGGCAGCTAGCGTTCCATAAATAACAGCTTATAAATAATAACAAATCTATATAAATAAATATCCAAATCCAAGATACGTTAAATAATTGAGTAAATAAGTTTATTAAAATAATGTTAGTTAAAATATTAAATATTTTATTAGTTTTTTAAGCAAAAAAAAAAAAAAAACATAAAGCATAAAACAACAAAAAAAAAATCAATTAAGCAACGCGTCATAATGAGAAATAACTAAAGGTGCCGTAGTAAATATTAAGAAACAATAACAAAATTATAGAGAATACGAAGACAAAAAAAAAAAACGCTTAAGAGATTCATTATTAAATGCCATATTTAAAGAAAGAAACAAACAAAAAACAAAAAAAAAACAGAATAATTCTGAAGAAAAAAAAAAAAATATATTGAAAATACTATAACAATGGATCTATTTAATAACATTACCAACAAAACAACAACAACACTATCTGTTTCCATTATTATTATTTTGTACATAATGAAGACACACAAATACACCCACATATACACATGCAAACCTAACACAGATACAAAGAATGAATTCCTTAAAAGTGGAATTCACATTTTTTTCATTTATGTAATAAATTTATTATAAAATAAAGCAGGGACCTTATTTCTTTGAATACAAAATAATTGAATTCAATATAGTAAATTTATTTATTATATTCAATATATTATTTTTTTTTTTTTTTTCGAATATAAGAACTTTTTGCAATACAAATTTTAAAAAAACTATTTCCTAAAACTTTATTTTGTTAAAACATTAAATTTTTATAAAATTTTGTGATATTTTGAAATATTGTCCTGTGTAAGACATTAAGATTTGAGATTTGTCCATTAATAACAATTTAACACATTAGTTATTGCATAAGTTATTAACAATATTTGACAGCATAAAACAAAAAAAAAATCTACAACATTGCTGGTTGTATGCTGGTATTGTTTCTTCTAAAATGATGTTCAATGAAAAAAGTCATACCTAGGGCAACCAAAAAAAAATAAAAAAATCAGCTCTAAAATCAATGTTTTAAGTGCTTAAAAAAGGTCAAAAAACAGTCAAATAATAATAGAATAAGCCGTTAAATTTAAAAAATTCAATTGCACTAGTTGAAATATAATTGTATTTATATCACCTATAATTATGTATATCCAAGTTATGGCGCGATACGATTTAATTTAATTTGTTTAATTGTACCAGTTTAAAACGTGACAGATACAATTATATATAAATCAGATATATGTAATTGTATATAATTTTCGAACTGTTGCAATTATATCTGATAAAAGCAAGAATTTTCTGTTTGGTACAATTGTATCAGGTCAAAATTTGGATACAATTCGAAATGTTTTATATATAATCTTATCAGTTTGGATCAAAACTGATACAGTTAAATAAAATTATATCCATCTAATACAATTCTATTGCGCCATTTCTAGGATCCAATTACATACGATATACATACAATTTTATCAGATGAGATCTAATTAAATTGAAACTGATAGATTTATATGGGCCCATTTCTCGTATAAAAATGTATTTAGCTTATAATAAATAATGCATGACTATATAAAGCTCCATTTAATTTTTTTAACCAGGTCTAGCTTATTTTTGCTTGCCCTAGTCATATCTATTAAAAACTTATTATTAACCACAGTATACACACAGGCCATTCTCACTAACTTCACGGACCTCTTGAGACATTTTTACTGGCTGTTGCACTAATAGAAAAAAACTGTAAATTTTTTGCTAAAACTACTAAAAATTTGTTAAAAATTACATTGCAGAAAAACACTGGAAAAATTAACAAGAAAAAATAAATCTAAATAAAAATCTACCCTTCAGAAATCAGCAATCTATAATTTTTTAGCAAAGTTTTTTGGCGATTTTAGCAAAATATACTGCTATTGGCATTCTACCAAATTTAAGGTAAATATAGCAAACATTTTTTTCAGTAGCTTTTTCTGCTATTTGTATAGGTTTATTTCTGTAAGTGTGGGCATAATGTTATTTCTGGAAAAAAACGCAATTATTTTTAGAAACAGAACGTCGAATCAAAAGGCACAACTAAACGAGATAGAATAAGTGTTGGAGGTACAGCAAAACGAAATCTAAATTGCCAAACGTTTTAAATACATACCAAAACTCAATAGTGTTTAATAAATTTCCTAGAGAAAAAGCGGGGGAAAATGTTAAGCCTAAATTTAATCTAATATGCAGGGGAAAGGCTTGCATGTTGCCACTGCTTCCAGGTTAGAGTGGATAAGCTAATCCCGTCTATATAGATGTGTACTCGTGATAAGGTACCACCTACACTGCAAATTTTAGTGGTTTGGTCAGGGCGCCAAGGAGGAGCCATTCCCCTTTGTGTCCCTCCCCGTAGGAATTCCCAACAAGCTGTTTTATACAGATGTCTACTCATTATTAGGAGCCCACATACTGAATTTCAAGTTCATCGCTTTAGTTATTTGGCCAGGCCGCGACGGGGATACTTTTCCTCTTAATGCCCCTCCCCGTAGGGATTTCCAAAAATTCCCTATATATAGATTTCTACTACTGATGATGAACACATTTATAATAAATTTCAAGTTCCTGGCTTCAGCGGTTTGGCCAGGCCGCCAAGGTGAACCTTTTTCCCCATATTTGACCATGTTTCTATGTAAAATTCCTAAAAGTATGGTACTTGTAGGATTTTTTTTTGGAATTACTTAATATGCGTTTTCCAGCCAAAGCGGTTTGGTCAGACCGCCAAGGGGAGAATTTTATCGTGGTTTCCCCTCCAAAAATTCCGTCTTAGCGGACGTTTACGCTGCAGGATGGACTACATCAATTTCCTAGCTCTAGCGGTATAGACTGGGCGATGTTGAGTCCGTGAGTGAGTAACGTTATTCTTTTATATGTATATCATGAGATCAATGATACATCACAAGTAGATTTGACCAAGGATCTTCAAATTTGAGTTATTTTGTGTGCCTCGTATTTGGTTTAACTTTTTTAAATAATCATTTTTAGCAGTTTTTAACATAGACGAGTTTAACTAAATTGTTCCTAAAAAATTACTTTCAAAGCTTGACCTTTTTTGGAAAAAAATATGTTAAAAATCTGTTTTTAACAAACGAAATATGCTAAAAAGCATTAAGCATATTTTTTTTTTAGAAAATAAATGCAATTTCCAATCCTAATCGGCTAAATCTATTAGAGAATATGCTAAAATGGAATACTGTACATTGGAGTTGGGCATTCTAGTTCATTTCGTTCATTTGCATTTATTGAACTATTTCGTTCTTTTAGTTCATATATATGTTCGACAATTTTTTTTTTTTTCAATTATTAAAATTTTTATATTAGTTAATTGTTTGTTTAACAAATCTGCATAGTATAAGCGAAAATCTCAAATTAACGGTTTAAAATTGAACTAGTTCATTTTTAACCGTAAAATTCAAAATTTGGTTCTACTCAGGTCCAGTTTTTTGCAAATAGCGTGACCAAATCAGGTCCAATTTATTTTTTTTAAATATTGGTTATTTAACTAAATAAATTCTTGATTAAATAAAAACAATAATGAATTGTTGCACTCAAAAGCTACATTCGTTTAAAGTAGAAATTTAAAACAAAAATCAAGTTTTTGTGATTTTTCCCCCAAAAACCACCAACAGTCTTTTACCTCCAGATAAATATTTTCTTTCTGAAAATATAAAATGTGCACACTATTCTAAAAGGTATATTTATATAAAAGTGAATTGTGTTATTTGTATATACTTTTCAACCCAGCCGCTTCTAAAGTTGCCACATTGTTAAGACAAATATCAACTTTGTTAAGACAAATATCAACTTTAGGTAGCGGAAGCTGTTGTATGTACTCCAACTTATACCTAATTTATTGGATAATCCTGGTTTAAATGTAGGCATGGCAGCAAAAAATATAAAAAAATCACGTTTTTAGCATTTTGTTTTTATTTTTCGGAATTGTGGAATGGGCAAATCATAAATTCATAAATCATAAAATTTTAGATTGTTGACGAAAATGTTTAAATAAATATTTTATTGAATAGTGAAAATTTACATTTTTACAAAAACTGAAATGTTTACCTTCTAATGGTAAAAACCCAAATAAATTTACAATTTTCCATAAAGTATTTTTTGAAAAATATCCTTGAAAAATATCACTAGACTATATTTTGTCAAAATAATTGAATTTTTTCAGTCTCGGGGGATCCTGAAGATGAGTGCGATCTGTTTAAAATTTCACCGGTTATCTTTTAATGTCTATTTAACCGATTTTTTTGTTCATTGCTCCATTCTATTGTTTATAACTCCTTAACACAAAATCTTCAAAAGTTACTTTTTATGCAAATATTTCTCATTATGAGTCTTTGTTTTCATATCTTCCATCATTGAAGTCAGGTTAAAAATGAATAATAAGAAATATGTTCATAGGGGGGTAACTTTTTAAGATTTCCTGTTAAGAAGTTATAAACATATCATATAAGTGTTTGGTATCGTTGAATAGACAAATAACTGTAGATTACAGTATTTTTAAAAAGAATCGCATTTAGCACTCTTGGTAGAACAAAAACTTTTGTCATCCTAATAGGAAGGTAAAAATTTAAGTTTTTGTTAAAATGTAAATTTTCACTATTCAATAAAATATTTATTAATAGAAATCATCCAATGATTTTTTGGACTTTAAAGTCAACAATGTTAAATTTATGTCCGAATTTATGATTTGCAGTAATTCACAATTCCCCAAAATATAAATAAAATTTCCAAAAATGGGATTTTTAACATTTTTTTTCCTGCTATGCCATGCCACTTAAAGCGGAAGAGAGACTTGAAAGAGACTTACCCAAAACTTTAGGTATATATTGGAGTATCTACAACCGCTTCCGCTACCTAATTGGAGGGATAAAGTTAATATTAGCCTTAAAAATGCGGCAAATTTAGAAGCGGCTGGGGGGAAAAAGTTTTTGCAAATCAAACATTTTTTGAGCACAACTCGCTTTAATATAAAACGAGCTTTCAGAATAGTATGCACACTTTAGATGTTCAGAAAGATAATATTTATCTGAAGGTAAAAGACTGTTGGTGCTTTTTGCTGGAAAAATCGCAAAAATTTGATATTTTTAATTTCTTCTTCAAACGAATGTAGTTTTTGAGTGAAACACGATATTGCATTAATTTTTTTTTTATTAATCAAGAATTTGTTTAGTTAAATAAAATAAATTGTCCTTGATTTCGTCCAGCTATTCGAAAAAAATTTAGTTTTTCTTTTTATATTTACAAAAACTTTAAAAAAATAAACTTAAAAAACTTAAAATTCCAAAATCCGTCCTTTACAGTTTTGTACGAAATTTTGTAGCTTAAAATACAAAAATTGAATTTTTAAAATCGGTTAAGAGTTGTGGTCGGAACTGTTATTTGCTCAAAAAAAGTGCTTTTGGAAACACTGTGTGCGACTGGTATGTTGTTACGGACCTGCATTTGAGAAACCTTTGCTTTAGTGTACGACATTAAGACAATACAATATCAAAGTGTAGTTCATTTAAATTGGAGAGTAAATTCTTTTGCAGCTCTGCCAACACCTACCACTCTTTTGTGTCGTATAACTTTTGCTAAAGTTGAATGTCATCATCATCAGCAAAAAACTTCCTGTATTATACATTTTTTCTTTTTTTTTAGAGTTTTCAAGTTTTTTTTCTGCTCATCATTTTTGTTATTTTAAGTTTGTTTCCATTTAGTTAAATGCATTTTTTGTTGGTCACACCATCTAAAAAAGATAAAGAAAATCCGATGCAAAAAAGTATTTACAATGCAATGGAAAATGTGCCAAAACAGAAACATACGAAGCAAATGATGAAAAAAAAAAACAAAACTTGAAACTAATTCTTATAAAACACATTTACTTTAAGCCTACTTGCTCTAAACAAATAGGTTTTCTTTATATGAAATTTATTTAAATTCACTCTATTCTACTGTGCATGTGTATTAGGGTGTCCCGTTAAACAAAAAAAAAATGTTTCAGTAATGGCACTTAAATGATGTATATTGAAGAGCTGAATACGGAACATAAAACGATAGGTTTTTTGGAGGCTACTCTTAGGATCCGACACGCGCTTTAACCCTTTAACGATTAAATGAAATCTGCTGAAGAGAATTCAGTGAAAATGTATTTATATGAAAGGCAAAGGCTTAAAATAGGCTTAAGTGAAATCAAAATTTAGAAAAGTTTAAAGTTTTTTTGTAAAACGCCAAGGAGCAAAGAGTGAATAACAGCGCCCCTTATTGAATCGTTGCGAAACTCGGTATTGTAAAACTTGATTCGTGAGATTTAATTAGTGCCTGAACAAATAATAAATAATACTAATAATACATATCATAAAATTATTATCAAAAATTTTTAAAATTAAAATTTTTGCTTTGCCAAAAATTTTGAAAAAATTTAATTTTTTATTTATTGGGAAATGATAGGAATTTAAAGGATGACGAAATTATGTGATTAGAAAAAAACTTTTGTTTTCTTTATTTCTAAATGTAGATGGCTTTCAGAAAATAATTTTACATAAAGTTTTAAACAAATAGTTCCAGAGAAAATCGCAAAAGTTAAATTGTCATTATATGGGGACAGTGGGCGTTAATGGGCTAAGATGTCAGAAACAATATGTTTTGTCCAAAAAAAGGTGGTCTTATTTTTTATTGAAATAGCGCTTAAATGTTTCGTTATGTAGAGCTTATTATGAGAAAAAATTATTATACATTTTTTTAAGAACAGTTTTGGTCCACCGCATAATTTTCCAGATGTTAATTGTAATTATTTTGACTTTTTTCACAAAAAGTCTTAAATGGCACTTAACTAAGGTCAATATTAAAAAAAAAAGAAGTAAAGTGTTATTTGAGTGTTTTGATACCAAATAAAATAAGAGTATTATGTACTAAATAAAAACTTAAACATATTGCGGTGAACCAAAACTGTTCTAAAAAAAATTATAAACATTTTTCTCATAATATGCTCTACATAACGAAACTTTTGAGCCCTATTTCGGTAAAAAGTAAGAACTTTTTCTGAACAAAACATAATTTTTGATATCTTAAAACGCGTGTCGAAACCTAAAAGTACCCTCTAAAAAATGTTCGTTATATTTTTCGTTGTCAATACTCATCGTTTGAGTGCTATAACTTAAGCGAATTCGTTAAAATACACTTCGTCGGGATACCCTAATGTGTATCCTTGGTTTTCATTATATTATTTATTTTTATTTTGTTTTTCTACAAAAATATTTACACATTTTATACATTTACTATAAAGTATAATATTTTTTTTTAAACTATATAGTTTTTTTTTTTTTTGTAGTTTTAACCCATTTTTTACCAATGAGTCTTTAAAGGCACGTTAAAGTTATTGCCAAAAATCCAAATACAAAACCGGCAATAAAAATTGTTATGATACAATAAAATTTAACATTTTTTCTATTAAAAGAAATTACTACAAAAATATTTCTTTGATTTCTTCTTTTATGGACACTTTTTCCAAAAAAAAAAAAAATTAAAATGGTTTTAAATTTTCCTGAAATGTGTTTTTTCAAATATGAACAGTACAATCTACAAATTCATGTAGACAAATTATTAATATTTATGATTTCATAAAGTTTTAGTATAAGTAAACTTTAGTGGGTCTTCAAAGACACTTTGGTGAAATGTGTATATTAATTTTATCAATTGTTTAAAATATATTTTTTTGGAAAAGTTAATCATTCAGTAATTTTTTTAGTAAACGTTAATTACTATGACAATATTATTTATAAGTAGATCATATTCCAAGAAATTATACCTATTTTCAATCAGTACTGTCGTATTTTGTTCGATTTTTGTACTTTCAGTAGTTCGATCATAAAAGTAAAAATCCAAATCAATCCCTAAAGTGGTAGAGATCTAAAATTTGGCTGGATTATTAGGGTCAAAATCCGCGCTCAGGGTATAGGTTAGGTTAAAAGAGGCAGCCGCCATTATGGCCAGCTCACCTTAATCTTGCACAGAATCGCGATCCCGTTGTGATACCTTAGAAACGGAGTAGCCCAATGACCTAGTACGTCGGCAATCATTAGCGGGCAAGACCTGCGTCGTGATCGGGCAAGTTAGCTCGTCAGTCCACCTGGCAGCAGCAAGCCGCATGTAGTAATTGCTAGCCGAAGCAACGTCCCACGTGCAGGCAGTTCATTGGTAACAATGTTGTCGTTATAGTCACAGTGTCATGGGGCCCAGAATTGTGTCAAATTCGAATGTCATGCTATCCGGCCCAAGATGCGGTAAATACTTCCATTAGGAACCTTAATGCCGCTTGATTGTCGGTGAAAACAAATATCCTTCAAATATATCCCCTGACACCTTATCCAAGACATAGCCTGTTGTATGGCTACCAGTTCGGCCTGAAGAACACTGCACTGATCCGGAAGTCTGAAAGAGTGTTGATAATCAACACACGTATATGCCACCCTCTACTCACCCATCCCTCCTGGACCCATCTGTGTAAACCACGAGTTCGCCCTTAGGGAGGTCTAGCCCCTCCGAGCACTCCCGTTTTTAAGGTATCCAAGTTGCGAACTCAAGATCAAACGAAGGCTGAGGGATGCTATAATCACGTCCTGTTGGAGCCTCAGTATTCTGGCATGTCCGAATGATTTGTATATCCATGCCCCTATAGCCTCCAGCCGCGTTTGATGTAATTTGCCTCGCGAGGAGGTCCACTGGCAACCAGTGTAGTATGGTCAATAGACCCTTTGTAGGAATGGTACGACTAGCGCACATAATCAGTAACGACATCGGCCTTAAGATCCTCTCAAACTTTATTCGGTTTATGCCCTTGTGCAGGGCCCACCACCAAATTAATATCCATACATGAGTATGAGTTCTTACGACTGCCTCGAAATGCCAATTGACGTTCGTCGGGTTGATACCCCAGTTGTAGCCATTTACTGCTGCAAAAGGGCAATTGTTTGCAGCAGCAATTGGCTACAATGGCCCTCGACACTCTAGCTTGAGTGTTGAGATTCCATAGCAACTTACCATCCAGAATAATTCGTCGATACTTGTCCTTATCGAAAAGCGCAAGCACAGTCCCGTTTAACTTCGATAGTCTGAAATAACAATCCTATTACTCGTAAAAAGAACAAGAATAGTCTTGCTCGGATTCACCCCCAGCCCACTACTTTCACACCAGTCAGAAAGTAGTTTCAGTGAGGATTTTATAAGATTCGAAAGCATAACCGGATATTTACCCGATATCGCAATAGCCGCATCGTCCACATAAGCAACTGCCCTACAGTCCACTTCCACGAGTAGTCGAGCTATGGTCAGATTCCAGAGTAGTGGCGACAGCGCCAAGTGTAGATCTTATCACTCTACGACTTAGCAAGCCAGCAAAAAAATCGGTGATGATATCTTCTACCCCGAAGTTCCGTATGGCACCCCTGATAGCAACAGCTTTGACGTTATTAAAGGCGCCTTCCATATTTAAAAAACTCGCCAAGGTGTACTCCTTATACTCCAGAGATTTTTCAATAAATCCCATGAGCGAGTTCAGAGCTGTCTCCACTGACTGGCCCTTAATATAGACATGTAGAGAAGCGGATAACAGACCTGGTTCAATCTACACCCTAAGGTGTACTTAGATAATCCTGCTTAAAGCCTTTAGTAGAAAACAATATAGAGTCATTGGTCTATAATCCTTTAGTTTCGTATGGGATGACTTTCCCCCCTTGAGGATAAAGACCACCCTGCTAGACGTCTGCAAGAACAAATTATTTCTTATATAGAAATGGAGAGACCTCCGAACAACCATCAAATTTTCATAAGTTTAAAATTTTTTTTTGCATTTTTTAACAATTTTCTTGATAAATATAATTTTTTATTGTTTAATCCGACATACTCGTAATTAATCAATTTTGAACAACAGTTTTCGTCAAAATCAGTATTTCTTTTTAATTAAAATATTTTTTAAGTTTGTTAAAAATAGTTGACACATTTTACCAACGTGTCTTTAAAGACACCCCCTCTTCCAACAATACCAGATTTTTGTTTCTTTCATTTTGTGAAAATTCTTAATATTGGGGTTCTAAATCTAATGACGGCTTCTATGTTTGGTAAAAAATGTGTTAATACATGATGACTGTTAGAAAATGTATGCATGTATGTATGATGGAATAAGAGTATAAAACTATTTTTTTCATTTAGTAGTGTTATTTTCGTATTTATTATTATTTTTTCTTTTTTGTGAACTCTTACAGTGGCCCTTAAAAGTAAGGATACAACATCAAAATTATTAAAAATTTGTTTTTTTTAACAAAATTATAAGGAACTAAAATATATTTTTCAAAAAAATTTACCTACTCTATTTTTAATGTTCTGGTTTTTAATTAAAAAAATTTTTAACATTTTTTTTTTTTTTTTTTTTAATTAAATTAAAAATTTTTAGTTAAATATTTTTTTAATTAAATAAACATTGCACGGTTTTTTGTTTAACAAAAAATAAATGATCTTGAATAATCTTGCTTGCATGAAAAATTTCAAAATTTTATCTTAAAAACTTCATTAAAACAAGCTAAAATTTAATAAAAATCTGGCCCATAAGTGAAAAAACTGGGTACGCCATAAAAATCAGCGTAGCCAAAATATTTAGGATCAGTGGTCGGTAATCGTGTTTTATTTTTCGAGTTGCGCAGTGTAATTTTTTTCAAATGCTATTATTATAATTTATCCCGCAAAATTTTTAAATAAAAATTTTTTTAATTAAATAAACATAGCATGGTTTTTTATTTAACAAAAAACAAATGATCTTGAACTTGAATAATCTTTCTCACATCATAATTTATGATAAAAGATCGAAAACTAAACTTTGGTTTTAATTTTTATAAATTTAAAAGTAAAACATATTTTCGCATAATATTTTAAAGTAAATACTTATGAGACATTTAAAAACAGTTAGGTAGGTATCAAATTGTTTAATATACAGCTGCGAAAAAAAAATAGCACCACCCACACAAGCAATGTGTTTATTACCCTCCATGTTTAATGGTTTTGGTAGTGTATTGTGGATGGTATTCGCAGTTTTAAGGACGTCTTACGTACGAACGAGAACTTTTTCCACCTAACATAAGAACTTTACTCTCATCTGTCCTTTAAATATTCCTCCATTTTTGGACTGGCCAATTTACTTCACGCTCTTGACAATATGTCAAGGTTTGAAAATATCCTTTTGCTCTCGCGTATCAACCTATTGACATGAAGCTGGGTCAGGGCTCGTTTTCTTTTATGTGTTTCAGCCTTTGCTTTATATATTTTTGCGTTTTGAATCATTTTGTTTGAACACCCAACCAATTTCGCGCTTCTTAGCACTGCAGTGTTGTCCATGATCCATATTATTTATAATATGAGATTTACGTTAAACTTGATGATCAAAATTTACAAATTTTGCTAGTTAGTTTAAACCACAAATATTTTCAACCCGTTATATTATTGTGCCTCCGCTATTAGTCGCACTTGTTGATGGCGTTATTTTCTCATATTTTTTATTTTATAATCATGAAATAGGCTACTCGGAAACTAAGCGAGATACATCAAACTGGACCAAAAATTGTTACTCCATACGTTTTAAAAACTCTTTTACTAACAATTATATTTCCGGTAATATATGTATATGGACCAGCATTCAATCTCTATACAATGCTCTCACTCACTGTTAATACCTTAAACCAGCATACAGGAAACAGTCCATTTTTAAGGAAAACTAAAACTAAATTGAAAAAAAAATATTGCTCGAACTATAACAAATATGTTTAAATCTATCGGCAGCAATATTAAAAAATATCAATTTAAAGTCGCGAAAAAATATTCAATTTCCTATTTACAGCCACATGTTATATGTTTGTTCACTGCAACTGAGAGTATTGCAATCTTTTTATTTTCTAAGCTCTTTGCTGCATCTTGTCAGATCCAGAAAGACCTTTTTAGCAGACATTTTCTGATGATACAGCTCAATTCTGTTGTCAATTCAAATTTAATACTTCTAAAATTCTGGTCACCTAAATTTAGCACACTGTGATTCTAAACTTCAATGAATATTTTGCTGGCGCAAATTTAGGTACTCTTTTCTATTGTTGTAGCTGAATTTTCAACTATCTGCAATGGCTTTTTTTTGACTGCGGTTTTTCTGTGATTTTACTATATTTTACTTGTTTACACAATTTATCATCCCATTTCACAAAGGATCAAAGCATTTTGTGTATAAGCAAAAAGACAAATCAAAACTAGTATTTCGTGTACAGAAATATAAAGTGCGGTTCATGGGAAAAACGCTAAATGTGCCTCGAATTTATATGACAGCATATCGAAATAGGTAGTAATTTTTCGCTATGCTGTCATATAAATTGTTTCCATATTTCGCGTTAAAATTAATTAACCATAACTTCTATATATTTCATTTTTACACAAAATAATTGGTCAGATTTTTCAGTTTGCTTATGTACAAAAGGGCTTTAATCGATTTCGAAATGGGATGGGAAATTGTGCAAAAATAGTAAAATATTGTAAAAACTAAGAAAGACGCAAAATTTACTTGTTAATGTTGCACTAAATTTGATACTTGAATCTAAAAAAACTAAGCTAAAATATTTAATTTTTTCTCTCAAATTCGCGAGAGAAAAATTAGGGCCCATAAGTGAACAAATTGGGTACGCCATTAAAATCAGCATGTCCGAAATATTTAGGATCAGTGGTCGGTACTCTGGTTTTATTTTTCGAGTTGCGAAAATAATGAATAACAATTTGAATAATTTTCATTTTCATTGCGCAATGTTATTGTTAAAAAATAAATAAAAATAAAACAAAGTTTACTAATTTGCGAAGTGTTTTTTAAATCCATTCAATATCGTTTGTTAACTCATAATATATTGAACTACTTTTAATTGGTCTAAATAAAGTATGGCGGAGAAATAGTTGAAAGTTATACATTAATGCTATAAACACATAGACTACAGCAGGCTACAGAGCTACACGACTACAAATGCCGTTCACTGCAATCGTCGCCGTGTGGTCAGCTACTTATTATTTTGGAAACGACAGCAACATAGTAAACAGCTGTTTTTTATACAAATGAATTTTTATTTCAGTAGTGCGTAGTGCCAATTACATCTTTTTTTGCTTTTGTAAAATGGAACAGCATGCATTGTTGTAGACACGTATATAAAGTTGACTTAAAAATACAATTACTTATTTATAATACATTATTATAACGTAAAAATAAATTTATCTAACCCCTCTTGAATATTAATGCAATTATAGCATTTAATGTTGCGAGGTTTTTTGAGTTTAGCACTAATTTGTTTCATATTTTGTTTTATTGTCAACACTATTTTTGTTTTGTAGCCAACAAAAAGAGTTGACTACAGCGGCAAAAGTAGTCGGGTAGCCGTGTAGCTGTGTTGGTGCCAAAATAATTGTTTTCATATAAACGTGTGTATTTTATTTTTGACAGGCTGTAGTCGTGTAGCTGCAGCCGTCTATGTGTTTATAGCATAAAAGCTAAAATTGTTTAAACCAAAATTTTGGCTCTTTACATATCATTAAAATTATAAGCGAGTCAATTAGTTTTAGTATAGTTTCAATACACAAAATACGGTTTTTTCAAATATTTTTTTTAAAGACTTCTTCGCCTAACACAATCAGTCCAAATAATTTTGAAATCAATCTTTTTATAAAGTTTTAGCATTTTTATTTTTATAAATTTGTAATTGTTTATTGGAAAAAAAATATATTTATATGTATATTAAAACTTTTGTTAGCCACTGTATTTGCACTCATCATATTATGTTGTCTACTTAGCAACACTACTTGTTAGTTTCTATTGTAAATATTTACTTAAAATAGTATAAAATAAATGTATAATTTAATTTTATATACATACCTACAATTATTAGTATATAAGTCTTTATACAATGCGCTGCTAAAATACTATACCTACTATATACTTTTATTTTATTTTTATTTTTAATTATATATTTTTTAGAAAATATTTTATTATGTTTAAAATTTAGAAAAAAAAAAACTTTTTCTTTAAATTGGATGTACGTAGTTTGTTTTTCCTAAGTGACTTTAAGGGAGGGTTAGTTATCATGAAGTTAGCACAAGTTAACACTAACCAGATTTATTTTAATAGAAATTTGATTTAAGGTTGCGAAGTTAATTTTTCACCATCGGTCAAAGTTGCATACAAATTATTTTCGTTAGTGTTAAATTGTGTTTACTAGGCTGCTTCTTAAAAAACAAATTGTCGATTTTGTCAGGGGACAACCCTGGGTTAGATTAAATTCAAAATTAAAAAGTTTTCGAAAAAAATTTAGAGGTCGCTACCAGACTTTGAAAATTTTTCCGATTTAAAAAAAAAAACATAAAAATATTTTTTTTAAAAAACACAACATTTTTTTAATTATATTTACCCTCGACTATTCATAAAAAAATATTTAGTTTTTATAAGAGTCTTAACCCTTAACTACACTAAGATAAAAAATTGCGAAAATTTTGCATTATTTTCACAGCTCCAATTACGAACAAAAATAATTTTAAAAAAAATTTAAAGTAACAAATATTAAAATAATTTTCGGTGCTTTTTTTACACACATCATGGGGGTTTAAAACAAAATAATGCTAAATAAGTTTCATCAATATTCGCACAATGTAATAATTTCATTAATATTTATGTACTATTTAAACAACATTAATAATATTGACCATATCATTCATCGTCTATATGCATTTTATCTACACAAAAAATAATGAAATACAAAATATCTTTCATATACACATATACTTACACATTTCATAAAAATGATAAAATGGATTTTGGTTTTTATGAAATGTTTCGTAAATACTACGAAACGTAACATTGGACGAAAATTGATGAAACATTTCATATATATAATGAAGTTTTTCCTTTGAGTGTATCCACTTAGCGTATGGACCGATTTAATTTTGGCGGATTTGGAAGAAAGTCAGAATTTTTGGTAAAATTCGAGGGCGGATCAATAAGTCCGTGAATTTTTGAATGAAACACAGTTTTTTTGCAAAAAAAAAAAATATTTTTCAACATAATCTCCTTTTAGCTCAATACACTTAGTTCAACTTTTGTCCAATTTTTGTATCCCTTCCAAAAAATAGGATTTTTCGATGTCCAGAAAATAGGCATTTGTTTGATCAATCAAACAAATGTCTCGGGGAATCTCTTTCCACCGAGACATTTCATTAGGTTTGGAAATAGGAAATAGTCACTGAGGGGCTTAATCCGGAGAATATGGCGGATGAGGTACCAATTCGTAGCCCAATTCATGGAATTTTGCCATTGAGACTGCAGACGTGTGCACCCATACATTATCTTGATGAAAAAGAACTTTTTTCTTGGCCATTTTTTTTTTTTTTAAATAATATTCGCCGTGTTTTTCCCTTTTGAAGGTAATCGCAGTGGATTATCCCGCGTGCATCCCAAAAAACTGTTGCCATCACCTTATTGGCCGACAAACTTACCATGGACTTCTTCGGAGCCGGTTCACCCGGAGAAACCAATTGTTTAGACTGCTGCTTGGTCTCCGGAGTGTTGTAATGGATCCATGTTTCATCCACAGTTACAAAACGCTGCAAAAACTTATTCGAATTGCGGTTAAACAACTCCAAACAATCCTTTGAAGTTGTCACACAATTACGTTTATGGTCAATTGAGAGCAAACGCGGCACCCATCTGCCTATGGCATCAACAATCTCAAGCACATTTACTCTTCGATCGGCCAACACTATATCGTGGATTTTTTCGACATTTTCGAGTG
The DNA here is from genome assembly GCA_021234595.1 of Delia radicum. Lineage (NCBI taxonomy): Eukaryota > Metazoa > Arthropoda > Insecta > Diptera > Anthomyiidae > Delia > Delia radicum. Next base: position 54,909,253 of record CM037855.1, on the reverse strand, counting down.
TATTGATCTCAATTGGCTGTCCAGAACGTTTAGCGTCATTTATACTTGTGCGACCACAACGAAAGTCAGTAAACCACCTTTTTACCATTGAAATCGATGGTGCAGAGTCCCTAAAGTATTTGTCAAGCTTTTCCTTGGTTTGAAAAAATAATGTTTAATGAGCACTCGAAATTCACTTTTTTCCATTTTAAAAAAATTTACCAGGTTGTATGTTTTGAACAGCTGTTAAACGCAAAGTAAATGTCGGAACTTGCTCAAAATTTGACAGGTGGCACTTGATGGGAGCAGTATTGCATTTCATATAACTACGAGCGAAGCTAGAAAGTCAAGGACTTATTGATCCACCCTCGTATATTTTTGGTGAAAGAACCTAATTTTATATTGTAATTTTTTTTATTATTTTATTTATTTAATAGACATATTAAATACATTTTTAATATTAACAGTATTATATGGAAATTAAATATATCTATTTGTGGCATAACTTATTGTTGTAAACCAGATTGGCAATTTTAAAGCTGATTACAAATTCTTTTATAAATTTAATAGTTTTTGTAAAGACATAATTAAAAAATAATAATAATATTAAAATTTGTGTTAATTTAAAGTAAGCAATAATATTCGTTTTTATAGCGTGAATTACAATAGATTTAAAACTCATTAATTTTTAAATTTCATGATTCAATTCAAAAACTTTATATAAATATTAGGGTGACAGCCGATTTTTTTTAATTTCAAGGTATGCGGGTCGGAGTATTGTGCCACTAGGTCTAAAACTTTAGTGCTGAATATTTGAGCAAAATCGTACAATGCTTTCGGGTCGCGCATCGAGATCAAAGGTCAGTTTACGAAGTTAAAATTTGGTTTTTCGAAAAAGTTCTGAACGGGTTAAAATACTTTTCCAACGAGGTATAACATGCTAACATTTAATTAAACTATTACGAACCAGATTAAAATTTTGTATTTTTTTTTTCATGTTTTTTATGAAAAAGCCTATTTATTTTAAAAATTACCCTAATTAGGGGTATGTTATGTGGCCAATTAGTTGTATAAACGTCATAGTCATTACAGGTTAAGTTTTGACACTTTTTTATATTTTTTAGGTTAAATTTTTAGTGCTACTTATTTTTACCTGTTATAATGTATACTAGGTGTATAAAGGTGTGCTGTTCGGAATATTATAACACTATGTCTAAAACTTCAGTTGTGAAAATTTGAGCCAAGTCGGACAATGCTTTCGGGAAGCTCATCGAGGTCAAAGGTCAGGTATATGTGAACTTTACTATTTATATAAAAAAAAAAATATAAAACTGTTACCTTCCTACACTATTTTACTAAAATATGTGGATATATTTATTTTAATAAAAACTACAGCAGATAATTTTTTACGAAATTATCCCTAGCACCTGCTTGGGGTCAAAGTGACTCACCAACATTGTAATCGCTGAAGTCTTTTATATTATTCGTTGTTTTTTGATATATTTTAGCTCAAAATTACTACAAATTCGAAATATTTTTAATTTTGCAATTTAATTATTCATTCAAAATAAAAATAAAAAATAAATGAAGTGTTGACAAAAACGTCTGACTAGAAATTTACACTGAAAATAAGAGCAATCAATTTTGTTTTAAATGTAAATTTTTTAATCACACATTTCTTGCGACTTAATGAATCAAGGCATACATTTTTTGAACACCAAAAATTTTTTATATAAAATATTGATTTCCATTTTTCATATACCCATATAGCGGTAAAACCAAAACGAAGATGTCCTTCACGACAGGGCCGTAGCGAAATTGATAACTTTTTAGAAATGTACTTATAGAAAACAAATTTTTAAAAAAAGGTTAAATTTTTTTTAAATTATTTTTAGAAACATTTTTCTTGTGCTGGAGTTTTTTTTTTTATTTAAACTTGATTTAAAATGGGGTTTTTAAACTCTCAGGCAAAATTGTTTAAGAATTTGGAAATTGCAAAATCATGTTTGATCACTAGATCAAATCAAAATTTGGCTACAACCCTGCTTTCTGTTCCATATTCCGTAAAACGTACAAAAAAAATATAATTAAATTGGAAACTTAATAAATCTACGAGTATATATTTTCGTAAAATAATTAACGAGTTTCACAAATTTATTTCATATAAATTGTAAAATTCGCAAATATCTGACCTTTCGCCACGATGAGCGTCCCGAAAGTATTTTCCGATTTGGCTCAAATTTTCAGTACTGAAGTTTAAGACCTAGTGTCATAATATTCCAACCCGCACGACTTGAAATTCAAAAAAGAAATCGACTGACACCCTAGTATACATTAGAACACGTAAAAATAAGTAGCACTAAAAATTTAACATAATCTGGTATGTGATGAATTTCACTTTCGATCGAAATCAAAAATTTTTATGTCATTATTTCGCAACAATTTAATTTTAAACAACATTTAATATCATAAATTGAAATATTTTATTTAACTAAAATGATTGACAAAGGTTTTATTCTTTTATGTATTTTCTGAAGCAAATTAAAATCGATTGCATTTTCAATTTCGATCGAAAGTGAAATTCATCACATACCAGAATAACTTAAACAGGTAAAATGTGTCAAAACGTAATCGGTAATGTCTACGATGTTTATACAGCTATGGAATCGTATTGTACCTTAAATGAAAGCTTAATATCTTTCCACAACTTATTGTCCACTTAACGTACCCATAATAAGGATAATTTTTAAAATAAATAAGATTCTTCATAAAAAAGGGGGAACAAATAATATTTTAATGGGGTTCGTAATTGGTTAATAAGATGTTGGCATATTATAAATCGTTCGAAAGTAACTTTAATTATCTTTCAAATAATGCTTAAATCGTTCCGACCCGTTCACAACTTTTGCCTAAAATCAAAAAAAAGATTTCAACTTTGAACCCTTACCTTTGACTTCGATGCGCGTAGCGAAAGTGTTATCCAATTTTTCTCAAATGTTCAGCACGGAAGTTTTAGACGCAGCCCTCAAAGTTCGAACAAATATTTTTTGCATACAAACGATTGTCACCCTAATAAATATATTAATTTTAGTTTTCTTTTTTAAATTTTAAATGGTTCAAACAGTCAATTTAACGTTTTTAGCTTCAATCAAGTGAATACAATATATGTTTTAAACGTGAAAAGTTTACTGTGTATATATTTTTTAAAAGGAAAGAGAAGTGTAGCAAGTAATTGTTTCTATATATCGTATAACAAAAGTGAGGGTTTCAGTATAGTAAAGAATTTAATGGCAGATGTCGGTTTGGTATATTCAAGAGATTTTTGATCAATTACCATTATTAGGGCACCCATCTCTGACAATGACACACACAGAGAAAAATTTAGATATTTGCCAACTGAAATTCGGTTACTTGGACTTAAATTCGGTTATTACGAATTTCAATCGGTTGGCACAACTTAACATTAGTTTTCATAACAAATTTCGGTTAATTCAACTGAATTTCAGTTCCAAAACCCAAAATAATCAGAAATCTCGTTGTACTAACTAAATTTACAATCTGGGAAAATGCGGGTGTTGGCAGGACTACAAATATTCTCTGGGGCAACCCGGACAAGGACAAGACGAGGGAAATTCTGAATCTCAGTAGGAAGGAACTGAGTCTTTTGATGGAAATCCTCTCGGGAGACTCGACACTTAGGGCCCATCTCCACCGTATTGGTAGGGCGGACTCGGAAGTGTGCAGGGCCTGTGGGGAAGACGAGACCTTGGAACACTATCTCTGTGAATGCCCGGCATTTGCCGGTATCCGGGTCGAAATACTATCCAGTGACCCAATATCCACATTGGGGGATCTTAGGGGCATAGGATGGAAGAAGTTGAGGAGTTTCGTCAGTGCGACGGAGTTCCTGGGATAGTAAGGTGACATAGAACCGATTGTTTAGAGCGCACAACAAGCCGACATTCTGGCTTAAGTGTAAGTCCTCAGGGACTTGAGTCGGTTTAGGGAAGTATTTCCCTTCTCCGAATCCTCTTTTCGACCTAACCTAACTAAATTTACAAGTTGTTACCATTAAAATACACTTTTCAATTCGGTTGACACTTTATTTCACTGTGTGCATCAATATGGTAACTAGCATCCGATAACAGATTTCTTAGGTGTTCTGCATCGGCATTAGAGTATACAACAACTTTATCCATCGTCCATGAGTATTTCTTGTCGTTTATAAAAGTACACAATTCACCCACCCATCCTGACCTTGAAATTAATTTTGAGCTTCGAACTATTTCCATTTAGTTTTCTTCGATTATATCGAACATTTTGTTTGTTCATCCTTCGTACAATCCCTTTGTAGAAAAATATATCTTTATCTTCAATTTTTTCCTTGGCAACTAAAATCTTGACGGCTTGGAAATTGGATTATAATGAAAATAAGTACGTATTTTCGTTTGGAAGCTTACGAGCAGTAACCTCATTTGCATTTAAGTACACCATGCACTTTAGAACACATTTGACTAAAGTCAATTTTAGCGTAAGTTATGTTTTGAATTTTTAAACCATTGACACTAACGTTTGAAGATCGTGTCTTATGGTCAATTTGTTCGATGCTTCGCAATTTCGGTTTAAATTTTTGGGTTTCTTGCCTTAATTCTATTATTTCGGCTATTTCCAAGGCCATTCTTTTTAGCAACATCTTCCAACTTTAAATCCAATATGCATATGACAAAAAATTTCAAATGAGATTACATCAGGAGGAGCCTGTTGTGGCGTTATTAGTTTGTTTTTATTGTTGTTTTTTTAGTCATCAAATGGGTACTAAAAGCAACAGCTGTTATAATTACAATAGGTTCGTTTGAGGTTTTAGGTTAAGTCTGGTAAAATGAGATTAATTAAAAAATTCGATCAAAAAGAGAAAAAAAAACTTAAAAATACCTGGAACGCACACAACCACATTTCAAGTCCAACAATAAACGTCAAAAAATTAAATATAGAAAAATAAATTATAATTAAATAATATAAAGTAATATTTTATAAAGCAATTTTTCTGTTAATTTAGAGAAAAATTTGTCATGATCTCAAACCGAACGAATCAAATCTCACACATAAACTTTTAGATCAACGATAAAATTGACTATTAAAGCAATTAATATTTTCAGAATTTGTATTAGTTTTTTAGTTTATTTTTACAATTTCAAAACATGTGTTTTTATTAACAGCTGATTTGATAATTGTATCATTTTACCCAAAGAAAAAGTACGGGTAACTTCTGATAAAAAGAGAAACACAAAATAACACACTCATCAACGCTCTCATTTGCCCAATTTTAGACAATAAAAATGCTTTTTGGTAAGATTGGATAACGTCGAACAGACTTACAAAATTTACACTGATACATAAAAGATGACGAAAAATCGTTGATGCAATTGTTAAAATAATTTAAAAAAATTTTTAAAAATTTATGTACTCCAACAAATAACCATTAAGCACCAGGCATATAATAATCACACATTTTATATCAGGGGTGCCCAAAAGTTCCTTATGGAAGAGGAAATACCAATACATTTAAAGAAAAACTAATTTTTATTCCATATTTTTTTTTGTAAAAACCAATACATACATAGAAAAAAGAAAAAAATATTTCAATGTTTACCAGCCAAGCATACGAAAGTGTTGTTGCTTTGCACTTGCGTGGATACAGTGAAGAACGACAAAAAAAACTAATAAGACAAAGTTGTTTGTGTATTTCGTGTTGCTAGTGCTGACTGCTCTATGTTTGTATTAAAACACACAGCCTATAGCTAAGTGCTTTTACAAAAACAAATGAGCACCATGCGCATAGGTTTGTTTTACTATAAAAATCGAATAAAAAAAATCAAAGTTAAAATTAAAGACTTTTTGGCACTTTCAGAACAGTGATGCCAATCTTATTGTATATTGTTTTATTGGATCAAAATTACCGAAATTCCGAAATATTAAATGCCTGGCGCATCGTTAACCCATGTTAACCGGAGGTCAAAGTTGTCCTACAAAACGCTATTGATGTTTACAACTAAATTTTGTTTAAATTAACCAACTGAAAACAAGTTTAGTTCTTAATGAAGTAAAATTTCCAAATAATAAGTCGTGAGTATTAAGAAATATTAACCCTTGTTGACCGTAGCTCGAAAAAGTCCCGAAAAAAGAATGGAAAACGGATTTTGCTCATGAGATGATTTTGATGAAAAACAGTTTTTGGCAAAAAGTTCGCCTTCAAACAGAGAAAAAAGTGGATACTATTATTAAAATCTCCATCATGTATACAAAATTTTGTTCTTATTTTTTAATTATTTTTTTATGTAAAATGTTTGATCTTCGGAAAACATGGGTTTTTGCAGCTGAGTAATTGTGATCAAATAAAACAATTTGCAATGTATAATTATGGGTCGATTATGGATAGCAACCGAACTTGAAAATTTGTATTATGTACGGCAACCTTCGCCAGTTGCCAATAAGTTATCGATAATCTTATTTTGACAGTTCAGCAACTGAAAAATTGTAAACAAATAAAAAAGAAGGTTGACAAATGTGAATTTGTATAAAAAATATATTAATAAAAGTGTTGTGTAAAAAAATTATTTAATTAAAAATGTTGTATGTGAATGAGTATTTTTCGAGTTGTTGGACCAACAGCTCAAATTGTTTTCGGGTTGTGGTTTTCACCATTTTAAAATCTACAGGTACAAATAAAATTATTTCAAATATTTGTTATATGAAATATATGATGTAAAATATGTATAAAATATTATTTATATCTATATTACAAATAATTTAACAATAAAATATACTTAATTTTTAATGTTCCCGCCTTTTTTGTTGCTTAAAAATTCTACAGCAACCAGAACTGAAGTTGCCAGCTTCAGTTGCCAGTTGCCATACGTAATATGTATTTGGCAACTGGCAACGCAACTGAATTTCGGTTGCTATCCATAATCGACCCATTAGTTACTTTCATCAAAAGTATATTAAAATTTTTTTTTATCTAACAAACAGACTCTTCAAAACCCGCCAAATCAGTCTACACGCTAAGTCGATAGAGGGATACCTTCAGTATTATTTTTTTTAAATACCCACACTCAAAAAATAAACTAGTTTATGAACTTCGAAGTCAACTTTGTAATTTTTTTATCAAAAGTTGATATAAATTATATAAGTTTAGTATAAATCATTACATTTTACTATTACATTTGTTCCCTTTGTTAACAATAAGTACTACTGTACTTTAAAATATTTCACTTTGTTCGTTATACAATTTTGTTGCTTACCTAAGTTTTTTTTTTGTAACCTTCTAAAGTAAAATATTAAAACTAACAAAGCATCAGTTAAACAAGACACGAAATATGTTACTTGACAGACATACGAGTACAAAAGAAAACTATAAAACTTGACTGTGAACTGCTTACCAAAAGCAAAAAGGTAAAACGGAAAGTAAAAAGTGGTTGTATTTTTTCATATGTCATAAAGTCTACGTTTTAGAAATAAAAAAAACATTAAATTAGCAATTAAAATTTTCATTAAATTACATTATTAAAAGGTGTAGGAGCTATTTGAAATTCGTATGTATTTGTTTTAAAAAATTTTGCCGTGGATGTTAATGAATTTTTATATTATTGGTTTTGTTTTTAAGTTTTTCTTGAAGACGTCGTCTGGAACTGTCAGCCACCAGTGCCATTATAACGTCTGTTCCATTCCTATGTTAGGTTTTTGTGAAATGTGTTGTGTTGTAAGTTAATTAGAACAATTATTTAGATTTTAATTTTTTTTACAAATATCATAAATAAACACATAGTATTAAAAAAAAAACATTATAAGCTTTTGTTTGCAAATGTATCAAATAATTTATCATATAATAATAAAAATGTATTAAATGAACAAAACTAAATTCGGTCGAGTTAACGAAGTATATACAACGTAATTTCACAAAAAAAACAACACATGGAAAGTTTACAAAGTTTCTAAAGTAAAAGTATATACAATGTAATTTCACAAAAAACAAAACACATGGAAAGTTTACAAAGTATAAATGTCCTTAGTTTTATTTTACAACTTTTTGTCGAAGTTGTTTGTTTATATAATTTATCGAAAAACTTTTCAAGTTGTATTCTATACAATAAACTTAGGTAACTTATACGTTATTTTTAGTTAATTTTACAATTTTTATTTTATGCATGCCTGATGTGTGCAAAGAAAGCGGCCAACTTTACTTTAATATTTGCAATCCTTCAATTTTTTTTTATTCATAATTGGAGCTTTAACAATAATGCAACATTTTGGACATTTGTTTGGCCTAGTGTGGTTAAGAGTTAACAACCTTATACAAAAAATTAATATTTATTTCCTGAGTTGTTAGGATTAAAGACAATACAAAGAAAAATATAACATTAATTTTAATCTTTTGAAATAAAATATTTTTATGAAAATATGTAATTTTTGAAACTCGGGAAAATTTTCAAAGCGCCCCTAAATTTTTTTCCAAAATTATGAAAAAAATTAGAGAATTTTTTTTTTCATAAATCTTTATCTAACCCAGGGTTGTTCCGTTAAAAACTAGACGTTTTTAAAAATAAGAAGCACCCTTGTGCTTAACTTTGAATATTTTGCGCACCCTTAACGTTTTAGATTTTATTTTTATTATAATTTTAAATATTTACAATTATGCAATTTAACAAATTAAATATGTAATACCTACACAAAAAACAAAAAAAAAAAAAAAAACTTCAGTCTGAGTTGCCATTGAAATGCTTTCAAAGCATATTTTCCTAATAAAAAACAAACAAACAAATAAAACAATCAACACGCATGTTAAAGTTTAAACAATAATACATGTAAATTTAATTATTTGTTATGTACTATTTAATTATTATTTGATTTATGCATTGTTTATGTATGTATGTATGTACGTTTTTCTTTTTTGTTAAAAAAAAAATACATATGTATATATGTATACATATATGTATATAGTATCTAAAAAAAAATATAGCGGCAGAAAAATTAAAAATAATTTAACTTTTGTTTTATTTAAATATTCATTTATAGCGTTTATAATGCATTCAAACTATTTAAAAACATGTCATATTAATCTTATATTATAATTGATGCAATTGATATTTAAGTGAATTTATATAAAATTATGAAAATTTAAAAAAAAATTGATTTTGAATTTTTATTTAATTACATTTTTAAACTTTTCCAACATAACAGTCATATTAATTAATCTTATAATTGATTTAATTGATATTACTGGGCAACAAGAAAAATCAGACTCAATGGTTCCAATGGGAAATATACCGTTGAATCAACAAAATCGTCAAAGGGCTTTGCAAAGTTAGTTTGCATTTCTTTCTTATAGCCTTTTGAAGTAGGGATATTTTTGACCATTTTTAAACTATGAGCGAAAATCAAAAAAAAAAAAAATAAAATACGCAGAGAAAATACCTTGGACGAGTTTTAATGAAATTTTTTCACTGAACTTATGAAGTTTTCTTCACAATGTGAATGAAAAATTTCTTAAACTTCATGAAAAATCTTCATAGTTTTAATGAAATTATTTTTAATGAAAGTTTTTTATTAGTCGCATGACCTTTTTAGTAAATAATCTGAAATTTTGAATTAAATGTTATGAAAAACTGCATTTATTTAATGAAAAGTTTTAACAGACGTGTTCCAGTGACATCTCATAACATTTATAGTGGTAAGCGAGTAGAGTAGAATCCCCCAGAGTAGAATCCCCCAGTATAGAATCTAGCTCGGCTTTAATATTGGTTGGATTGAGGATTTTCAAATGAATTACATAACGGTCACCAATTTTTTCCATGTTAACAAATTCACAGAGATCGTTGATTTTTAAAGGCCCCAAAAAAAAATACTAAACAATGTGGATCCTTAAAACTTTAAACATATGTTTCATAAGGTTGCTAAGAGTAATTATAAAGTGTATCAAAATTAAAAGAGTAAAATGTTTGCTGAAGATTTTTTTCTAAAGGTTCAAGATTTTTGATTTAAAAAATTTCGACTACAAATAAAAGGTCCTAAATCAAGAGCTAGCAAAAAATTAAAAGATGCCAAATTTTTATGTAAATTGACATATTTAGCTTAAACTGATATTTTGAAAAATCAATGCCTTGCTCGACATATTTTTAAAAATGCGTTTTTTGCGAAAAAAAAAAACTATACTTAGAATATTATGAAGGTAAACACCACTGTAAAAGTAGTTAAAAATAAATGAAATTTCACTTGAAAATAGGACCACTAAAATTTCATTAAATTTAACTAGCATTGTCATTTGTTTTTGAGTGTTGATAAAAATAAACCACAAATGTAATAAAAATGAACCACAAATGTAGCAAAAAAATAAATAAATGCATGAAATGAGAATAAAATCGTATTACAGTAATTTGACCAGTCTTAAATGGCCAACAAATGTAGTAACAATTAAATTGTTCTAGAACCGGTTCCATGTAATCGGTGGTAAAAGAAGTTGTTCTAGAACCGGTTAAGAGGTAATCTGTTCTAAAAAAATTTGCTGGGCAATCAAACACCTACATATACTCGCATTAGAAGATCCCTGGGTGTAACTTTAAAAGGCGACTTTTGTTGAATATTTATTTTTATATTTTTAAATTTAATTAAATTTAGGTGGTAAACTTTATGTTATTTTCTGTGAAACTAATGTTTATTAGCCAACATTTAAACAATTCTGCTATCTAATGTATAGCATATATTTTAATTTGCAGAAAAAAAAAAAAAATCTTTTAATCGTAAAATATTAACAAAATAAATTAGTATGAACACAGAAAAAATATAAATTAAACATTGATCTAAACTTTTATTTTTTCCTATACTGTTTTAATAAAAATGTGTCTTGCGATACATATTTTTAAATTTTGGCATACTAAGCACGAATATTAAAAAAGAAATTAAAATCTGACTAACGGTTTTCGAATTATTGCAACTTGTTTTTTTACTAAAAATTGGGGTTTCCCCCTCCTACAAATTTTTTAAAAATTATTCGAATTTATTTTTATTTTTGCACTAAACTACTTTTCAAACAGAAAATTTACATAGTAAAATTGTTATGCTTTTCAATTTTATACACATGCTTATTGAAGGAATATTAACTCTAAATTCTGACTTTCATTAATTAATTTTTTTGATTGTTGTAGCTCTAGGTCCAATAGTTTTGTGGTGCGAAATTTAAGAAAAATCGGAATACTTAACCCTTGGCGACCTGCACAATAAGAGTCTGATATGTGAACAATTAAAATTAACTTTAAAAAAATATAAGATTGATAGAATTTTTATTAAAAATAAAAATTATGTTTTTTCGACCTTTAATTGTGCAATGAAAATGAAAATTATTCAAGTTAGAGGCCATACTCTATATTTCTTTATTAGGATATTGGAAAAAAAAAACAAAAAATGTGTATTGAATATTTACCAAAGGTAGACATACACACAAAAACAAGTTTTTAATTTATTTTTTGATCTATGGTGATAATCTTTAACTTTTTATATTACCCAGGAAAACTTGCTATTACCATAGAATGGGAAATGGAAGAAGAAAACAAGAATCAGAAGTACTTATAGTTGAGGCCAAGAACACCTGATTTTAACATGGGGGTGTCATAGGAGGCAAGGCCTTGCCTTGTGCTTACATATAGGGACAAAAATAAGACGTTATAAAATATGTAGTGAAATCACCAGTTACACATAAGTACTTATTTCATTTCTTATTTGTAGCATCAAAAGTAATGCTTAAAGCCATTATATGACGTATTACTTGTAAGGATGCTAATAAGTAGTTATTTATAGGTGCAAAAATAAGTACGTATTAACATGTACCTAAATAAGAAGGTATTAATAGGCAATAAAATAACTAGTTATTAATAAGGACAATTATAACTAGTTATTAATAGGTTTATGTATAACTATATATTTGTTTGCTTAAATAAATTGCATTTAAATTATTAATTATGATATATTATGAATCTTTATAAATATACCTTACAAAAAAGTAGTTACTTATTACCTTACAAGTACCTTATTTCTTTGGCCCTTCTTAATAAGCAGGTATATAACACAATATTAGTAAGACATAATGGTTTAGCTTCCAAAATAAGTAGTGATGTATGTTCATATCAGTAAGGTATTATTTCAGACCTTCAAAATAACAACAAATGTAATGGATAGTCATTACTACGAAAGGTCTGAAATAAGTGATAATAAGTAACTTATTATTTTTGCTATTCCAAATAAGCAGATATTTAACACAATATTAGTAAGGCGTTGTTTTTTATCTTACAAATAAGCAGTTACATATATTCAAAATAACAAAAACTGGAATGGATAGTCATTACTTTGGAAGGTCTGAAATAAGTCCTACCCATTACCAAAGTTTTGCTGGGTAGTTCTCATTTAGTGAGGAAACTAGTTTATATGAATATGAAAATTATATGAAAATTCCCGAAATAGATCTATCAACACATTCCTGAAAGGGTCAATTAATACATTTGAAAACAAAAACTCTATAGATTATTTGTTAAGACAATATTCTAATAAAGAAATATAGAGTATGGCCTCGAACTTGAATAATTTTCATTTTCATTTAAAAAATATATTTTGTGATACATCATCTCTAATTTCAGACATAATTATGAACAAATGAAAGCATGTTTTGTGTAGTATTTGAGTGCAACAATTCTAAGATAATTTTTTTCAAAAATTTCTAGAATAGAGGAAAAAGATGATATTTTTAGTGAAAATCAGATCGTAATATCTTTAACATCTTTAGTTCGATTTAAAAAATTTTAAAATATTCGTGTTCAGCATACCGAAATTAATAATAAAAAAAATGTATTATGTGTCGCAAGACATATTCCTATTAAAGCAATTTAAAAATTTTTTTAAAAATCGAGAACACGGGCTAAAACTATCCGATTCTTCTCAAATTTGTACCAAATAACTTTTAAACCTCGTACTACAATAGTCTAAACAATAAATTGAAATTTTTTAAAAAAAGTTTTTCTTCATACAAATAAATGTAACGCTCATGTGGCATATGTTTATAGAATACATAGTCATTTATTAAAATATTCACTTTATCTTTTTTAATCAACAATCAGTTATCAAACTAAATAACACGAATTTCTTAGTTTGGCTTACACAGCGTATGAGCAACTTTAATTTGTGCATACGAAATAATAACACTCATACGTAACATTAGACTTCACATACACTTTTACATTACGTACCTTCTGATGATGCCTATCGGGATTGATATTTAAAAATAAATTTATTTTGCAAATCCCGATCTCGAAATCCCAGTCTCTTCGGAATTTCGGGATTGTTTCAAATCCCGGTTTTTTGGGATTTCAGCATTTTTCAGTATTCTGGTATTGGTTTGTGTTAACAAAAAAAATTCGATAACCACAAAAAAACTATTCAATTGCCAACAGGTTCGAGGAAATTCGGTAATTTTTATGCTAAAATTATTTCGAAAACTATTCTAGTTATGTTCGGTAATCTAACATCAAAAATTTGTGTTCATCGATTTTTGAATAACGATTTTTTGGGTTTAAAGAGCACATTTTTGATCTTCTGATATAATTTATGGCTAGTCATCTTATTTACTTATTATTTATTTATTTTTTTTTATTCAACAAAATGTTGTGTTCCACCGAAAATCCGCTGGCGTTAAATAGTTTTGCCTGCCTGGTCTAAGAAATCATCAGCTCATTTTGAACGAAAATTGCAAAATTAGCTCATGAATATAATACTATGTAGGTAAAGACCACTGCAAATGTAGTTAAAAACAAATGAAACTTCACTTGAAAAAAGGACGACTTACATTTCAGTAAATTCAACTAACTTTGTCATTTGTTTTGTACTGTTCAGAAAATGAACCACAAGTGTATTAAAAATGAATAACATTTTTAGTAAAAAATATTATTGTTTAATTTTTTTATTTGTTTAATTTTTTTAAATAAAATAATAAAAACTACTGTATAAAAGGAATGTTAAGTCATAATATAGTAATTTAGTCAAAAATTTAATTTATTCTACAAATGACTGTTTTTTTACTTAAAAATAAAGATGCTGTATTACAACTCAAACAGCTACAAATGTTTAGAGCAGAAGTTTCCTGAGTGTACTTGTGATACGAAGACGTTAGTTTTGTTGTCCTTAAACGCGATTTTCCCAACGATTTCGTTTTTTTCATACAAATATGAAACCGTTTTCGCTGTTGTATTTCCCTGGAATAACGATAGTAAGTTAGCCCTAGACCAGTCTGGTATCGATATCGAAAATGATATCGCTGATAATATTGCACGCAGAGAATAAAAATGGGGACAATAAATTATCATAATATGATTGCAAAAATCATAAACATACTATGATCACTGAATACGATTTTATCATGATCTACAATCATAATATGATTACGAAGATCATATTATGATTGTTACGTGTGTCAACCATAACATGATGCTCTTAAACTATCATAACATGATGCTCTTTTGTCTGCATGTATAATTTATAAATTCAGAAAATAAATAAAAATAACGACCCACCAAATATTTCACTACATCGTGTGTTTATTTTAAATTTTACATAAAAAAAACACAATTTTTAAACAATTTTAAAATGAACACATTGAGATTATTACAAGTGTACTAGCAAAAAATATAATTGTTGTTCAGATTGGTAAAATCCAAAAAAAAAATATAAAAAAATTGAAGAAAAAACGTAATTTATCCTAAATTTTAGCAAAAATAAAAACAAATCCAGAAAAGTATCAAAAAATCCCGCAAAGCCCGGAATTCAAGATAGAAAATCGTGGGATTCGGGATTTACTAAATCACAAAATTCCCGGGATTCCCTGTTTGTCATCCCTAGTACTAGGGGTGACTAACGGGGCTGATATCTTACAAAACGATCGGGATCTCTGGATTTTTCGGGACTTACAATTGTGTGTTTTTTAGTTAATTTTAAACATACAAATAAAACAATTGAAGGGCTTATTGTAAAAACATGAAAAGCCACATGTTGTTTTAGCCTTCTAAAGGTTGAAAGACTGTAAGAAGTACGACCTTTTCAGGACATTTACACTCTAGGCACTTGTAATAATTGAACAAGCAAGACTTTTATCAAATATTAATCAATGGATGTCTAGAAAACAGCGAAAATTCATAAAACAACAAATGTGGCTTATCATGTTTTTACAATAATCCCTTCAATTCATTAAAAATCTCGATATTGAGCAAGTGTTTCCGATTTAAACTCAGTTCTTAGAAAGTGTTGTATTTTTTACATTATAAACATAACACAGCGCTACAAAACTGACCCCTAAAAACGAAAACCAGAATAACGACCGTTGTGTCTAAATATTTCGACAACGTTGATTTCAAACGCGTAAACAAATTAAAAGAAAATATTTTATTTTTATAATTTTATGTTTAAAAAACTTTGTTAAAGCATACAAAACTTTAATGCAAAAATGTGGCTACAATCAGCGTGTCCGAAATATTAAGGACGACCGGTACGCTTGTTTTATTTTTGGAGTAGCACAGTGTAATTAAGCGGTTTAAAAATCTTAAACTAATTCAACATCTTCACTACAAACATGAACAAAAAACATGCGGAAAATTGTTGCTCAGAGTTGTCAAATAATTATTAAAAATTTTTTATTGGCCCTTTTTCAAAAATTATTTAAAAATAAAGAAAAGCCTAATCCTATATATTTTTGATTGCTATTTTGATAAGAGAATATTAAAATGTATTTCTCTGCTCAAAATTTGTTCATCGACTGCATCTAATTTTTGAAAATCTGACCTATCATACGCTGAAGTTTTCAAATTCACAACGTCTCAGATATCACAAAATTTATTCTGTTTTTCACTTAAAACATAAATAATGTCAGGTTTTATAATTTCACAATTACAACGCCAGGTTTGTCATATGATAATTTGAAAATAGGCAAAATGCATGATATTTTTCCAAAAGAAATTTACAATCGGTTAATTTAAAAAATTTTAACTTCATATCGTCACTTAAAATCCAAAAGGCCGTAAATTTGGCTTTTTGATTATGATAGTGTTAATCAATATACATTTACCCACAAAATTGAACACGAATGCGTCCAAAAATACCGATTTTATGAACGAAAATCAAAAGTATAGTTGTGAAATATTCGCCCTATTTAAAAAACCGGGTTCTGAATACTAAAAAACCGAATTTTTTAGAAAACGGGTTGCGCTTTTTATATTAAAAAACGAGTTCGAATAACCGGGTATCGTTTTGTTATACAAATTTGAAAAATTTTCTAAAAATTTAAATATTGAATTTAATAAATAACATACGACGAACCTCAAAAATTTTCGACAATTTGAGGATAAATATTTTTTATTTTTTTGACTTGAATAGCCTTTTTTGTATATTTGAGCCGATCTATAATCATGCTACAGCCACTCGCGTTAATAATTTATCTTTAACGTCGCCAAAATTATGGAGGTTTTAAGTTTAAAGCAAATTAAAAATATTAAATAAAATATTAATTAAATCTACATTAAGATTTAAATCTCATTGTATTTATCGCACTCCAAACTATATATAAAGGGTCCGCCAAATAACTTTTTTTTTGAAAATGCTATAAAAAAAACTACTGAATATTTTCTCAAATTCCTTTTTTTATTTGAAAGTACAATCCTTCCGGTTAATAATGGAAAATAATTTCATTCAAATGGCTGCCTCGGCTGGCCATGCAGTAGCCTACACGATCGATCCAATTTTTAAGCACATTATCGATTGTGTGCAGCTGTATTTCCTCCTCTTCAATTTTTGTGAACAAAAATTCGTTCAACATGGCACGATAACGATCGCCATTGACTGTAACGGCCACTCCTTGCTCATTTTCGAAGAAAAATGGCCCAATTATGCCTCTGGACCAAAATCCGCACCAAACAGTGACTCATTTTGGGTGTAGCGGCACACATTCTGCAACATTACCATGATTTTCAAAGTAATGTCGCAATATTTCCCAGCGTTGTTCAAGCATATACACAACCATATTCGTTCAGCGGAAGGATAAAACTAATTATCTGTCAAATCAGACATGAGCTAAGTGTTACCATTCACGAAATAAGCACTAGTTGAAAAAAAAAAACGTTAGATGGCGGACCCTTTATATTACGCCAACAAAAAATATAAAAATACACTCAAAAATTTGTTTGCGATATATTAGAACTTAAAAAGAAAACAGCGATTATTTTGGAAAATATGCATTTTTTGCCGGTTTAATGATATTTAGTTGGGTTTAGGAAATTATATTAAATGCTTTTAAATTTGCATAATATAAAATTTTATATAAGAATGCTTTTTGAGGTTATGAAAATTTTATTTGCTCCATAGAATTTAAAGTATTTTAAGGACTTGTTAATGGCTTTTCGATTTTAGCAATAAGCTCTTTAAAGTCTTTTACTTGATGTAGGTTTTGGCGGAATTGTTACAGCGTTATAGTTGTCACAAAGGGAAATGTATTGCGGAAAAAACTACCGCTATACCCGCTAGGAATGAAAAAAATAAACGCTTTTACACTTTATCAATTTAGTCCTTCGTAGAAATCACTCTAGATCAGTGAAGGTCATAACACATATTATTTCATTTACAATTGTGTGTGTAGCAGCAAAAAAACAAAGTTCAGTTTTTTACGTTTTTTTTATGTTCTGTAGCGTGATCTCAACAATTGACTGGATTTTTTTTAACACAATGAAAACAAAGCAACAGCCGAACGTTCATAATCGTTAGCCACACGAAGATGCTATAGTGTATGTTTGCCGAAGTCGCGCAAGCAGCTTTTTCCAACCTAACTCCGCGGTTGATACCTAAATATGTGCTCAATCCATGTTTTTGATAAAACAAAAAATTATTTTTATTTTGCAAAATTTTTAAAAAAGTTTATAAAATTTTAGCGTTTAAAAATTTTAAAATGCCTTTTTGACTCTGAGGTGCTTTTACAAAGTAACTCAGTTCACACAATACACTAGATGCAAATATAATTGCGAATATCATACGCAATAAAACCTACATTTTCACAAAATTTACGCCAATTCCTTATAAGTTTGTGATGTTTGTATCCCGGTATTGGTGCACTCACATCAACTTGGTATACCTCAAACTATATAAAGTTATACCATTTTTCAAAAACTGTTCTCAAAACTCAATTAAATTAAACAGCACAAAACCCTATGGGAAAAACTTCGACGGTTTAAAAATCGTAAAATGTTGACTTCGATTGTAAACCACCACACAACTTTTCACCAAGCAGCGACTTTCTCATTGGATGTATCTCCCAAGTCTAGTGAGTCTATTTTGTATTGGTTTACATCTGATTAATGATTAAAAAAATCTCTTGTACACTTAGAATATTATGTAGTTTACTGCTTGTAGTTTAATAAAAAACTGTCTATATGACGTGAAAATAACACTGTACTAAAAAAGTTTTTAATTGAGTTAAAAATAAAGGAACAAGCATTTATTTTTCAAATGGATTATTCTTTTCAACTTTTTTTATACATTTGTTCAAAATAATTAACTACCATTTACCGATTTTTTTAGTTTTATTTATTTTTTATTTAATTTATTAATTAATTAATCATATAATTAGGAATTATATACTATTACCCTAACCGAGCACTAGCTACTATGGCTTTCGGCGCGTTGTAGCGAAAAACAGACCAGTGCCTCTGGTGGCAATCGAACCCACAACCCCCGCACTGATAAGCCAGCACGCTGCCAACCGGGGCGCACAGTTTTATTTATTATTTTCATTTATTTAAAGTTTCATAAAAATTTAGCCACAAAAACGGAATATTGTAGTTTATTTGTTTCCGTTATAGTTATTATAAATTTAAATCATTTTTATTCAAAAAAATATTCAAAAAATTCGTGTTTGAGTTGTTATTAATATGGTTTGTTTATAAACAAAATTATTTCGATTCAAATTTGTAGAAAAGAAAAACAAACAAAATCAAAAAAACTGAAATAATTTCAAATAACTGAATATAACTTTTATTTTTTTTTAGAAATTAAGAAGAAGAATAAACGTTTTTCTCTAAAAATTATAAACACTAGACTAGTTTCTGCCTTTTTGTGGACAGGCGTCATCAGTAATTTTCCATTTTTAAATTGTTTTATTATTTGTGTATTTATAATTGTCTGATTGTCTCTATATGATCAATTTTTCAACAACCTGCGGCTGTAAGAATCAAACCTGCGCTCTTCTTACATTACAAACGTAACAATACCAAGTAATGCCGTTTAGCGATCACACCCAAGTATGACCTCGAATGTAATGCAGCTAAATTGCAGTTTTCTTTCCTTGCTATTAGCTTTTTCTGTAATTGTATATTATACTCAGAAGTGACAACACTAACAACACAAATATTCTATTTTTATATTTTTGTTTATTTTCTAATCTCCTCCGTCTCTATTTCACAATGTTACCAGACTGTTATGGTTTTTACGTTCAGTGTTGACAACTTTTATTTTATAATTTGAACATTTATTTTTAACTTACTATTATTTTGTACTTACGCATTTGTTACTTTTTTAAGCGATATTTAAAAATAAATAAACAAGAAACATTTGATTTAAATGAAAAGTAAGTAGACCGGATTTTAAGTGATTTATCATTTATGTTAAATTACATTTTCAGTTAATTAAAACTACAAACTATTTTGAGTGTAAATTTCACGTATTTTTTTCTACTTTTAAATGGTCATGAATTGTTTTGGTGAAGATGTTTTAACATAAAACTTTGCATGTCATAACTCTTAGGTTCCGCTCAATTCATAAAAACTTGAAAAATAAGAGGCATCTAAAGCAGAGATCTGCAAAACACCGCACATGTGCGAATGCTCTCTTGCTAATGAAGAGAGCATGAGAAGATAATTTGTATTTTTGTTTAATAAAATCATTTAGTCTTGTTGGATCATTCATGCGGGCAAGTTGTGTAGTCGCTTGTTTCTTTTTCCAGGGCTGCCATTTAGATTTTATATAATTCCTATGAGCAGGTTGTGTAGTAGCTTGTTACTAGACAACACTGAATAAAATGTTTAATATAGAATGGGAGAATGCTTTTTTATTTGCCGAAAATTACTTCGGTAAAGCTGAGTGCTTAGTGTGCCAACGCACTGTGGTGCGTGATTATAAATTTTTCATAGAAAGAATTCAATTAAAAAAATCTTGCGAACATCACATTGCCATCATCAGTGCATACTTAATTTATTACACTGCAACCAACATTTCTTACTGGATTTCGAAATGTTTCTCAACGTATAATCAACATGCAAAAAAAATGGATTATTTATTTTTTTTTTTTTCTTAAACTATTACTTTTTTATAATTATGAATTAAATAAACTCATATACTTAAAGCGTTTCTTTGAATTCTTCTGAAATCTATTTTTATTTCGTGATTTTCTATTTTTTAGAGTTTAAAATATATCTGAAATTAATTTATTACTTACGGTTTAAAACGCATCAATGGTGCAATTATTAATTTTTTGAAAATATGAAATTTACTCGGATTTGGTTTACAGAACAGGACCGATAATTTTGTTTTTTCTATTCACTTTAATATAAATACGAGTACCAATTACATAATTAGCCCTGAATGATAATTACAAAAATTCGAATTAAAGTTTTACTAAAATTATAAAACATATAATTATCCAATTTAAAAATGTAATTACGTAATCTAAAATGAATTTTATATTGTTTATTTTCAAAATAAAAAATAAAATTTTTTTTTACTTCCAAGCTTTCATTAAAAGTTTATTTGACATTAAGTCTTTATTTGAGTACAAAATAAAATAACAAATTAAATGGTATTTTTAATATATTTATATCACATGTGGCGATTTGTGTTAATTTTTTTTTTAATTTGTTCGGGGACAGCACCAAATATGTCCTGGCAACCCTAATGCAATGAGAGATAAATAAATTACGCTCAAAATCAAACAACCAACACAAACATAAATGTGAATGTAGGTGTGTGGGGATCCCTGATCTAAAGTCAGTTTCAATAGGTAAAGAGTTGTGCCGAATGAGAGTACACACTCCGCAAACTAATACGAATTTCTTTAGTTCGACACACACAGCGTATGAGCAACTTTAATTTGTACATAGGAAATCATAACACTCATACCTAACATTTGACTTCACATACAATTTTACATTAGGTAAATTACTAGGGAAGTCAATCGAGATTGATATTTAAAACTCCAGGATTGAGGATTCAGCAAATACCGAAAAAGTCCGGTATATCGCCATTGTTTAAAATACGGGGTGTTTGGGTATTCTGGTATTTAGGCGACTTAAATTTAAACTAAAAATTTTGTATTTTTAATTCAACAAAGCGTTAAGTGCCATCGAAAATCTGCTGGAGTGACATAGTTTTGCCTGCCCCGGTCTAAGGGATTATTAGCTAATCTCGAACTGAAATTACTTGCAATACAAAAACGTTAGTTTTTTTGCCCATAAATGCACCTTTCCCAAAAACAACGTTTTCATAAAATTATGATACCGAACTCTCAAAAAAATTATGAAATTTGTATAAGAAAACAAAAATTTTTAACAATTTTACAATGAACACATTGGGATTATTACGAGTGTTCTCGCAACCAATATAGGTGTTGTTTAGAGTCATAAACACCAACAAAAAATATGAGAAAATTCAAGAAAACACCTAATTTACCATAAATTTTCAGTATTTCGGTATTCGGGGTTGGCATCCCGAGTACCTACTACCTGATTTCGCGATTCATTTGAAAACTGCGCTAACGCGATTTTTTGTGACTTTATTTTATATTTGTCGGTTTAATTAAAACATACAAATGATAGAGTTCATTAAAAATAATTGTTATTGACCAAGTATTTCCTTTTCAATCCAGTACTTTTAAACAGTTATATTTTAACTTAAACTAATTTAACATCTTCACTACAAACATGAATGTCATGGTTGCCATATGACAATTTTTTTTAAGAAAAGGTCAAAACCCCAGAAATATAGTAAATTCAATTTCACATATTTTTGAATAAAGATTTGTACAAACAAGAATTTGTATAAAAATTAAAATTTTTTAACATTTTCAATCGTCTTGGATTTATATTCTGCTGAAATTTTAACTAAAGGCACAAACAATTCAAAAAAAAAACTTAACTAGGCATTGATCTATATACCGGTCTAGGAAATCTATGATGTGTCCTTAAGGAATTTGTTCATTAAGACCAAAAAACAATAACATAATTTCAAAAATTGTCTGGGAACTTATAAATTATATAATTATGTATATTATATTAAAAAATTACTCATAACTATTAACATTTGAATTGGAAATGTAAAAACAAAATCAAATGTAAAAATTTAATAAAACATATACTTTTACATGGATATTTGAAATCATTGTTATTGTTAAACTAACAAAGCTAGAAGGCTTTAAATTTGAGTATGCAGTACAGTACAGTCAAACCTCTAACAAGTTTTTTTTTTATTTTGACGAATTTATTTAAAGAATCAACGGATATTAAATGATCAAATTTGTAAAAGGACATTTTAAAAATTTTTGATCCTGAAATATTACGACTAATGATTTTGTGGAACAGCAGAGATCTTTCATTTTATATCCATATTGGCATTATTTACAATTATTAAAGTAATTTGTTTAGAAATTTAACTTCAAATGTCCTTTTGAAAGAACATAGAATGTGATAGCGAAAATCTGTGTACTCAGTTTAACTACATGTGGTCTTCTGTTTAACATACATGTTCCCATGCATGGGGAATATTTCAGAAATTAGACTTGGGAGATACATTCACTGAAGCAGTAATTTCCATGTTGTTGCTTGGTGAAAAGTTGTACAAGTAAAACCAAAATTTTCCGATTTTAAACTTTCGCAATATTTTCTAGAAGGTTTTTGCATGGAGCTTTGAGAACACAAATGAAGTTTTGAGAGCAGTTTTTGAAAAATGGTAGAACTTTATATAGTTTGAGGTACAATACAGGCATACAAACATCATAAACTTATAAGGAATTGTCGTAAATTTTTTGAAAATGTATGTTTTTTGTGTACATTCACAATTATACACTCAAAAAAAAAAGTTTGTAAAGTCAGCAAAATTTTTTGCTAAGTCAGCAAAATTTTCGTCAGGGGGTGCTAGCAAAAAAATTGCTAATGTCAGCAAAATCAGCGAGCTGATTTTTAGCAACAAAATTAGTAGATTCAGCAAAAGTTTTGCTAACACTTAGTAGATTAGAAATAAAAAAGCCTTGCTAAGAATTAATAAATTTTTTGCTAAATTTTAGTAGACTGAAAAAAACGCAAAAAATAGTAAAAAAATTGTAATTTAGTTAATATATTTGCTGAAAATCATAAATCATATTTTTGTGATTCTTTTAAAAATAATTTACAAAAATTACGAAATATAAAAATTTTTATTTAAATTTATTTTCATCGGGATAAACATTAATTGCATTTATAGTAATTAAATGTGCTAAAGTCCCAAAACTTATTTAACAAATTGTGAAACAATCTGATGTAGGCGTGTCCCTATCCGGATTTCATTCCTGCCCAAGGAAATCTTCAGGGGACTTTGTTATTAGAATTTCTAGAGATTATTGTTATGTTAAATCACAAACTCAATGAGAATTTCTTGTCCTCGTCTAGGAGCGAGATTCAAAATTTAAAATATCAAAGAAAAAACAAAAACAACAACAAAAAATTGTCACAATTGGCTTTGTCATCTTCCAAATACTACTCTGTTTTTTTGACAGACCTAGCAATGTAGTGACGTTTATTCAAGTAAATCAACAATAGAAAATCTGTAGTTTTAATATTTTTAATTTGCTTGAATCTTAAAACCGCCATAATTTTTGCGCCGCTAAAGATGAATGATTAACGCTAATGGATTTAATTAACATGCTTAAACATCATCTAACATATACACAAAGGGTTATTTATGTCATACAAACAAATTTTTTTTTACCTCAAAGTGTCGATCATTTTTCAAGTTCCCCATATACAATCAGGGAACTTCTGCTATTAATATTTGTAGTTGTTTAAGTAGTAATACAGTATATTTATTTTTAAGTGAAAAAATAGTCATTTGTTGGAGAAATTTCAGTTTTGAATACATTTGTAGTTCATTTAAAAAACAAACCACATCAAATTACTGTATTATGAACTTATATTCATTTCATCAGTTTTTTTGTTTTTATTTAAAAAAATAAAATATTAACGATTGTGAATTTTTTGCAAATTTGTGGTTCATTTTTGCTACATTTTTGGTTCATTTAAATATAAGTCGTCATTTTATCAAGTGAAATTTAACTTTTATTTAACTACATTTGCAGTGGATAATAGATAATATTCTAAGTGTGGCAGGCGCGAATTCTGGAAAAGTTTTCGGGGAGGGAACTTGGAGTATTTTTGTTTGAGTTTGAATTTTAACGTCTTTTTCAGACAATTGCAATTAATACTATAATTAATATGGAATTTTATTTAATTTTAATTGTGGAAGGTGTGGTGGAGTAGAATGAGTGTATTTTCTAAAAGGCATAACTACATTGTAAATTTTCAATTTTCTGAATGAGACTGCGCAGTTTCTGGTATTGAACCTTCACTGACCGTGGTATAGATAAACTGATTTCTTATTATTTTTAATTAATTTTTTAATATTTTTTATATTTTTGTATTGAAAAATATTATTTTGAGGGGAGAAATTTCCCATTTTTCCTTTTCCTGGGACCGCGCCTGAAGTGTAGGATCGTTTCAAAAGTAACGTTAATAGCCATCCTCTTTCGATTTGACTGAAACTTGGTACACTCCTAGAAATAAACCTGTAAAAATAGCAGAAATAGCTACAAAAAAATTATTTAAAAATTACATTGCAGCAAGAACTGCTAAATTTAGCAGATTTTTTTTTTACTAACTATTAATAAAATAAGAACAACAAAAATAAATCTGTTAACTTCACAAAATTTTAGTTATATTCGATGTGAATTTTAGTTGATTGAAAATAGCATTTTAGTCTATAAAATTAGCTAAAACTTTTGCTAAATATTTGTAGACTCAAAAAAGCAAACTAAAACTATAATATTACCAAGATTTTTGCTATATTTAACTCAAATTTAGTATAACGCAAATTATGGGTTATTTTGCTAAAATCAACAGAAATTGTAGCTAAAAAATGTCAGATTTCTGATTTCATAAGGGCAGACTTTTATTCGCATTTAAAAAAAATCAAAAAACACAATAAAAAATACATAATATTTAGTAAAAGTTTTTGCTGATTTTAGTCGATTATTTTGCTACTTTCAATTAACTAAAATTTAGCTCAAATATAACTAAATATTTGTTAATTGAAAAGATTTATTTTTGCTATTCTTATATTGCTAATATTTAGTAAAAAAAAAAACTCTGCAAATTTTACCAGTTTTTTCTACAACGTCATTTTTTACAAATTTTTAGTAGGTTTTCTTGCTATTTTTATGAGTGTGTATGTAATCTACTAATTAGTGTGACAAACAATTTGTTTCTTTTTTAAAGTTCGTTATCGTTTGCGTTTATTTGCTGCTTAAAATTTGTATTTTTTAAAAATTTCTAAAAAATATAAGCTGTTAAAACGCGTAGTCCGATTTTAAAAATTAATATCTCATTTCAAATCTTCTTCCGTCTTCTCTGATATAAGTTAAGCTTTGATTTATACGCATTTGAAAAAGTATAAAAAAACTTAAAAATGTCCTTGTTTCGCAAATATCTAAAACTGCACCTCTTTTTTTCTTAAATTTTTGTTTGCAGCTTGATCAATATGTCCTTTAAAACATATAAAAAATTCAGATTGAAGAAATAATATATTTTTAGAAAGAGGATTTTTTCCGATATTACTACGGTTATGATCAATATAAAACAGCACAAATTTACAAAATTTAAAAAAAAAATTATTATTATTATGATTTATGAACTCATTAAAAAAAAATTCTGTAATATTTTAATTTTTTGTTACATAAAATAGAAGTAATAACAGTAAAAATCATTTCTCTAAAGAACATATTGTTTTTCCAATCTGAATTTTTGTATATGTTTTATGAACATGAATTTGAAAAAAAAAAAAACAATTTGTTTTTTCATACTAACTGTGTGATTAGGGGAAGGTGTGGCAATTTGGGACGTGGGGTAATTTGGGACTTTGCATAATTATCCATACTAATGCATTTTCAGAATTTCTAACTATTATATCTTGTTCCTTTATAAATTCTTATAACTTTGAGCAATCCATATTTTAGGAGGCGCATTTTATTATAACTTTTATGTCGCAAATAAAAAAATCACACAAAAAAAGTTTTTATTGGTGTTCTTGATTTTTCTTTTACATTTTTAACGTGTAGTTTAAGCAAATTTAACGTTTTTTCGTGTTGTTTGTATGCTTTTATACCTGCATTCATTACAACTCATAGTATTCAGACAAAGATTAAGAACTTTACTTATGTGTATTATATTTAATGTTATTTATTATTTCTTTTTGTTACTTTTTTTCTACATAATTTATCTCGTTAATCAACATATACAAAACAAGAATTACCGTTAACACTGTTATTTTTTTTAATTTTAATATACTTTTTATGGAGTGCCAAATTACCTAACACCATTCCAAATCACCAGAAAATTTCTTCATTGAAAAAATCGCCAAAAAATCAAACTAACAAATAATTTAGTTGTGTTCATTTGGGTTTAGAAGCTACACCACCAACCACTCTTTGGAATGGATTTATCAAAAGACTCAAAAAGTTAGAGGTGGGTCCTTTTTAGATGCAAGAACAAAGTTCAATGAGTCATATTTTCGTCAATAGACCTTCTGGAAAATGGTGTTATACTGTTTTTAGTATATCTATCTTCTATATATATAAAACTCATTTTCTGTTTGATTGTTTTCCATACTAATTTGCAATTCTCAACTGATTTTCTTCAAATTTGGCATGAATAATCCTCGGACCTCAACTTAGATCGTAGTATAGTTTTCATCGATCACGCCCACTTCTACGCCTATTTTTGTAAAATTAAAATTTTTTTCACCTTTTTCAACTTTGTTCGTTTTTTTTTAATACAAACTTCTAAGAAAGTTTTAACGGATTTCTTTGAAATTACTCACATATATTCTACGTTTCCCGAGGAAGGCCTCAGTAAAAGTTTCATTACCATAGCCCACTTTAATACCGACTTTTGATCAAAACCGTCAAAATCAAAAAATTTCACTATTTTCAATAAAGCTTATTTTTTTAACATTTTAGGAAAAACTATTTCGTTTTTAAGAATTTTTTTCCCCCATATAATATACTTACTGAATATAAATATCAAGTTCTATGAAATTGTAAAGACTATTATCTGAAAGGTATGTCGAAAGTTTTTAAAAGCTCCATTAACTAAAAGTTTTCATCAAATTTACTATAATTTAAACATAAACTGTATGCATTTACCTGTGGCTTTCCTTATAAATTGTCTGTTTCTTGTTGGCAGGATCAGGGTTGTTAAGATAGTGTGAAAGGGTTATACAGAGCCAATGGTGAAGTAGAATATACACTAGAATATGTTCTAGAGGTCTTATTAAGTAATTCTAATTACAGAAATATAGAGTTCAATTTTGTCTAGATTGTTATTAAACAAAATACACATTTTATAGCAGGGGTGCCCAAGGCCTATGCGCTTGGTGCTCATTTGTTTTTGTAAAAACACTTAGCTATAGGCTGTGTGTTTTAATACACATATAGAGCGCTCACCACTAGCAATACGAAATACACAAACAACTTTGTCTTATTAGTTTTTTTGTCGTTCTTCACTGTATACACGCAAGTGCAAAGCAACAACACTTTCGTATGCTTTTCTGGTAAACATTGAAATATTTTTTTCTTTTTTCTTTGTATGTGTTGGTTTTTACAACAAAAAATATTGAACAAAAATTTGTTTTTCTTTAAATGTATTGGTGTTTGCTCTTCCATAAGGAACTTTTGGGCACTCCTGTTTTATAGTCTCTCCTGTTTGAAATCTACTGCTATTTTACACAAAATATGAATATGAATAGTAAAAGATTATAGAAGTTAATACAACATTTTTTTGAAAAGTTAATTCAGTAAAAAGTGGTTTGACTGATTTTGTTTAATCCCAATGCTATAAAGCAGTTAATCCACTTTTGACTATATAATCCACTTTGGACTATACGATTCATAATGCTTTCATTCAAACTTATAATACATATTATAGGTATACCCACAGCGTATGAGTGATATTTGTTTGTACATAAGAAATCATAACACTCATACGTACAGTGGCTATGTTCGCCATTGCAATAAATTTAATCATCGCTAAAATAAAATTTAAAATGGACTTATAAATAGACTCTTTGTTTTTGCATGTAATATCAAGGAAGTACATTCCAGTGCAACAGATAGTTCTTCTGTATGTTAAACTATCGTTCGTGAACGCAAACGAAGAACGCGTAACGTAAAAAAATTACTTTTTCAACAAAAAATTACTAAATTTTGGAAAAAGTACTTTTTTTAATTACATTTTTTTTTTTTTGAAAAAGGGAATTTTTTTGGAACAAGTCCTTTTTTTATTTCTTTATTAAAAAAGAAAATGTATTTTTCTCCAATTTCCGTTACGCTTTTCCGCATTCACTGTGTTCACTAATTTTGTTCGCATCGTTTGCGTTCGTGAACGATAGTTTAAAATGCAGAAGAACTATCTGTTGCAAAAGACTGTAGTTCCTAGTCAATATATTCCTTGGTAATATGCAAATATGTAAAAAATTAGAATCGTATTTTTTTTACACCATTGCAATTTTTGGAATTTCAACATTCTCACAAAATGTATAATTTAAAAATTATTATGTAAATTCATAGTTATTATTATTATTATATTTTATATATTATTTTATTTTATTTAAATAAATTTACTAAACACAGAAAAAAATGTAGCTATTTGCCAACTGAAATTCAGTTACTACGATTTAAATTCAGTTATAATGAATTTCAGTGGGTCGGAACAACTGAACATTAGTTTTCACAACAAAGTTCGGTTAATTCCTCAGACTTTTAATTGCAACACCCAAACTATTGAGAAATCTAATGTTAATATCGTTGTACTAACTAAATTTAGAAGTTGTTACCATTAAAATAAACTTTTGAATTCGGTTGGCACTTTATTTCTCTGTGTGCAGTAATACAATCAAACAGATCTAAAGTTTATAAGACTTTAATGTTTTCAAGTGAATTTAAACGCAAAACTTTCGTAAAATTTATTACTAATTAAAGTTTATGAATTACACATATTGTATCGTTAGAGGTCGATAATAAAAAATAAATGAATGAAATAATTTCATTTAACATTTTAATTAAACAAATAATGTAACTCGAATATTTATTACACTTAAATATGCATTAATACATAATAATACTATGTAAAAACTATAACAACAAAAACAACAAATAAAACATAAATACAATTTTATACAAAACACTTTTTATGCATTTACAAATACAATGTACGTATGTACGTATGTATGTATGTGTTTACATACAATATTATTATATACTTTTTTTGTACAATTAATTTATTTGAATGTATGTATGTAAGTATGTGAACTGTGTAAATAAACATTAGTAGATAAAAATATATTAAGGATGAGAAAATCTGTTAGATGCATTAATTTTGACCAACAATCACAACAAAAACAACTCTACACATGCAACAACAAATACACATCTATATAGTTTTGTTTTTTTTTTTTATTTTATAAATTTTTGTAAAAAGAATAAAAATAAATAATTACAATAAACAATTGAAATAAACCACTAACTTAATCTGTATTTATACTTATTTCACACATGTATAGTATTAGGCAAATACGAAAGTTAAACCTCGCAATAGCGGACACTAGCAAAAGCGGAAATCTTACAGTAATGAATACGATAGAGTACATAGATCTCAAACTTTTTTTATTCTTTCAACACCAAAGACAATTTGTCATACACACTCAAATATTTTTTGTATAGGTATAGGACTAGGGGTGCCGAAAGGTATTCCGAATTTTGAACGGGATTTATCCGGAGCGGTTATATTTTTTAATTTATAAGGATATTAATGCGCTTTAAAAACCCCAAACTAAATTTACATATTCACTGCAAGCGTGTAAATTGTAACACTGAATAATTAACTTTCTGTTATCCGATAACATATGTTTATGTTTGTATTTATTATTACGTAAATAAGTAAAATAATGAAATCAACCTGTGGATGTTTTTTAAAAAAATTGATCACTCGGCATCTCTCTAGGACCTAGCCTATTTATATTATAAGGGTAAATTAATAGTCCTGTGACCGTTTTGGTCTATCACGCTTTGTTTTGGAGATACTGGACATTTTAAAATATCGCCATTTTGTAAAATAGCTTGTATCTCGAAAACAAAGCATGATATCGCAAAACGGAACAAATTTTTGCAAACCTTAACAAAAACCGTTGTACCGACAACACAAATGTGTACAGTGTTCCGATTCCAATCATTCCCCGTTTTATTCCATATCGTTCCATTTTGGACCAATGTTCCATTCTATTATCGGAGTGATTAAATTTTTATTTTCACGTACGTTTTTGGGAAAACAAATAATTGGTTTTCCATAAAAAATTAATCTTTCGGAATATTTCCCAAACCTAGCAGTCAATTGCAATTTTCTTCCTTTTATTAATTCATTACTAACGGTAGTGAAATTTGAAATCATTACCATTAGGTAATGAAATGAAATGAAATGAAATCAATGAAATTCATTATCATTAATTAAACAAATGCTACTGAAAATATTTTCATTACAATTGATATCAATGAAATTGTAACGAAAATGCATTTTTTTTATCAAAAAATAAAATTGTTCAGCTTAAATAAAGGGTAATCGAACCTATCTAATAAAAATCAGTACAAATGTATGGGAAATCAATTTTCGGTTTGCTTAGTTTCGGCTCGTGTTTGCCAACGCAAACCGAGGTTTAGTGTATTTGAAAAAATCAATTTTTTACATTTTTTGATGGGACCGTTTTGAAAAACTATTTTAAAATATAGAAAAGCCTAATAGTATAAAGGGTCCGCCATCTAACGTTTTATTTTCAACTAGTGCTTATTTCGTGAATGGTAACACTTAGCTCATGTCTGATTTGACATATAATTAGTTTTATCCTTCCGCTGAACGAATATGGTTGTGTATATTGAGACGAATTTTGCATAAAGACCTTGGTATGACGCCATACAAAGTCCAGTTGGTTCAGGAGTTGAAGCCAACTGACCGTTTTCGCTTCGCTGACGTGAAGCCATTGGTGAAATACAGCTACACACAATCGATAATGTGCTTAAAAATTGGACCGATCGTGTAGACTACTGCATGGCCAACCGAGGCAGCCATTTGAATGAAATTATTTTCCATTATTAACCGGAAGGATTGTACTTTCAAATAAAATTACTAAAATATTTATAAAATATATTTTCCCACAAAAAATTAAAAATCGGTTATTTAACGAAATTTAAATTTCATATATATATTTGAATAAAGATTTGTTAACAAATTTATACAAAATTATATTTTTGTAAATATCTTCAACCGTCCACTATTTATATTCTGTAAACGTTTCAACTTTGTTTGCAAATATTTCCTATGGGGGGCAAAAAAAAAATTACACAAATTACTTAATAAAGCATTTTTCTATATATCTGCGAAGTTTGGGTGAAAAAAGTCCAGCTGATGTCATTTGTCTTTAATAAGTTTACGATGTAAAAATTAAATTTATTAATGATCTTAAAAAATAAAATAATATTTATTTTTATCAGTCTATTAATTGAAAAGTATTTTAATTAAGTTAAATTTTGGTTTCTATTCGACCTTTTTCCTAGAATGTCGGGTTTTCAGACCTCGAGTTTGATTATTTGGAAAACCAGTATTTTAATTAAGTTATAATAATGTTAAAAAATGATTCCAATTTTTCTTTCAAACGGAATTCATTGAGTATTAAAAATTTGGTTATTAAATTTTATTTCAACCAATTAAATTGATTTAAATAAGATTTATTTACTTTTGTGAAATATTATAAAAGCTGAATTATGATTTTTAAAACTTAGAAAAAATCGGCATTCCAAGATCGGCACCTCTATATACGACCCCTATGTCCAACACAGACTCATGAGTTACATGCACTGACAGCTAATGTCAAAGAGTTTGAGATCTATGTAATATATGATGCATACATTTGTTAATAAAAAAATATTGTTCTAGGGTTGCCATATAATTAATTACAAAACTGTTTTTACATTTTCTATTACCATTTTTTTATATAATAGGTCAAAATAGAGAGATTTTCCATTTTTAATTTTGCATTGACTCAAGCGAGTGTTTGAGTCAACGCAAGAACCAAAGCATAATGAAGTTTCAGTTAGTATGCTTTGATTCTCTCGCGGACTGCATTTTAAGTAAAAGACATTACAATCTATTTTGAAATGAAAGTCATTATTTATTTGTCGATTCTTAACACTAACAATGATGGCCGTCCATTTTTAACGGGATAAAATTCATTTAGTTAGTTATATACAAAATCCGAAATTGTAATAACCTTTGCTTATACTAACATCTGTTAAGTCAGTGTCATATGGTTCGAATATTCAAATTTTATTAGAAACCAGTGTCTCAAAATGGACCACCACACAGTGGGTTGATTTACAAATTTGGAAATAATTCGGCGATTTCTTACTAGGTAATGCGATTGCAATTACAATTTTAAATATTGATAATCAAGGTGCTAAGGAGCTTTGCCTGACAGGCCCATCCAGAGCTGCGCCAAAGTGAGGCACCTCATCTATAAGAAAATTTTAAAGCTAACCAATGTTATAAATGTGAACCGATTTTCAAGTTTTTTACATATTATTATTCTACTAGAAAATATTAACAAAAACCATCCTTACATATATGGAATATCTGATATATTTTCTTACTTGTTCAATTTTGAAAAAAAAAAATTTGGAATTTTTGCCTTGCTTATGCGTGGATTTTGCAAACTCTGGCCCAAAATATGGGCCGATTTATTTGAAAACAATTTAACTAGAACACTAAAGATAATCTGAATGCAAAATCTTGATCAGTTTAAAAACGGTACCTGTTTAAAGTTGAAAATTGGAAAAAATCCGTATTTTTGTCAATAAGGTAAAAAAAAAAATTTTTAATTCGGTTGGCACTTTATTTCTCTGTGTGTAATAAAGATTAAATGTGTATTTGTAAACTAAATGGTTATAGTGACTTTTAATGTAGTGTGGTCAAATTTCAAACAAATATACGTTCAGGTAGACAGACAAGCGAAAGACAGGGACGCACATTTTACGTAATTTTGTGTGTTTCCTTTTTGCTTTTGCAAAAAAGGATTATATATTTCATAATTTGTTATTTATTTTTGGTTCGTTTCTAGAAAGATGTCATAATTAAGACAAGATTCAAAGGTAATTTGTTTATGTTATATATAATTATATCTATATATTTTCAGATGTTAAATTAATTCGTGTCGTCAATGTGGGATTAAGAACATTTTTAAAAGAATAACAAAAAAAAATTTAAGATTTTCAGCAAATAAAGTAAAAAGTATAATTTTTCTTCAAATTTTTTGTGTTTTTTTCAATCTAATAGTAATTTTATTCAGTAAGAGAGTCTGAATTCTCTGGTTACTGGGAAAACTCTCCTGGTCAGCGCCAAGCTAAGAGATTGATCTCTTTTTCCAGTAGGGGGTCGAGGCGACTCTTGTCGCTTGAAAGGAGGGTTTGAGGACCCTGGCGTCCTACTTAACTGGACACTGTAATCTCAGATACCATCTGCACAGGAAGGGTCAATCGGACACGGATATGTGTAGGTTTTGTGAGATGGTCTCTGAGACCTCGGAGCATATTCTCTGCGAATGTCCCAGGCTTTGTGATAGGAGACTTATGATTCTAGGTGATCGCTTCAGTAAGAGAGTCTGAATTCTCTGGTTACTGGGAAAACTCTCCTGGTCAGCGCCAGGCTAAGAGATTGATCTCTTTTTCCAGTAGGGGCTCGAGGCGACTCTTGTCGCTTGAAAGGGGGGGTTTGAGGACCCTGGCGTCGTACTTAACTGGACACTGTAATCTCAGATACCATCTGCACAGGAAGGGTCAATCGGACACGGATATGTGTAGGTTTTGTGAGATGGTGTCTGAGACCTCGGAACGTGTTCTCTGCGAATGTCCCAGGCTTTGTGATAGGACACACGACACCGCGAACATTTTGCCTAATAGGATAATTGGCTTTATAGGTAGCTTGAATCTGTAGGTAACTTCAGGCAACACAAAAGACCTACGTTGGTCGCGGTGCATAGTGCCTTCTGATCTAATCTAATCTATTCAGTAATAATTTTATTAACTTTTAGCAAGGATTTTTTTAAATTTGAATCAACTAATTGTTAGCAAAAATTTGGCTGAATCTACTAATTTTGTTGCTGAAAATTAGCTAGCTAGATTTACTGACTTATCAAAATGTTTTGCTGACTTTACTAACTTTTTTTTTTTTTAGTTATGAAACACTAATTGATTTTGTTATTCCTTTTTAAATATTAAAATACAAAAGAAATTAATTTTGTTAAATATTATTACTTTTTCTTTTAACTTACAAAATTTGGTAAAATTAATGTGGAACTATAGTTTTGTCTAAAAATATAATCAAAAAATAACTTAAGAAACAATACAAGTTTTAAAATTAAAAATCTCAAGATTTTGACCTATTCTGTTTAAACGGAGTACCTAATAAAGTATTCTAAAGACCAAAATTAATTTTACGTGTCCTGCCGTTTTCGTGACTCATTTAAAAAGTTTAAACTTTATTTACAGTGTAGTTTTTCTATGATATAATATTTTAAAGCGCACTTCTAGTATCACTAGTAAATACTTAAATTTTGTTACTTCCAAAGACCTACGACAAGCTAAACTAATAAATTTAAATTTGCTGTTAATTATCCGCAAATTAAAATTAACACAAATTAATTTAATAAACGACTATTACATTATTATAAATATTTAATAATTACACGATTTATGTGAATTAAAACATTAAAGTATATTAATAAAAATTTAAACTTAAATTTAAGACACTTTCCAGACTGTTGATAAAGCAATGAACAGAAGATTTTTTTAATGAAACAGTGAAAAAGAAAACCAAACAGAACAGATGCTCTATTCAAAAAAAAAAGTTTATTTAAATACTTGTGTATTCAACACATTGAATCCTTATACACATACACATAGATTGAAAGGAACACCCACTTCCACACATACAAATATACATCCAACTAAAACTGTTCATATGCCAAATCGATTAACTTCACTAAACAAAAAGTAGGTCATGGGGTCAACATTAAAAAATTAAAATTTGTTAATTAGTTATTGTGGAAACAAAACCTAAACAAAATGTATTTAAAAAATGTTAAATTTTAAATTCCAACAAATAGGAGAGAATCGAATACACTGTCCTCGAATCGGTTACTATTTTCTAACAAGCGTGGCACCTGAAACCTGTAGGGTTTTTCTGGGATAGCTCTTAAAAAAATATATTGGAATTTGAAAGTTGACTCATTTCATATAAAACCATCAAAAAATAATCAATTTTCGACCTCTAGCCCCTTCAATTTTAACCACGGAAGGTAAGTGTCATATACATATGTTATCGTACAATTTTTAAGTTGTTAGCTCTAACGGTTGCTGAAATATCGCGTTTTAAAATATGAAAAAATTCGAAAATTTAAAAAAGTTTATCGTATTTAATCGTCTATATCTTTTTAACAGCTAAAGCCAAGAGATTCATTGATAGCTCATTTTAAACAGGCGCGGTTTCGAAGGGTGGGGGGGGGTTAATAGGAAATACCCCCCCCCCCCTCCCAAATGATATTTTTCAATACAAAAATGTAAAAAAGATTAAAAAATTAATTTAAAATACTCTAAGTTAACCTACCCCCCTCCCCACCAAAACCTTTTCCTGGATCCGCGCCTGTTTTAAACCAACACGTGCTTTCATTAAAATAAGAAATAAAAATATTTATTTGAAGAAAAAAACGCATGTTTTTCAAAATCTGACGTTTAAACCGCAATATACATGTTAATTATAATTTATTCCACTATGCCATTGCCAAATTAATATGTAGAGTAGGGGTACAACCAAAATAAGGCCCTATCACCACGATGTTTCCTCAGGTCATTTCGGAACAAAAACGTTCCGCGTCGAAGCCGATTTCTGAAAGTCCTTTAAGATTTTATTTTTTTTTATTTTTTCAAAATTTTTTATTTTTTCAAAATTTTATATTTTTATACTTTTAGCAATAAATTATAATATTTCGCAAATTTGCATAAGACAGCGTAGGTAAGTCGCAATGTTTTATCACGATTAATTGAATTTATACAGAATATTATTCAATATTTAATGGAAAAACTTATAATTTATTTATCATTTAATGAAATTATAAAGAAAATATTTTTATTTTTTTAGAACTTACTGATCCCAAACTTAATTGCATTTGACGCGGCACCTTTTTTAACGATATCGAAAATCTAAAGATGCAGTTCTTATTGTTTTTTTATGGTATGGATAGGGATATTTTGATATTTTCAAACATTGTAAAAAAGTTGTATTCCTAATGTAGAGCTCTTACGCGATTCAAAGTTATGGTTACAAATCTAAAAAAAGATACTAAATACACTCACTAAATACACTCATCATATTTAAGAAGTTTTCATAAATATGTTAAAAAGTTTCATAAAAATCCATGACAAATGTTTCATAGACCTTCATCATTTCATAAAAAATTTCATAAACTTTGTAAAAAAAACAATGTTAGTTTTTTCTTAAATTTTTTATTTGGAATTAAGAAAATACGATTTACAATTAAACGCTGAATCATAATTGGCTTAAGCGATTTTAGTCAAGTGTTAGTATTTTCATATCTTACCAACATCTGACTTAATTCACCCAATCCAATTGTGTTTCAGACTTTAGACTTTTTAAAACTCAAAAACTACCAGAAATTATTTAAAATTCTGAAACACAAACTAATTATTGTTTGATGTGTTTTTAATTTTAAATCGACTTTTTTGTATATACTAATAAACATTTATGAAATGTTTCATAATATTTATGAAATATTTCAAAAAATTTTAAAAAACGTTTATAAAACTGTGTGGAACAGCTCCATACCATTAATTAATTATTTAATAACATTTATGAATCATTTCATAAAAACATTTTTATCACATTTATGAAACATTTCATAAATATGAAGAACCATTCGATTGGGGCACTCTAAATGGGTCAAAGTGGAATTTTTCAAAATTTGACCCTACGGGTCAAAAGTCGGGACATCAGAATTCGTTTTAGAGGTATGGTTCTTCGGCAAAGTTTCTTATTTTGATCCCTAGAATACGATTTTCCTTGAACGTTGAGCGATTTTTAAATCGACCCGCCATAGTGTATATATATTTAGAAAGTCATATTGCGAATAATATTTGTTATACCGATTATTTCTAACAAAAATAATTTCTAATAGTATTTGTCTACTGCTGCAACTATTTTTAAATCACAAAGCTTGAACCATTTTTTAGTATTCCTAAAAAAAATAATTTTTTTTTTTTTTCAATTAAATTTCTTTATTTTCAATTTCTTTATATACATTTCATCTTTAATGATAAGACCTGCGAAGCCTTTTGGCTTGTCTGCAGGTAAGTACTATTTAAGAATATATATAATAATTTAGTCGCAGTTTCATTGCGAGGATAATAAATAGTTTTTATATATTTTATTTCTTTTAAATTCAGGAATGTTTTTTATGTTGTTTGGCAATTCATTATAGATCGTTGGTAATATTACTTTCAGGGTACGGTCTCCATAGCTATTTTTTGTGGTATTGACCTTAAATTGACCTTCAGAACGTAGTCTCGTATTATATTGATGATCTATTGGTTGTAAAAGTTGGGAGTCGTTAAGTTCTGTAAGAATTGTTAGACGATAAATGTTTTTGATGTTTAGAACTTTCAAATCACGTGGTAGGTTTTTAGATTGGTGGTTATTCGTATTGTTGATAGATAAGTTGTTGTTGTTAGTTGCGGTTATTGTGTTGTTGGGTTGTAGGCGGTTGACGTTGCTAATGTTGTTGAGATAGATGTTTTCGGATTGTTGACTGTTGACATTGTTATTACTGTGATCGATGCTGTTGTTGGTTAAGTTGTTGCTATTTGTGTGTGAAATGGAATAAAGACCAATTTTTTTTTTTATTCAAATTATAAATTACCAAATTCTCAGTAATAACTAAAAACTGTTGGTTAAATAACTCATATTATTTAGTCAAATTTTAGTTCCATTATGAAAATTAAAATTTTGTTCGGCAGACAAATTAATAATATATGCAACCGAAAAATTATTTTAATTTTCAAAATTAACCTGTCAAAATAAAAATAAATTAAAAACTTTTATAGGAAAGAGAAATTATAGAAAAAAAAAAAAATATATAAAGGAAAAATGTCCTAATAATTGTTTAATTAGCTAAATAAAGTCGCCAAAAGGATCGTCTATTATATAATATTGATATAAATAAGGTTTATTTTCAATTTTTCATTTCTCATATCCAAATATTTCATGGAAAATAATAAACAATGTTTCTTGAAGAAAATTTAAAAATATTCCACAATTTTATTTGAAATGAAACTGCATAGATCTTAACCAATATCGGAATACTTGAAAGTAATTGGAAAGCCTTTATAACAACTAAGACTCTGACGCTTTATATTCTTATTGAAATTGTCTTAAACATTTTTCATCACGACAATATTATGCCGTGCACCACTATGCGTTTTGACTTAAAAGGTTAAAATGAGGCCTGATTTTTTCTAATTGTAGTCAAATTCTTTGTGTATTTTAATCTTCTTTTTTAAATAAATTATATTTAAAACGTTTCATTGATATATGTGCTATTTTCGACATCTATTGAAACTGAATTTAGATGCATCTTATTTCTCAAGGTGTTTTAAATTGAGAGAAACAATGGACAGAGTTATTAGGTAGACTATACATAAAAAATAGGACATGTAAAGTTTCACAATGAAAATTCTTCACCTAAAGAATTGATAGCATTCATTTTAGTTTTTTGCTCATATTTTTTAACTTTCAGATCCAAACCAATAGTAAATGGATTCACTAGATATGGGAGATACATTCACTAAAAATTGCTTCCATATTGCTGCTTGGTGAAAAGTTGTATGGTGGTTTACCAGAGAAATCAAAATTTCCAGATTTTAAGACTTCAGCTGTTTTTTTTTTTAGATTTTGCGAAATTTATCTTTTGCCATAAATTTCGCAAAATTGAAAACACAGCTAGTTATCCTCATGACGAACTGAAAACAAAATTCATTCCTAGCAGGTACTGCAGCAGTTTTTCGAAACTCAAATTTAAACTTTATTGACCTGAGACAAGCCTAAGACTAAATTTACAATTTCATTTTTCTTATCAACTAACTTCTTAAAAGTATGTAATTGTTGTATTGTCAGCAAAAGAATATTTTAAGTTATAGTGAAATTTTGGAAATGAACACTCACAATATTATTTCCGTAAAGACTACTGAATATACACATTAAATTAACTGAAAATCAGTTAAAAACAGGACTACTTATTTTTCGTTTAAAACAATTGTATTTTTTAGTTTATTTTCAACTATTGAATATTAATTGACAAAATCCATAAAAACAATAGATTATTTTCGTTTAATTCAATACTCAATATAATACAACAACTTTTTGTTTTAAATAGCAAAATTTTAACTGAATATTTTAACTATTACCGAAAGTCCGTTTTTTTTTGTTTATTTTTTTTGTTGAATAACAGACAGAACGTTAAAAAATATATTTCTTTGGTAATTTAACTGTATATTCCATTGAAACAACTTTACCGATTAAACTTTTAAATAACTGTTGATTTTTTATGGAAAAGTTCTTGTGAGTGAATATAAAACTGTTTACTAATTAAAATTGAAACTAGACTGTTGTTTAAACAAAATTAAATTAAAAATATTGACGAAATCAAATTAAAGTGAAAATGCTGACAATGCAACAATTAATTAATGGTTCAATAACACTACCAATGCTGATTAAGAATTGGTCGAACTTGTCTGGGGTTTTGGTAGTTTTTATATATGTATGTAACTCCCGTTTCGCTTTGTGACAACTAAAGGGCTGTATCAATTCCGCCAAAACGTTCATCAAATAAAAATTTTTAATGAAAAATCGAAAAGACAAATTTATTTATTTTATGGAGCAAACAAAATTTTCATAACCTCAAAAACATTCTTATATAAAATTTTTAGTTTTTCGAACTTAAAAGTATTTGATATGATTTTCCGCAAATAAGTAACCCCAAATCCAATTAAATATCATAAAACCGGCAAAAACAGCGTGCTTTTTAAAACATTCTCGGATATACTTTTAAGTTCTAATATATAAAAAAAAAAATACGTTTTAGTGTATTTATATATTTTTCGGTGGTGTAATATATTTTTCGAAATGCGATAAATAGAATGAGATCTATAATTTAATGTAACTTTAAGTAATTCCAAGCAATAACTGAAATTTTAATATTTTTCATTTACTTTGAAATTAAAACCGCCATAATTGTTGTGCCGTTAAAGATAAAAGATTGACGCGGATGGAGTTAGTATGCTTAAACACCGGCTAACACATATAGGGTGTTCATGTCACACAATTTTTTTTTTTTTTTTGAAAATATTAGCCCCAAATTGTCGAAAATTTTAGAAATTCCTCAACTTTAATAAAAATAATAAAAAATTAATCAAAAAAAAGCTTTATTTCAATGGCTATGGTGTAAAGCACTTAAATAAATTTGGTTGAATGCACTACATACACTCGATTGTGTCCACAAACATATTTTTCATAATTCGTTTGGAATAATTATGAGTATCAATATTCATAACAAAATAATAGTCGATCCAATTGAGTATAAAAACAAATATTTTATTAGTGCATGTCTACACTATCAAAATTCGGTTGGCAAACAATACGGTTGCAACAATGATTCTTGTTTCTGTGTGTACATGCTCGTATAAAAACAGGCAATTTTTTAAGTTTTTATCAAAAATATTAGCGGTTTTCACTCTTGGTGTTATATTTAATTCGTATTATATTTACTACGATTTGTTCACAACAAAGCGTGAGTGTCTTTTTTTAATGTATGGTAAATTTATAAATCAGCTGATTTTTGTTGTTCGCCACATATGTATTAAAAATTATTTTAATTTGAGAAAAATTCCAAAATTTACACAAAAAGAAAAAATCACAAATTTATTATCAGTTGGCAAATAGCTAAATTCTTCTCTGTGTGTACATTTTAAATTCAAAATGCATTAATAATATATACAAAGAGTTGAAAGCGAAATTTTTAAAGAAAATACAATTTGAGAAAGAATTTAATGAATAACAGTATGGATAATGGAAAACTTGTTCCAGAAAAAAATTAAATTCTATAATTTAGAACATGATGACGACGGCGATAACCATAGTAATCAAGTCAACCGACAAAAGAATTCTAACCAAAAGAATACTTAGAATGTTATAAAAAAAAACTTTAACTAAAGTGCTTGTGTTTGATACAAAGGTTCCATTAAAAACATTGCAAAGATGGGACTAAACAATAGCACAACCAAATAATGTAATAGAAAAGCTTGTTGATTCTCGATGATGACAATTCATGGTCGATGGTGACAATTCATGGTTGATGGTGATGAAGAGATTGATAGTGATGGCAATTCGGTTACTAATGGAGATAATTGTTTAGATGAATGTTTATGAATATTCAGATTCTGATAGTGATAAATATGTTGGAGGGACAAAGTCCACCAAAGAAATGGGAATGTGTTGTCTTAAAATACGTATTTTAATAAATTAGCAATTTTCTAGTTTGAATCGCTCAAATATTACTTCAAAAATTTATATTTTCGTTTATTATAAAAAAATCACATTTGGCACAACATATGAATACATTTTAGATTATCACTGACTCTGAAACCTTATTTCTATCAAATAGCTCCAATATTGAACATTTTTAAATCATTTTTTTTTTATAAAAATTCTATTGTGGAAAAAAATATATTGAAAAACGAGATAGTCCCGCCAAAAACGGGATGGTTAGTCAGGTTAGGTACTATCGATTTAGAATTAAGCACATCAAATGCAACTGATATTTCTTTAGATTCAAGTGAGATATCTCATTGAACTAAAACACCATTCATGCCTTGTCTGCAAATAGTAAAATAAGTGCAGTATTAAAAGTTTTAGATATACTGAAACTTAAATAACAAAAATCTGCGTAAACATCTCAATTAATCCTTATAGATTCAATATTATAATTAAAATAATACGTTTATCTTATTAACGTAATCTCTACTATCATCTTTATAAATTATGGAAACTTTAAAATCTATTTTCTTTTAAATATTTTTTTCAGTAATTCGTATAGCGGCGAGAAGGGGTTAAAAACAAAAAAATTCCGTCCTCATATATGGTCATATCTGCTTAACCATTAAAACATATTGCCCATATATGAAATAATATATGAAGATATATGGCATATATGAAGCAATATAGGAACCAAATATATGCAATATATTATCTTATATGGTGTCATACATAGCCATATGTGAACTTTTCCTTTTTGAATGTTTTTACCCATATATGATTCCATACATTACAAATATGGGCATATACGCTTATACATTTAACCATATATGCTCATACATGACACCATATATGACAATATATGATCATATATGAACTTTTTCTCCTGGGAAATAAAAATAAAAGTTTTGCAAAAGTAGGTGCACATAATTGCCCATATATTTTTATCGGTTTAAGCTACAAGAGTCATTGATAACCCATTTTAGAGGTACTAAAATCGTGGCTTTACTGTTTCACAAAAATAATTCACTTCTTGACGGTAAACTAATTTTTTTTTTTTAAATCCGTGGGTCAACCGCTGTATAAAGACTGGTTTCCTAGAATTTTTTAAAAAATATATGTTAATTATAAATTATTCTTCTATACCGTTGCCAAATCCCTTTGTGGTACTCCTGCATGTTTCTGAGTTATCGGCTTCTTAGTTGAATTTTATCACCTTTCTATTCATAGCTTATGGCTACTCATAGGAATTTGGACACGACATTGGAACGTAATTTATAATTAACATATATTTTTTTTAAAAAAGACATTTTTGAAAAACAGCTTTTTGAACAGCGGTTTTTGAAAATAATACATTTTGCCGTAAAGAAGTCAATATATTGTGTATACTAGTAAAACCGCAATTAAGTAGCTTTAAAATGTGGTATCAATGAGTCTCGTAGCTTAAGCCGTTAAGAAGATATGGAATATTATTAACGATTACTTTTTATAAATTTTCGAATATTTTACAAATTTTTAAACTCTTCTATGCCAAGTTTGGTATAAATCAGAAGGGGTGGAGGAAATTGAGTGATTGATTTTATATGTTTTCAGTCAGTTATGGTTATGGAACTTGAAAAAACTCTAAACAAAAGTGAAATTTTTCATAGAAAATATTAAATTTAATTGATTTGCTAAAATTAGATTTTCGATATTTAAACCAAAATGTTTAATAATCCCGACCAGAGAAACAAGCCAACAAGGCGGCGGCGGCGGCGCAACCGCTTTAGCTACGGCGGCGTTTAGGCTAAAAAACCGGCGGCGGCTAAAATGTCGGCTTAAAATGCTGTTTTTTAACTATTATTATCCTGACGATTTTTAGATAAAATCTAGTGATATATCGCTATATTTTTCATCAGATCTATTTTTTTGTTAGTAATCAACAAAAAAAAAAAACATTTCCAAGCATATGCACAAGTTATTAATTAATAAGATTTAATTAAATTGGGTTGGCTAATTGTTAATAAAACAAATAAAAGTTCATATATATAAAAACTCATTAAACTTATTTGAAGAAAAAATAAAACAGATTATAATTAAATTTAGTTTTAATACTTTTTTATTTGATATTTCCAAATGCCCAAAATGGTTCCAGCATAACTAACACTAATTTTGGTGTAACCTTTTACATTTTTGTTTTAATATTATATTCAGATAATAAGTTCGGTCCTTTGAAACACCGAAAACATCTTCAGAATCCGATTCTAAATGTTCAAGATTTTAGATACTTTTATTAAAGTAAAAATCTTATTTTTTTTTTGCATTTTTCCTTTATTTTTAATTTTTTCTTCTTTCTGTGAATTTTTTTTTATTTTTTACACGTTTTACAACCAAATACGACTGATT
This sequence comes from Delia radicum, assembly GCA_021234595.1. Classification (NCBI taxonomy): domain Eukaryota; kingdom Metazoa; phylum Arthropoda; class Insecta; order Diptera; family Anthomyiidae; genus Delia; species Delia radicum. The sequence continues at coordinate 54,864,773 of CM037855.1, read as the reverse complement.
GAAATGGTAACAAAATTGGCCCTAATCAAAAAGTTGGCTGCGCAAATAAAAAATTCAGCGGCTCTCGCTTTAGCCGGATAATTGAATTTGGATAATTTGTTTTAAATAGTTATCGTGTATTCCATGAGAGAACTTTCAAAAACGTGAATTTTTTTGGCCTCCATTCTTTTGATTTCTTTCAAATTTGGCATACGTGTACTCTAGGATGTCTATTACTTCAGTTCTTTCAAATTGTAAAACCACGCAGTTTTTTCCCTGTTTTTAATTTATCGAAAAATCAAAAAAAATGCTAAAAGTAGTGAACTTTGAAAGTGGATAGACCCAAAGTAGATAGAATGTTTTATGTAATTAAGTTAAGTTATTCAATCGTTGTAATTTAAAATGTTTGATGTGCTTTAAGAGACTCTAAGTCTCATGTGTACCAATAATTAAAATTAATAAATAAAAAAAAATATATAATTATTTCTTGTACACATTTTCAGATATTAAATTAACACATGTCGCACAGTGGAGTGAATCAAATAAAAAGTGGTAATAAATATAGAACTTCTTAACTACTGGACCGATTAAGACCAAGTGTACATGTAATCGTTAAGGATGAGTATAACTTTATGAAAATTAGTTTTTAAGTCACCCTGTATTAACACAGGGTGAGCACTAAGGTGCCAAAGTAGACCACCTCGAGTACAAAAAAACTTTTAAAATGCTGTAACTTCTACAATTATAAACCGATTTCGATGATTTTAGGCTTCGAATCCGCTGGATGAGATTAATAAAAAACATGCTTACGTTAATATGTTACCTCTTAAAGTTTAAAAGTTGTGTGATGTTGAACATTAAAATTTAAATTTTTTGACAAGTTTTTTTTAGGTTTTAAGTTAATAACTCCTTTATAATAAGTGGTAAGACATTAAAAAAAAATGTTGTGAATTTTTATCATTAATGTTGTGCTTAAAGTTTCAGTTAATTATCTGTAACCGTTGAGTAAAGAAAATTCTGCAAAGTCATATTTTGAAATAGGTCAAAAAAATTTTAAAATTTTTGAGAAAAAGTAGCTTCACTTATACGTTTTTTTTTATAATCTAATAGAAGAAAAGTAAATATTTTTTTAAATATTCGAAAAGAACAGGCTTTGAGAATAGTTTTAAATGAAAGTATTATTAATTTTGGACATGCACCCTACACCCAGCATTGATCGAAAATGACCAATTTTCAAGCAAAATTTCAAGTTTACACACGTGGGCAAAAAATGGCACTCCCATTTCTTAACTTTTTAAAATGTAATATTATATACTAATAAAATGTTAATTATTCTTCATCAAGTTTGCCGCCGGGAAATGAAAATTGGGGTCCTGGGAGGTGTTTTTGGAAAAAAAGTCAAATTTTGAAATTAGATTTATTCGCTTTTAAAAAAATCATATTTAGATCCAATTTTTTACTTTCATTTATTTTTATTAATTAACGACAATATAATCTTTAATTCATATTGAAATTGTTTACATAGCATAAGCACCTATTTAGATATTATATATTTTTGGTTTTTTACTTATTTGTTCTCAATGACTCCAACTGTACACAAAGTATTAACTCATGGAAAAGAAGTAGTTGAAACTAGTATCTTAATCTTAGGAGATCTAACGGAAGAAGCGCAGGAAGCTCGAAACAGAGATGTAAAGCCCTATTGGCAATTCAACACACGAAAATATTGCAAAACAGCTCAAAACTCAGATTTAATGCAACACTTAATGATATCATCCGACCCAGTTATATCCTCTATTAGAACTAAATGGTTACCAAAAATAAGTTATGAACTAGAAAAGGACGATCCGAAGCCATGGATATTAATAAATTATTATCCTTTGATATATCAGATTGTTTTGTAGAAAATTACTAGTTTGTACCTATATATTTAAATTTAATTTATTAAAAAATCATATACATCATATTAAAATTAAGGTATTGTTTACCAAATAACAAAAAATATAACAAATAAAAAAAACCAAATATGTGTTATATTAATTACTCACATGATTTTCATAAAAAGGAATTTTCATATAAATAAAATTTTTGGTCGAGTTGATACATTTTAATAAAATTTTTCAGACGTATTTACCAGACATGTTATACATCGTTGAACAGGTGAAAACCTCTGCTTTAAAAAAAATAATTTATTGTAAATTTTAAAAAAAATTCTAGAACAAATAAGTAAAAAAACAAAAAATATATATAATAGTGTTTTTTGTATTATAACAACTTAACTTTGATAAATAATATCTAAATAGGTATTTACGCTATGTTAACAATTTTAATATGAATTAAAGATTATATTGTCGTTAATTAATAAAAAATAAATGAAAAAAATTGGATCTAAATATGATTTTTTTAAAAGCGCACAAAAATAATTTTAAAAATTGACTTTTTTTACAAAAATACCTCCCAGGACCAAACTTTTCATTTCCCGGCGGCAAACTTGATGAAGAATAATTAACATTTTATAAGTCAATAATATTACGTTTTAAAAAATTAAGAAATGGGCTATCCATTTTTTGCCCACGTGTGTAAACTTGAAATTTTGCTTGAACATTTGTCATTTTTGATCAATGCTGGGTGTAGGGTGCATGTCCAAAATTAATAACACTTTCATTTAAAACTATTCTCAAAGCCTGTTCTTTCCGAATATTTAAAAAAATATTTATTTTTCTTCTACTAGATTATAAAAAAAACATAGAGTGAAGCTACTTTTTCTCAAAAATTTTACAAATTTTTTGAGCTTTTTTTAGTCTTCTAATATTTAGCAAAAATTTGATTAACTTTTAACAAGGATTTTTTTAATTTTTAATCAACTAAGTGATAGCAAAACTTTTGCTGAATCTACTAATTTTTGATTAAGATTGACTAAGATTTTGCTGGCATTAGCAATTTTTTTCTCAAGCATCCTCCTGGCTAAAATTTTTCTGACTCAGCAAAACTTTTTGATGACTTTACTAATGTTTTTTAAAGTTTTCAAATGTTATTTAGATTATGGAAATAGTCAATATACTTTCAAAGATAATGCTCTTTAAGTGCTGTTACTATGCATTAAAATTACTCAATTTGGAATGTGTAATTTTTTCCTGGGATATTGTTACATTAAAAGAGATTATTTTCATTAAAAGTATACAGAAAAAAACAACTTTAACCCTTTGACGACGAATAATTTATAAATGTCCCATTTTTAGATTTTGTTGTATTAGGAACACCTTTTAAACCGATTTTCAGAGTTTTATGTGTATAGATCTTACTTGGGACTAGTTCATTGAATGCACCAGTAGTTGAAGAATTAATTGACACTGTTTGATGTCAATGGCAATTAAATTGTTTGGCATTACAATTGCTTAAAAACAATGCCAATGCAATGTTGTTTCAATTGGCATTGATCAATGCCTTTGACTGTTATAATTTTTTCTTACAATTGTCTACAAAAAAAAATTTTTTGCTAATTTAGAAACAAATCTTATATTTGCATACTTATTTTATAAATTTTATTTTCATTTTAATTAATCAATTTTATATTATAAAAAACTGATAAATCATAATTAATCAGTTACCAAACAAGACTGAATAGTGCATACGTGATAAAACTTGAATAAAATAGCAAATACTTTTAAAATTAGGACTTAAATTTTAAAATTTTTAAAGTTGTTCCTAAAACAAAACACTTTTTATAGACAATTATTTTTTCGTTAATTGCACACAGAAAAAAATTTAAATATTTGCCAACTGAAATTCGGTTACTACTATTCAAATTCGGTTAATACTAATAATACAGAATTTTAGTTGCCACATCCAACAATTTCAGAAATCGAATATTAATATCGTTGTACTAACTGAATTTATAACTTCTTACCATTAATATGCACTTTTCAATTCGGTTGGCACTTTTTTCTCTGTGTCTTCAATTGGTATTTTAGGCATTGATGCCATTTCATTGCCATTGGTCTAATCAATGCCAATGTTCATGTATATGTGTGAGCATTAACGAAAATTAAGGTAATATTAACATATATAATCATACATCTCCAAGCCTTTCCATACATGGTCATACGTGTACATTAACGAAAATTGAGGTAATATGATCACACAGGCGCGGATCCAGTTTTAAAATTTGGGAGGGACATTTAGAGATCAACATTTTTTTACTTCAAATTAATTTTTTTTTGCATATGACAAGAATATTTGGTCTTTACTACAATGGTAGTATCGAAGCGGTCGAAAACAACTAACCTTAAATGAATGCATAAACCATAAAAACGAGCAACAAAGCAATACAAAAATGAACATATAACGACTACATAAGTTGTAAAGTTTTTTACAGTTGTTTTTTCGATATTTTAAAAATATTTAAAAAAAAATATTTGCTTCTTTTAATTACAAGTCATGTTTGTATTTCCTACGTCGTATTTAAATGCAAAGCCAAAACTTCAAACGGTATTCTCTTTATGACGTTTTTATGTATTGGAGATACAATGAAATTTTCTAATTATTGTTTTCAAATCCTGAACATATCAATAATAACATATATAAACTAAACGAGAATTATGAAAAAATAAAAAAATAAAAAAAATAATATGTCTAATTTTTGGTAGTTGAATTTAGAATTTTATGCTTAATAAAACCTTAGTGTGCAAAATTATTTTTTTCCATTTTTGTTGAACAAAATTTTTTAAAATTTGATTTTGGAGATTTGAAAAATACCCTAAAAATATTTTTGGTTTTTGACGTCACCTTAGGACAGGTTAACGACATCCAAAGTATAATATATTTCATATCTCACAGTTAATGAGTCCACTAAGTAAAAAAAAAATATTTCGGTAATTAATTTCGAAAACGAAAAATGTGATCAAGTGGTATTTGGCACATTAGTGGTCTGGGGCATTATTTATTACTGGGCTAATTCTTCACCGATTTTGGATTTTTATATCTTTTTGAAAACTTTTTTGTGTCTTCACCTCGATTAATTTATAATATGGCACAAAAACTGCTTCGATATTACTTCTTTTTTGAAAAAATGCAAAAAGTCATTTTTTCCCATACAAAATACACTGTCAATTTTCAATCGATTTCCGCCTCGACTTTTCTTTGTCCGATCGGCACCAAACTTCATATTAAATGTTTTTATGTACAAAGGAACCAATCTAGCCCATGCGTTGACTTTAGAACTCACTTTTATTTTTTTGAACACCTCTAATGAGCATATATGAATCCTACATGGTGGTATGTTAACATGTATGACCTCGAATGACTTCATATATGAGCATGAATGAGTTCATACATGTACATAAATGGATGCATGCATATATGTTGATTTTTAACTTGGTTACCAAATTTTTCTATCCATTCACAATTGTGAAATGTCGTATAAAAAGCATATTTTAATAGAACTGTCAAAACACGATTTACGACTCAAGCTAAATATTTTAACATTTTTCACATATTCGGGTTTAGCATCCCGAGTAAAAACATGCATATAGATTTATATGGCTTAACCCAAATTAACCGGAACTGTAGCCACCATTGCTTTGTTAATCAAGTTAAACACTGCATTATCACTTGGGTGTTTCCGGTATTCCCTAATAAACAAATAACGGTTTTTATTATTTTACCTTTTGAAAACTATGGTTGCTACGCTACTTTAAGTGAAACTATTTCAATGTTTTTTTTATGTTACCATATTAGTGCGCTCGGTTAATTTGAGTTAATATGGATATATGTCATGTCGCATATGATCACATATAATTTTTCTTGAATTTGGTTTTTCGAAAACTTTTTATATGGTCTCATATATATTAATATTTAAATATATATCGATTGATATTACAGTGGCATATATTGGCATTTATTTCTACACAAAATTTTATAATATTTGATAAAAAGTACAATATGTTGAAAGGTCAAACAATGTTTATGCTCCTTCCTTAAAAAAATTGAGCTCTTAATTTCGAGCTTTTTTTACTTTAGCGGACTATACGAAGTTTAATAAAAACGATTGTATGAAAACATAAACCATTTCATCCGAGAAATTTACAATTTTACTAATTTTGATTGTAATTACATCATAAATAATTGTATCCAAGTTATACGATTTTGTGAAAATGTTTTAATTGCACCAGTTTAGAACTTTATTGATACAATTTAATATAAATCAGAGTTAAGGATACAATTTTCTAACTGGCACAATTATATTTGATAAAAGCAAGGATTTTCTATTTAATACAATTGTATCAGGTTATATGACTTATAAATATATTCATCAGTCTGAATCAAAACTGATACAGTTAAACAAAATTATAACCATCTAATACAATTTTATTCCGCTATTTCACGGAAGATGTTATTCACAAAATAAGCTAAAATATGCAAATATCATAAAATAAGCAAAAAACAAATATAACTTAAAATTTTCATAACTTCAATTCAGAATTTGTATTACATCTAAATAGTTCTATTATTTTCAAATAAAAAACTAGCTATGGCTTAGTTTTGGTTGCCATATTTATAAGTCTGACTGAAATTTCGTCAAAATCGGTATGGAAACACTGATTTATCATATAAACTTACTATAATATTCGATTTTCATTAAATGACCTTCTACCAGAGGTCCAAGCCGACTGAAAATAATCGGTGGCTTGCCTCAAAAAATTGGCGGCGGCTCTAAGCCGTCTGAAGACGATGTTTTTTTAAACCTCTAACCGGCAAACCAGCCTCCAGGCGGGGTATTTTAAATTGGTCATAAGTGCGCCAAATGAGTGATTTATAATAAGAATTTAATAACTGTTTTTATATGACGTTTTTCTTCACACGAACGAAAAAACAATAACAAAATAACTGCAATACAAAAACAAAAAACATGGAGTCACTCATTCGGGTAGCGGTGAACGTCTTGTAACAACTAGTGCTAAGCCATTATTATTAGCATTTGAATTAATTAGGGTTTTTTCTCACAAATTATGCAAATAAAAGCAATGCAAAGTAAAAATTTGCCAAATCTTTCTAGTTTATGCATAATATATGCGAAAAAACGTTATTAGTTGATATGTTATCAATACTTTTACAGCGATTTTTGTATGTGTATTTCAACCGTAAGAGTGTGAAAGGATGCAAAATGTGACAATATGAGAAGAGCTGAAAGGCTTCTTTAGTCTATACGTAAAGTAAAAAAACACACATCTGTAAACTGTAGAATGTGTTAAAAAAGTACAGGACTGTCATTACGTATCTTTTTTAACCATAGTCATCTTGGCGATACTTGAAAACGTTACCACTTTTGTTTTGATTTATGTATGTCTATCATTATCGTGTCGTGTATCGTTTTCATTTGACGTTTGAAAAATGTCAAAAGTAAAAGAGAATGACATTTGTTTGCTTTATTTTGTTTTAAGAAAGCGGCATTAAAGTGTTTGAAAATGACAAAATCGTAAGTATATTTTGTTTTTATGGTGTTAGAAAATGTTTAATGTATAATTTTAGGTACGTTTCACAAACGCAATTGGAACATTTGTTAGCCTTTATGGAAAATAACCCATCGTTGGCAAAATACTACTTACCTAAATCCACCCAAGGTAGGTATGAACTAAGTAGCCTGTGGAATAAGCTGAAGGATGAATTAAACGCCCTAGGATTCCCCAATAAATCCGTACAAGAATGGAGAAGAGTGAGTATTTCTACATCACTGTGTAACCGTTGAAATTAAACTGAAACCCATCGTTACGTTAGGGTTAAAATCAGTCGTAATATTTTTTTTTTTGGTTTGATCTGGTCATCAAGAGATGTAAAGTGGTATACCATGTAAATGATAAATAGTATAAGTAGGTTTGACAGAATTTTTTTTTTACAGCCTCATTTACAAATTTGGTTAATCTAATTTCACTCTCTATTGATTTGAGATACATACTAGCGTATGCATACATATTTACGTATAAATTGTATCAAACCTTAGCCAATTTTTTTTATATTGAATTCCTTTCATGGGTTTAGTTCGAAAACAAGACTTTTTTTTTTCTTCACCCACATGGTCAAACCGTAGGTTTTATTAATCGTGCTTTTAATACTTTAAATCAAAAGGAGTACAGTAATTAAAATAATAAGTTGTGCTTACGCTATAAAAAAAAAATAAATTTCCGAAAACAAAAGTTTACTAAAAACTAAAATTTTAATTAATAAAAAAATAAGGCCAAGAAATAAAGAAGACTCTGTTACATTGTAAAATAAATAATCCTATTTTTTTTGGATTAATTCGGGCGTTAATATAATTGGAGGCTTCCATAATTTAGTTTTTTTATTAAAACGCAAAATTTTATATTTTTATACCATAAACCCATGTTGGTAAGTTTAACGCTTTATGAATTTTTATTAGGCCATTACTTAACCATGTGTTTCTTGCACGTTTTCAGAAAATTATATAATCGTAAATTTTGAAAATTAATCAAATGTACTGAAGCCTAGGGTCAAGACGGCCCTAGGCCATAATAAAAATCAGCCATACCCGTAATTTAACCGGCTCAACATAAAATCCGGAATTTATATACTAACTTTGGATCCATAATATAATCGGGGCTATAATTAATTCAGATCTACATAAATCCAGAAATTCATAAGGCTACCCGTATATATACTCTGAATTTGGTTCTGAAATTCCACCAAAAGATGCTTTGATTTTATTATCAAATATATTCAATTGAAATTCATCAACCTTATAACTGAATTAGGAGCATTATCGAACCTTAAAATTAACGTAGTTAATTTCTTTACAACACCAGTGGTATTTTATGATAAAATTAATATTGATTAAACCTGTTTAGCAAACATCATCGTTTTGGATAATATAACAAATACACCCCACCGAACGACAGGCCTGGCGAATCGACACGGAGTGAGATTGTAAGTACAAAAACTTATTAAATTTTTGTTACCAAACAATACAGGTAAACGTACAATATTATTTTATCATATGCCCCACTGTGTTCTTAGAACTCTTGTAATTAAACATTTACCAAATACAATTTTTTTTGTTTTCCTGTTTTTGATTTTTTTTATTTGATTCTACAATTCTCCTAATTAATTTACTTGATCCCACATTGTTCATTGTGTTCCCCTATTATACACAAGTGTTCCGCTTTCATATTTTCCTATGGGAGAACATAAGTCTACATTGTATAAGAATTTATTTACTCATATTTTTTTATATTCGCTTTGAGACGAATTAATCTTGTAAGTTAGACTTAAAAGAAATATTAATAATTGTTTTGTTAAGAATGTTAATAAAAATAATGTTTTGTAATTAAATAGTTATGTTTGCCTAATTTCTTAACTTACATTCGCGTTAGGGGTTTACTGAAAATAAGTGAAGGCAAATAGTAAACCAAGGTTGGGTAGGGCAATAAGAAGGATAACATCACCCTTCATTTAGCTTCCTTTTATGACTTTAATAGTAGTTCTGATTAATTTTGTACAGTTTAACAGCACGTAGAATATTTTCTTGTAATACGAGCGTCTCTGAGTGCGTTGACAAGACTCACTCCCCATCCGACGAGAACTAGCCTTTGCCAGTACGTGCGAACGTCGACAGCTCAGAGGCATTTGGTTTTGGTACCGTTTATTACAGAAATGGCGCCCAACGTGGGGCCTGGCCCTAAAGGTGGGTTATTTTAAATATCTCCTTTAAAAGGTTGTACCTTATTACAAAAGCCTTCGGGTTTGCTTGTAAATCGGTTTGTGTAATTCTATCAAACACATGACCCCACTTTAAATACTTTTCTGGCAGAAGTATAGGTAAAATTCTTACTCGTGGTTTTTTGAAAGATTTTTAGTTAGTCTCGCAGGAATTTCATTGTAATTGACAATTTTGCTATTACTCTGACCGCTGATGATATTAGATTTCGAATTAAAATTTCACGTATTCACTTGGTTTGATTTTTTTCTTGAATTGTACGTTGTGGTATTTCGTTGTTGCTCTTGATTGATAGTATTAGGAGTTACAAAAACTTTGTAATAAATCTGGTTGTTTGTCCTACTTTTAATTTAAGAGTTAATCCGAAAATATTGCCTCGTATAATTCCCCATATTAATTGTTTTAAGGTTGTTAAATTGGAAGTTAATTTTTGAAATTGTAAGTTTGGAATATTAGGTAAAATAAAATTTATGAATTTGTTTTTTTTTGCTGAGTCAGAAATATTTTAAGAAAACTAAATCTTTATAAAATAAATTAGCATATTTTTTGTATTCTTGATTTTTTTTTGGTGTATTTGATTATTATTTTAGTTTAGTGATGGCTGTTCGATATAGTAACGACGGTATTCCTAATATAGGCGGAACAGACGCATATGTTTGTTTAGTTTGTTCACAACCTATGTCAGGTTCGGGACCTGTCACTTCGACTAAATGTAAGCATGTTTTTCATTCAGGGTGTATTCATGATTGGGTTTTAAAGTATGGCAACTGTCCTACATGTAGGAAGCCGTGTGAGAAGGAACAACTGGTAGAGGTTACAATTTTGCCAACGGCAAATGTTCCGAATCTACTCGATGCTTTTAATAATTCTCGAGGAGCTGTCCCGAAAAAGACTAGTAAGCAGCCTTCGGGCGCACTCCAAACTAGAGATGGTACGGGCAATGGTGGCAACCCTTTAGATTGGTCTACTGGAGCTACGGCTCATGGTGGAAATATGCCTGAAAATAGGTCGGGAGCAGGTTTAATCGATGAGAATATTAATAATGCGATTAGGGAAATGGTTTCGTCACACGTTCAAAATGAATTTGCTAAAATGGAGGAAATTGCTAAATCGTTGTCTTATCAGGTAAATCGATTGAGTATTGCTTCTCAAACACGCCCAGAATTTCCGCAGGACATTTTTCCAGAACTAGACCAAAGAAGTCAAAGCTTTCCTCATTCTGGTTTTAATGTTTCCGATATGAACTCTAGAGCAAATCAACCTTTGCGTTCAGAAAATGTGGTGAATAGGCATTCAGTGTTGTCTTCAATTGTTACTAATAATAGTAAAATAGCTCATTTGATTCAAAGTTGGAATATAACTTTTAATGGGTTAAATGATAGGATGCCTGTGGACAAATTTATATATATGATCAGCTCATTAACTAGAGATAGTTTAGGTGCCGATTTTAATGCTTTGTGCGATCACATCCACATTTTGTTTACTGGTAAAGGAGCGGCTTGGTTTTGGAGATATAGGTCAAAAGTTGTAAGGTTAGAATGGGATAAGTTGTGTGAGGCGTTACGTGCTCATTTTAGAGATCATTTATCAGACATCGATGTTAGAGAATTAATTAGAGACAGAAGACAAAAGGACACGGAGAAATTTGATGATTTTTATCATTCTATTCTCGATCTTAGTGACAGATTAAGATACCCTATGCAGGAATCAGAATTGGTAGAGATTCTTCGTCGTAATATTCGCCCTAGCTGGCGAAAGGAAATTTTTTATTTGGATATAAAATCAGTGTCTCAACTTCGTCACCTTATACTTCGTCGGGAAGCACTTTGTGATGACGTAGAAAAATTTAATAATAGACCCCCACGACGTCAGATAAACGAAATCGAATTTGAACCTATGCAAGATAATTTGGAAAGCGTTGTAGAAGTTGCGGAATTAGATCGTACTAGACATTTTCAAAATAACACATTGATTTGCTGGAATTGTCATAGTGAGGGACACAGATATGTAGATTGTATGGAGGAAAGGTCCATATTTTGTTATGGTTGTGGACTTCCAGGTGTTTTTAAACCGAAATGTGTTAAGTGTAACACTTCGGGAAACTCAATGGCGAGAGGAATCGACAACACCACGATTCGCTCTCAAGTGAAAAAGTAAATTTAAAAGATAATTTTATAAAAACTTGTTTAGCTTGTAATGTTAAAACAACACCGGATACTAAAATTTTATTTCATATTAAACCTTATCACCAACGATTAATTGAATATCAGCAGGCTAGGGCTAGGATATTTTGTGAAAGTATTGTTATGAAAAATCAAATCGTAAAACATTGTCCCAAAGTAAAGCGCTCTACTCTTAGATATCGTAGATTTTGGACGAAAGTATTATCCGATCGTAAAAAAATAATAAAAACTATATCTTCTTTAACTTCACCCAAATTAGATATTAGACCGTATGTTAATGTTAAAATTTTTGATAAAACGTATTTAGGACTGCTTGATTCAGGTGCCGAACTGACTTGTTTTGGTTCAGATGCTGCTTTAGATTTATTGCAAGAAAATATTCCAATTAAGCGATTGAATGAAGTGGTAGAAGCTGCAGGTGGTTCGAAATATAAAATTGAGGGATATGTGGAGACAACAATTTATTTTAATAATTTGGAGAAAAAACTAAGGATTTATATAATTCCTAAATTAAAAAAAAATTTGTATTTGGGTATGGATTTCTTTAATGAATTTGGACTTATAGATAAAATTTTGAGTTGTATTTCTTTTGAGGATGAGGATTTTCTTACTGAAGACCCCAAAATGCATAGCCTGTCAGGTGAACAGAAGCGAACTTTGAAAACTGCCATAAAAATGTTTTATTCGTTTGAAAGGGAAGGTTTAGGGAAAACCAACATTATAAAACATTCTATTGAACTAGAACCTAATACCAAACCAATCAAACAAAGATATTTTTCAGTATCACCGGCAGTCGAAAAGAAGCTTCATGCTGAGGTCGACAGAATGCTATCACTTGGTGTGATAGAACCAGCTCCTCAAAACTGTCCTTGGTCAAGTCCTGTTGCTATGGTTGAAAGAGAGGGAAAATTTCGGTTATGTATTGACTCGAGGAAATTGAATAGTGTTACCATTCGCGATGCTTACCCATTGCCGAAAATTAATGGAATTTTGAGCCGACTACCTCGAGCCGAATACATATCGTCATTAGATCTTAAACATGCCTTCTGGCAGGTGGAATTAGAGGAGTCGTCACGTGATCTTACCGCTTTTACTATTCCCAATAGGCCTCTATATAGGTTTAAAGTAATGCCGTTCGGTCTTACTAACGCGCCGATGACAATGTGTAGACTCATGGATTCGATCATACCTAGTGAGTTGCAAAATCGAGTCTTCATATATTTGGACGATTTGCTCCTTGTGTCCGAATCTTTTGATGCCCATATAGAGTTGTTGGTAAAAGTTGCAAATATTTTAAGGGAAGCAGGTTTGACGGTTAATATTTCGAAGTGTAAGTTCTGTATGAGAGAGGTTCGATATTTGGGATTCATAATAGGAAACGGGGTTATGAAACCAGATCCCGAAAAGGTTTCGGCTATACGTAACATAAAACCTCCTCAGTCTGTAAAAGAACTGCGTCGTTTCCTAGGTCTTGCCGGTTGGTACCGGAGATTTGTCGATGGATATGCTGACCTTAGTTCACCCTTAACTGATTTAACATCTAAAAACAAAAACTTGAATGGACACCCGAAGCGCAAAAATCTTTTGAAATTCTTAAAGAGAAATTGACTAGTGCCCCTGTTCTTTCAACGCCGGATTTTGAGAAACCATTCGTTATCCAGTGCGATGCTTCGACGTACGGAGTAGGCGGTGTTTTGGCGCAGGAGGATGCTGATGGTGTGGAAAGGCCGATAGCCTACTTCTCCCACAAGCTTAATCGTGCCCAGAGGAATTATTCCATAACGGAGTTGGAATGCTTGGCAGCAATTCTCAGTATTCAAAAATTTAGGGAGTATGTAGAGGGCCACCCCTTCAAAGTAGTGACTGACCACGCGAGCCTTCAGTGGCTCATGCGGCAAAGTGATTTAAACGGTCGCCTGGCGCGCTGGTCGTTAAAATTACAGTCATTCGATTTTTCCATTCAGCATAGGAAAGGGTCACTTAATACTGTTCCTGACGCCTTGTCAAGACTTGACTTTGACATAAATAGTTTAGAAATTGCACCAGAAATCGATATTGGTTCACCATATTTTCAGTCCCCCAGTTATGTAAAATTGCGTAATGAAATAGTTGAAAATTTAAACAGATTACCAGATATAACTGTAATTGAAGATTATATTTATAAGAGAAATGAGTTTGTTCGTCCTGAGAGTCCGTCCGAAGAAAATGAATGGAAACTTTGGATTCCTACTGAACTTACTAAAAGTGTAATTGAACAGGCTCATTGTCCTCCTACTTCTTCCCATAGAGGAATGTCTAAAACCTTGGAAAAATTGAAGAGAAATTTTTATTGGCCTAAAATGTCCTCCGAAGTCCGTGATTTTATCTCAAGCTGTGATGTCTGTAAACAATGTAAAGCGCCGAATACTATTTTAAGACCGCCAATGGGTAGCCAAATTAAATCTGATCGTCCATTTCAAAAACTTTTTGTTGATCTACTAGGACCTTATCCAAGGTCAAAACAAGGCAATATAGGCATTTTGGTAGCTTTAGATCATTACACAAAATTTCCGATGTTTAAAACTTTAAGAAAATTTTCAACTAATCTTATTTGTGATTTTTTCGAAAGGGAAGTGTTTCCAATATTTGGTGTGCCTGAGGAATTAGTATCCGATAACGGAACCCAATTTAAAAACGTTTTGTTTAATGCGATGTTGTCTAAATACGGTATAAAACACACTTTTACAGCAATTTACTCCCCTCAGTCAAATTCTTCCGAAAGGGTGAATAGATCGCTTATTGCAGCAATACGATCATATTTAGATAAAGACCAAAGGGAGTGGGACAAAAATTTGCCATTGATTGCCACAGCTTTGCGAAATTCACACCATCAATCAACAGGATATTCCCCTTATTTTTTGTTATTTGGTCAGCAAATGGTAACTCACGCTGATTCATATGAAATTTTAAGAAAACTTAATATGTTGTCCGATGGCGAAAATATTATCGATAGGCATGATAAACTCAGTATTATTAGGGAGGATGTAAAAATAAATTTAAGAAGGGCTTATGAGGCAAATAAATCCCGATATGATCTTCGATCTCGCAGTGTCGACTTTAAACCTGGTGACACAATTTATCGCCGCAATTTTGCACAAAGTTGTAAAATAACAAAATTCAACTCGAAGTTAGCACCCAAGTTTTTAAAAGCAAAAATAATCAAAAAGGTCGGAAATTGTTATTTTGAATTAGTGGATCTAAATGGTAAAAATCTTGGAATTTTTCATGCCAAAGATTTACGCGGATAAACCCAAGATTTTGCTTAAGTTAATTTTTTTATGCTTTTCAACTTTTTCCAGATTATTTCTCGATTTAAAATTCTCCCAAATAATCTTGGTTGTAACCGTTGAAATTAAACTGAAACCCATCGTTACGTTAGGGTTAAAATCAGTCGTAATATTTTTTTTTTGGTTTGATCTGGTCATCAAGAGATGTAAAGTGGTATACCATGTAAATGATAAATAGTATAAGTAGGTTTGACAGAATTTTTTTTTACAGCCTCATTTACAAATTTGGTTAATCTAATTTCACTCTCTATTGATTTGAGATACATACTAGCGTATGCATACATATTTACGTATAAATTGTATCAAACCTTAGCCAATTTTTTTTATATTGAATTCCTTTCATGGGTTTAGTTCGAAAACAAGACTTTTTTTTTCTTCACCCACATGGTCAAACCGTAGGTTTTATTAATCGTGCTTTTAATACTTTAAATCAAAAGGAGTACAGTAATTAAAATAATAAGTTGTGCTTACGCTATAAAAAAAAAAATAAATTTCCGAAAACAAAAGTTTACTAAAAACTAAAATTTTAATTAATAAAAAATAAGGCCAAGAAATAAAGAAGACTCTGTTACATTGTAAAATAAATAATCCTATTTTTTTTGGATTAATTCGGGCGTTAATATAATTGGAGGCTTCCATAATTTAGTTTTTTTATTAAAACGCAAAATTTTATATTTTTATACCATAAACCCATGTTGGTAAGTTTAACGCTTTATGAATTTTTATTAGGCCATTACTTAACCATGTGTTTCTTGCACGTTTTCAGAAAATTATATAATCGTAAATTTTGAAAATTAATCAAATGTACTGAAGCCTAGGGTCAAGACGGCCCTAGGCCATAATAAAAATCAGCCATACCCGTAATTTAACCGGCTCAACATAAAATCCGGAATTTATATACTAACTTTGGATCCATGATATAATCGGGGCTATAATTAATTCAGATCTACATAAATCCAGAAATTCATAAGGCTACCCGTATATATACTCTGAATTTGGTTCTGAAATTCCACCAAAAGATGCTTTGATTTTATTATCAAATATATTCAATTGAAATTCATCAACCTTATAACTGAATTAGGAGCATTATCGAACCTTAAAATTAACGTAGTTAATTTCTTTACAACACCAGTGGTATTTTATGATAAAATTAATATTGATTAAACCTGTTTAGCAAACATCATCGTTTTGGATAATATAACAAATACACCCCACCGAACGACAGGCCTGGCGAATCGACACGGAGTGAGATTGTAAGTACAAAAAACTTATTAAATTTTTGTTACCAAACAATACAGGTAAACGTACAATATTATTTTATCATATGCCCCACTGTGTTCTTAGAACTCTTGTAATTAAACATTTACCAAATACAATTTTTTTTGTTTTCCTGTTTTTGATTTTTTTTATTTGATTCTACAATTCTCCTAATTAATTTACTTGATCCCACATTGTTCATTGTGTTCCCCTATTATACACAAGTGTTCCGCTTTCATATTTTCCTATGGGAGAACATAAGTCTACATTGTATAAGAATTTATTTACTCATATTTTTTTTATATTCGCTTTGAGACGAATTAATCTTGTAAGTTAGACTTAAAAGAAATATTAATAATTGTTTTGTTAAGAATGTTAATAAAAATAATGTTTTGTAATTAAATAGTTATGTTTGCCTAATTTCTTAACTTACATTCGCGTTAGGGGTTTACTGAAAATAAGTGAAGGCAAATAGTAAACCAAGGTTGGGTAGGGCAATAAGAAGGATAACATCACCCTTCATTTAGCTTCCTTTTATGACTTTAATAGTAGTTCTGATTAATTTTGTACAGTTTAACAGCACGTAGAATATTTTCTTGTAATACGAGCGTCTCTGAGTGCGTTGACAAGACTCACTCCCCCATCCGACGAGAACTAGCCTTTGCCAGTACGTGCGAACGTCGACAGCTCAGAGGCATTTGGTTTTGGTACCGTTTATTACAACTGTTTATAAATATTATATTTAATTTACATTTTTGTTTTAGTATTGGACGGAATATAAATATAAAAATAAATATAAAGTACATTGAGCCATGCTTAGTCCAAAATCGTTTCCTGAAAGCCACTGATATCCACCTGAACCTAGAGTTTCCAAAGTGGTGCAATATACGTTGAACGCTTTCCATTTTTTAAACAAACAGTGTCTAAAATATATTTGAATGCATCTTTATTTAATTTTAATCGTTGAATAAAGCTATATAAAAAAAATATAAATTAATATAAATACAAAATTTTAAAATGTTCTTACCTCTTTGATGGAAGTGAAAATGGGTCGGATTCATCTCTTAAAAATCTCCTTTTTATACGCAACTGTTTTTTTTCCTCCTCTTCAATATTTATTGTTGAAAGAATTAAAACACTGCGACGAAACATATTTATTTATTAACATATAATAATTTTAATACCAAAACGACAATGAATTCATTGTCGTCTAGATATGCTTAAAAAACGCGCGACTATCACTCTTTTTTAACATGTTTATATTTTATATAAAGCTTAATACCTATCGCCAAAACGATAATCGTTTTATCGACATTCTTACATAAAGCAATGGTATCGCTGAAACGATGTCATTGAGTGACAGTGGTCTTACATAATTCAGGCCCAGGCATATTTTTTGTTTTTTTTTTCTATTAATTTAAACTGTTGTAAAGAAAAATAGTAAAAATTCTGTTGAATATATAAATTTTTCTACAAAAGTAGATATTTAACTCTATGTACAAGAACTAGTTATACTATTTTTATACACTTTTTACTAATTACAAGAATGCAGCGTTAACTTTTTACTTCTGCTTCTAAACTAATTATGCCTTAAGGTTTTGTATTTACAAAAATGCTCTATGAAATATGTTTTTATGTTGCCATATTGTTGTTTTTTATAATTAAAGATTGTAGGGCTTCCAGATTAATAATACAAATAGGAAAGGAGTTTACTAAAATAATAAGTTAATAAAAAAATTAACTACTGCATATAAAACGAAGTTTAGCTCTTTGAATTACAAAAATCTATCGGCTAAACTGGTTTAGTCGTCTAGCAAATTTACGCCGAAATCAGCCGCATTGTTTTGAGCCGGCCGACTTGGACCTCAGCCTTTTACTCTTTTAGACTTTAATTTTAAATCGAATTTGTCAAATGTTGTGTTTACGTGTTGGTGTTCTTGTCAGTGTGTGTATGTAACTCTGTGCGTATGCAAGAGTACATGACGTATAACCAATTGTGTGCAAATCACGTCAAATGGCATAACTTTTACCAGCATCACACTTGCAAAAGCATCACAAGCTAAGAACGACAAAGTTTTAGTTTAAAACAAAAATTAGAACATGCCCGATGAAAAAAGTTCCGATACATGTATATTAGAGTTCTTCATAAAAGTATTAAGTGGCTTTGACTTTTTAAAATGTTTTTTTCCACATGCGCGAGGCGTCTAAAAACGCTGATTTAGAGTCCCTTTTCCTGCAGAGCAAAAAATTCAAAAAGTTGTGACCATTACTCTCAGTTGGTAATACGTTATTACTGTGCGTGATTAAAAAAATATTTTTTAAAAGTTTTTGACAAAACAGAGTTTCCCGTCCACTCTATTGACTAAACGGTGCATTTTAAACACCGATAAAAAGTTTTCTTTTAATAATTTTTGGCGTAGATTCGAATGTCGGGTTAAAATTTCATATATATTATCCCCTTTTTGCTCTGTAGTAAAAGGGACCCTAAATTAGCGTTTGTGGCCAACGCGCGCATACGGAAGATAGCGCAAAAACCGTAAAGAAAGTGATGATATCCCAAATTCAAATTGTATCTAATGTATAAGACTTACTTTAAAAATGTTCGACACCTGTTGAACCAGACTTTAGATGCCTCTTATTTCTCAAGGTTTTATGAATTGAAATGAACGATGGACATGGTTAGGTTGATTATATATAAAAGCTATGACATGCAAAGTTTCCCGTTGAAACGTCTTTACCAAAAGAATTGATGACCATTTTTTTTTTTTTTTTTTTTTTATTATTGTTTTTATTTGCAATCTATCTTACAATATTAAGCAAATGTGATAATGTTTAGAACATAACATACTTATAGGTCTTCATTAAGACCAATAATATTAAAAATTTAAATGTCGAAAAATTAAAAAAAAAACTTGAGATACTCGAGAGTTTTTTCATTTAATTAATTTTTTTGCCCATAGTTTTTAAATTTCAGATCCAAACCAATACAAAGTGGAGTCACTGCACTTGGGAGATATATTCATTAAAAAAGGAATTTCCATACTGCTGCTTGGTAAAAAGCTGTATGGAGGGTTACAAGTAAAACCAAAATTTCCCGATTTTTTAATTTTCGCAGTTTTTTTCATAGGGTTTTTGCACTATTTAATGGAATTGTGTTTTGAGTACAGTATTTAAAAAATGGTGACATTTTATACAGTTTGAGGTATACTGGTGTAAATTTTTTGAAAATTTATGTTTTTTGCATCTGACATTCCCAATAATTTTAACATTTGGCTAGCGTATTGCGAGAATTAAGTTTCTTTGTAAACAGCCCATCCGATTCAAAAAGGCATTTTAAAAACTTTAAACGCAAAAGTTTTATGAACTTTTTAAAAAAAATTTTTAATTAAATTTTTTTTGCAATTTTTTTGAACAGAATTTTTCCGAATGTATCTTCGACATTTAATATAAAGTTTTGTATATTCACATAACACCCTACGACCAATGTCAATATTTTTTACCACGCATGTGAAAATTGATACGCATCTTAAACAGGAGGCCACATTAAATGTTGAATGTTGGACTATTCTATAATAAAAATATTTTGTATTTTCATGTACAAACAAAATTTTAATATACAGTATTATATTAAATTTATGTTTAACTTTTGTTTTTAAAGGGATAATTCAAATGTTTGTTAATGCTAAACTACCCATGTAGAAATTACCAACCGTACCAAGAAAATAATACTGGCAACCCACTGCTATTTTTGTAAAACCCACCGTGTTAAAAACTGCCAAATGCCCAATTAATATTGGACTATGAAAATACTATTTTGTTTGCAAAGTATGTGTTTTTGTGCCAACTGTGGCAAGTTCGATCAAACCAACGGTTGGCCACTGTTATCAATCGGGTAACAGGACAATACTGTCAATATTGTTATTCCCACGTTCTGCCAACGCAAAGCCGATCGTCGCCGACGCTTTGCCAACACTGTGCCGATTGTATTGTTCTGCCATGAAATTATATATGATCTCATATACTTATAGTTATGTAAATTATATATGTATGCCCGAGTAAAAAAGTTTATATAGAATTATATATGATGAGATATTTTTGGCAAAAATATAAGAGGATATAATTTGATCCGAAAAATGGGTATATTAAATTGTATCACTTTGGATCGAATTATATGTAACTAGATACAATTTAATAAACAGCAATCCAATTCCACATCTTACATCTAATTATATTATATTTGATACAATTAGATACATAATAGTCCAAATATATTTAAATTAAAAGATATTAATTTAAATTTATTTTCATCGGGATAAACATTAATTGCATTTATAGTAATTAAATGTGCTAAAGTCCCAAAACTTATTTAACAAATTGTGAAAAGCAATCTGATGTAGGCGTGTCCCTATCCGGATTTCATTCCTGCCCAAGGAAATCTTAAGGGGACTTTGTTATTAGAATTTCTAGAGATATTTGTTATGTTAAATCACAAACTTAATGAGAATTTCTTGTCCTCGCCTAGGAGCGAGATTCAAAATTTAAAATTTCAAAGAAAAAACAAAAACAACAACAAAAAATTGTCACAATTGGCTTTGTCATCTTCCAAATACTACTCTGTTTTTTTGACAGACCTAGACTACATTAGTGACGTTTATTCAAGTAAATCAACAATAGAAAATCATATGTTTTCTATTAGTGTCAGTTACATTTAAATTTGCACAAGCACCTGCATATTTGTTATTTAAATTTATTTTCATCGGGATAAACATTAATTATATTTGACCTCTATTAAACGGGTTCAAAGCACAAAATGTATGATTGAAATTTGTAAATAACTTAAATTTGATTTCTATTTTTTTAGGACATCAAATTTTCGTTTTAAACAAAATTGTTAATTTTAATTTAATTAAAAAAAATGTTTGGCAATATTAAAATGACCCAGTAAAATCAAAATAACAGGTTGCAGAACAACTTGTACTGTATTATTATGGATTATAATTTCTGTTTTCCAACCGATTCTTTTTATATGGAGTTTGTCCTTTTTGCAATAGGTTCTTTTCCTACAAACTAAAACAAGAACTGGTTCTAGAACTAGTTATATAACTGGTTCTAGGACAGTGAAGACTTACAATTTGACTCCCAGGAACCTGTTCCATGTAACCGGTGATAAAAGAAGCTGTTCTAAAACAGGAGCATAGGTATTCTGTTCTAAAAAATTTTGCTGGAGGGTTTGTTATTTGTATTGGAAATCGATTTCGCAAAATTGTAAACTATTTTCGTAAAATATTTTGCGATTTTTGAATTATATATAGTTACATAGAAACTGACTTAGGAAATTTTTTCATATTTGGATTATATATAAGTATGCCTTAAATGACAGAATACGTTTTTGATGTTTGTTTTATATATAATTATGTATTGGGTTATATCTAATTTTATTAAATCTTAATCAAATTTATCAGCCATGTATTATCATATATAAAATTCAGAATACTATTTTTTTATGCAAGATTAGATGTAATTGTATATCATTACATATGTCCACATATATAATTACATATATATCAAGCTATATAAACTTTATTCCTCGGGTACATACATACCATATTGTACATTATTCTATGGTGTAAACTTAAAAGGAAGTTTTTAAGTAAAACTCATGGTTGGTAAGCACTACCTTTTTAAAAAACGATAGTTGTCTATGACAGCGACCTCAATATCGATATAAAAATTTTAAAACTACGATACTATTCAAACCATGTATGAATTTGTTTCTGTGTATTACAATTTGTATTCTTCTAAATATTTAACCGCAACAACATGTTTAGTAAAACGTTTAAAGTTAAAAGCATAAAACATTATCGAAAACTGCACAAATTACCATTTTAACACAGTTAACAACTCTCTTAACCCTTTATGCCCGAATTTAAATGACAGCGAATTTTTTGGTAATTTTATGGCTTTAAACCAGGGATGGC
This sequence comes from Delia radicum, assembly GCA_021234595.1. Lineage (NCBI taxonomy): Eukaryota > Metazoa > Arthropoda > Insecta > Diptera > Anthomyiidae > Delia > Delia radicum. Next base: position 54,842,323 of record CM037855.1, on the reverse strand, counting down.
AGGTAATACCGTTAAAAATGCCAAATACCGTAGCAATACAACTAGCTGTCGTTATCCCTAAAAACCCGTTACCAAAATAAATAATAGAGAGATATAATTAAAATACCGTTAAAGAAATAATCTGTCAACGTCAGGAAAAATAATAATAGATATATTTCCCCAAAGTTTGATCATGAACAAGCCAGTAATTGGAATTCGGGCATAATGGGGCTAAAAATGTCGGTGTGCATTGACATTACTTGAATAACTGAAATAACGTTACCCTTAAAATACCGTTACCCAAATAAATTAAAACCCGTTATCCTTAAAATAACGTTACCGAAATAGCTAAAATATTTTTAACGCTAAAATACCGTTACTGAAATAAGTAAAATACCGTTAACTCTAAAAAACCGTTATCGAAATAACTTAAATATCGTTACCCTCAAAATTCCGTTACCGAAATAAAAGAAAATAGCGTTATCGCCCGAACAGGTTAAGACATCACGAAAATTTTAATTAAGCTTTACATCATTTTTTATAATTTTTTTATTTATTACACGATTTTTTAGTTTAATTTTAAATTTTTTTTTATTTGAAAAAAATGTGTTTTTTTTTTAGATATATGTACTTACAAATAACTGTCAATCTACTAGGGTTGTCAATTTTTGATCGAACGATTAATTTTTAAAAATTGTTCGAAAATCGTTAAAAAGTTAAATATATATTGGGAACTTCAAAAATGACACTTTGAGGTAAAATATTTTCAAAAAAATTTGTGATAATTACTTTTTAAAACAGATTACAATAGGTTTAAAAAGAGGAAACATTCAAGTTGAAAAATAAATTGTTCACTGTCTCTTCTGATTAAAACAATTCATTGTGAATGCTGTGATTGTCAAAACTCTACTTAGCCACAATCAGCGCTGTGTCGGCCGTGGCTCAACTCGCTAAGAGGTGATGCTAGAAGTCATAGCCTGTTATATGGCTGTGGATTTGAAATTCACTACGACACAAAGTAAAAAGTTTTTCATATAGAGCAATTTAACAATATATCAATTGACGCATAAATTAACCACTAACGATTCCTTGGAGGGGACGAAACTCCATTAGTCTGGCATATCCAATAGGTCCGTTAAATTTTTTCAATAAAAATGTTTTCTTCTTCTTCTTTCTGTAAAAATCTAACTACAATTTTTTTTTATTTCATGAAAAAAAAATTTATTTAAGGATGCATTTGAGGTTATGAAAACTTTACTTGCACCATAAAATTCAAAATCCTTAGAATTTGTTGTAGCTTTTTCGATTGAAGTATCCAGCTAATTAACATCTTGTATTTGATGTACGTTTTGGCGGAATTAATACAGCGATTTAGTTGCCATAAAACGAAATGGGTTTGGAAAAAAACTGCCACTGTAGCCGCTATGAATAAAATAAAAATTACTTTTTTGTACTTTATCAATTAAGTCCTTCATAAGGATTCACTCTAGACATCACCTTTTTAGATGCCTTTTTGCCTAGGAGGTGGATTTTTACAAAGTACCTCAGTTCACACAATACGCTAGCTAATTTCAAATATAATTGCGAGTGTCAAAATCAATAAGCATACATTTTAACAAAAAAAAATACCGCCAATTCCTTATAAGTTTGTGATGTTTGTATTCCGTTATTGATGCGCTGCCATCAACTTGGTATACCTCAAGCTACATAAAATTACACAACTTTTTTAATTATATTCTCAAAACTCAATTCCACTAAACGGCGCAAAAATCCTATAGAAAAAAATTTTGGTTTCACTGGTAAAAAACCATACACCGATATGGAAATTACTTTTTCGGTAAATTTATCTTATAAGTCTTGTGAGTCCAAAAGGAATTTCCCCAATGGAGTTTCCAAAATCCGCTCTATACAAATGTTTACTTCTGATTAGAAACTCACGTATCAAATATCAAGTTCCTACCATCAACGGTTTGGCCAGACCGCCAAGGGGATATTTCCCCCTTATTGTCAGAAATCCCATTAGTACAGATGTTTTCTCCCATCAGTACAGATGTTTTCTCAAACTTCAAGTTCCTCACTTTTGTGGTGCTGCCAGGCCAGCCAGGGGAAAACTTTTGCCCTTTTAGCCCCTCGCCGTGTTAATTTCCTAAAATCCCGTCAATACAGATAATCCTTGTTAATATCCAACCGTTTTTATTGCTATGGAAAGTGATTTTACAATATGGATATGAATTGTTTCTGTATTTAACTTTCTCCGGAAAAAAAGTTAAGTAGCTCTCATTTAGAAAAAAAAACACGCTTTAACTGGATTTCCCTTAAATTAAGCAAAAAATGTTGAAGAGTCAGCAAATGTTGAGTCAGGAAGAATGCTAATGTCAGCAAAATTTTTTTCTAAAATTAGCGAGCTGATTTTTAGCAACGAAATTAGTAGATTCAGCAAAAGTTTTGCTAACACTTAATAAACTAAAAATTAAAAAATCGTTGCAAAAAGTTAATGGAATTATTGCTGAAAATTCGTAGATTGAAAAAAACTCAAAAAATTTAGAGAAAAATTATACTTTAGTTGATTTATTTGCTGAAAATCTTGAAATTTTTTTAGTTATTAAAATATATAGAACAATTATATATGACCAAAACAAATTATCTTTCAACTACTTACATCAATGGTTGTCTGAGTGATGACATTTTTCTTGAAACGAAACAAAACGAAATAACAAAATATGATATATAAAACCCTTTTTTGTAATAAGAAAAGGAAACATACAAAATTACGTAAGACGTGTGTACTTGTCTCTCGCTTTAAGGTGGAATTACTCTTGCTGTTTCGTGCCGCAACGAATCAGCTGTTTCGTTTGTGGTTTATGTCTAGTACATTTTAAAAAAATCACGTAGCATAAACTAATGAACATAACTTCAGCCATATTATAGTTGCGCCAGTTTTTATAAGTACCTTTGCTCTTCCAGTGTCAGTCTTGTTTAAGATATTGTTAACGGAAGTCCTTAAAAGCAGTCAGTCCGAACAAATTAAATATTATTAAAAAACATAAGAATAGAAAAACAACGCAGAGGTGTTAATTGCTATGGTGATATTTTTAGCGGAAAGAAGGAAAAATATTGTAATCTCAACCCGGTCTACCATAGTAACCTAGGCAATAGTTAAATTGACACGCGTAAACAAGAAAAATTTTAAGAAATATAAAAGAAAAATTTAAACAAAATACACGTGCTTTTAAGTCTGTAGTAATAAATTCTAATAATATGGTGATAAATGATGACGAAATTTCTTTTCATGATTATAAAATGATAACTAGGACAATAATATGGTAATAGTGCAAATATCATGATTGTTACAAACATGTTATGATCATTATAAATGTATTGTGAAATTGTATTCTTAACAATATTTTAATGCGTACTTATGCTGTAATTACGTGTTTCCATTACTTTATTTTTCCTGACAAAATAAGATTTTTTGCTGAAAAAGATAAAGTTTAGTTTTGCTGTTTTAGATACTAAAATTAAAAATGTATGTTAACATCGCATAGCGACAAAATAAATATTTATGTAAATCCTTAATAACACAAATCCTATTCGTCAGCCCAAAGACAATTTGATTACTTAAATTATTTTAAAATAAGTTTATTTAAATGTGTAAATTATAAAATAAATAAATATACGTTTTTACTAAAACACGCATAACTTTTTAATCTAGCTTTAAAAGAATGCTGAGAGAATAATGCAGGAATCATACTATGATAGTTTTTAAATAATTCAATACACATATGATAATATTGTGATCAATTGGGAGCCATAATATGGAAATCTAATCATCATATTATGATTAAGAAAAATATAAGAGTATGGTTGTCATAACCACAACATGGCAGTGGCAGTCATAAATCCAAAAATGTATGATGCTCTTCGAATATGGTTGCTCCGACCGTGCTTTTTCTTTGCGTTCAACGAACATTTAGACTAAAGAAGAACCAAAGTACTCAACATCTGTTTAATTACATATGCCAACTGGTTTTAAGAGAAACATTTTTTTTTAGGGGTTTTTATTATATTTAGTATATATACATATATATTTAGTATATATAAACAAAATTTTGTGTTAGTTATACAAAACTTATGCACAGAATACATTAAACAACACAAATTAACTTTATTTAATGTAATTAAAATTGCTTAAAATCATAAAAATTAATTAATTAAAAGTGCCACTGTTAACATATTTGTTTCGAAACTCTCTTCAAAGCAGTTCAGGGTTTTAGAAGCGACCGTTGGAAACAGCTTGTTTTACAAATGACACACCCAACCCTTATAACATTCGTAATTTATTCAAAATTTTCAATTTTAACAATTAAATAGTTGCTTAGTCCCACTATAGATAACATATTTTCTATCCGAGATTTGTCCATATCCGGGAAATGTAATTATATCTAATTAGATATAAATATATCTGATTTTAAAAAGTTTTAGCAGATAGTAGATGTGGTTTTAGTAACTTGAAGTTATGCTTACAAGTATTTAAGTTTAAAATTAAACAATTTTAAAGACCAATATTTTTTTAAATGAAACAAACAACGAAATGATTAAAAATTATCAAGAAGAAATGTATTATTAATTTCTCAGTAGCTGAGAGATTTCCATTCTCTTTATTTGCTAACTTTTATCCTATTAATGATTTAACATAAATCCGTTGTTAAAATGCTAATTTTTTCTCCAAAAAAAAAAGTATATTCAAAAATAATAATAATATAAAATCGAAATTAACCACTAAACAATCGAAATGAATTGGTTTAACCTTTATAGTAATAAAGGTTGGGGTAAGGTTTTTTTTTTTTAATAATAACGGTTATGATATTTGATTCGGTTACGATATTCAATTTGAATAGGTATTTTAGCGGTTACGGTTTTATAGCACACAAATTGTGCTATCAAAATATTTTGTTAAACCAATTTGAATTTTGAGCTTAAGAAAAACTACTTTCCTATTACAACTTTGTTTGACTGACGAAGTTTCAAGCGTATTTTAATAATACAAGGTTTGCTACAAAAGTATTTATTTCGGTTGCCCTAGATAATTTTGCCAAAATACTAAACAATAATATTTTCGAATTTACAAAACGTAATAAGAAAATAAAATTCGGCATAAATAACACATTTCACACTAAAATATCTTTGTTTGAAAAATGTGTAAGTCTTGAATATTTTGCGTTGTTATTGCAAGAACTTAAATTTTATTTCAATTTAAAAGCTAATATCTAATCTTTAATAAAATGCTAAAGACATTTGATAAGATCAAGCGAATCAAATCGTGTATCGACCATCTCTATTTTAAAATGTTATTGTACTGGATAACGTCTAGGGTTGTCACTCTATTAAAAATTATTCGATTAATCGAACGAACAATTTAAAACATACGATTTTCGAATAACGAATAAATCGCATAAATTTTGACAACTAATCGAATAAAATGAATAATTTTAAAAATACTTCTTTTAACAAAACATTTCCGAAAATTTACCAATTTTAGAAACATTTGTATAAAATATTGTAATGCACAAAAAAAGTGAAAACTCTATTAAAGAAATAACTGAAATTTTAAAAATTTATTAATTTGGACTCTTAAATAATGTGCTAATATACGTCATAAATAACAGTCCTTGGTATATGGTTCCAAGGAACAAATGATACAAATTTAACTTGTAGTATCAATTTTAATAAAAATTTATGAAATTTAACGCGTTGATTTTAAATTTAATGGCTTATTTTTTTAAAACATTGTTTTTATAGCAGTTTTTTTGTTTGCCCTATATGTTATAAGTAGGGCAACCAAAATTAAGCTAGAGCTTGTTTTTTATTTGAAAGAATATAACTTATATAACTAAATACAAGTTCTGTTTATTAGATTATGAAAGCTTTAAGCTATATTTTTTAAGCGTTTTTTATTGCTTATTTTTTCATATTTGCTAATGTTAGCTTATTTTTTAAATATTATTTGGTGTATCAACAAATATTTATTTTGATAAACCAGTTTGATATTTGAAGCTTAAGAAAAATATTTTCTATTGCAACTTTGTTTGGCGGACTAAGTACCAAAGAACAAATTTTACACAAATTTTATTTTTAGTAACGATTTTGAGAAACAGATTTTAAATTCATCGGTTTATTTTTTTAAAAGAAACTAATTTTTTTATTTAAACTAATTATTTCTTATTTCACTGTTTTTCGAGTTTTTTATGCGCTTAAATCATTGTATTTAGAGCTGTTTTTTGGTTGCCCTAGTTATAAGTAACTTGCCTTAATTTCATATTGCAAAACTCTTTGCCAGATAATACAAATATTTGCTAGGTAGTAACGCAATAGGTATGTTTGATTACATCTCTAGTTAAAAAATGATAAACTTAAAAAGTTTAAGCAAATTGCAAAAAGAAAATTCTTTTCAAAAGGGTTTTAAGAAAATGATATACAAAGTAATTAATAAAAGCAATTCAATAATAAAATTCGCAAACTTCACGCCAATTACGAATTTCAGAAAGAAAATCTAGAACAAAATGTAATGTAAACAGACTTAATAGATATATCAAACAAACTCATTTTTAAATACTTTAATCATTACACAGTTCAACAAAATCAGAAATAGTTGATGCATCGGCCTATCTTTTTTAACAGACTTTGGGACTTAGATCACGAATATGGCCATAAATCAATTGACATTGATTTATTGAAAGAAACGCTTGGTAACCGCATTTTTTCACGTTTCGGACCCGTGAATTATTCTCCAAGATCGTGCGATTTAACGCCGCTGGACTATTTTCTGTGGGGATATGTAAAGTCGCTAGTCTACGCCGATATGGAGGACAACGTTCGCCGCGTTATTGCCAATATAAGGCCGCAAATGTTTGAAAAAGTCATCGAAAATTGGACCTTCAGATTAGACTACGTCCGAGCCAGCCGTGGTGATCATATGCCAGAAGTCATGTTTAAATTATAATGACAGAAGATTATCTTTCGAATAAAGAAAATTTCATGTCAATTTAAAAAAATCATCTTTGCTTTATTCCATTTCAAAGTTATATACCTCTAAAAATAAAACACCCTTTACATGTGTTTATTATACGTCTTATGTTACGTCATTCACATCATATTTTAATGTGTGAAATATAATAAAATATAAAAAAAGAATGTTTCTAATTGAATGTGATATTGGTAAAAATATTGGCAAAGAATTTCGCGGGTGGCACTGGCAAAACACCTGCTTTGCAAACAAAATAGTTATTTTCTATTACAATATTAGTTGTACCAGTGGTAATTTTTAGCACGGTGGGTTGTACAAAAATAGCAGTGGTTTGCCAGTTCTATTTTTCTTTTTTGCGAGAAATCCTCATTAATAAAATTCAGATAAAAACATTTAAGTATATTTAACACATGTTTTCTAATAAATATTACAAGGTTTTAGTTAATTGAAATGCGTTTTTGTAAAAAAATAACGATTTTATAAGATGACTGTTCAGAACTATACTTTTTATATTTTCTCCATACTAAATTCATACAAAATTAATTTAAAAAAAAAAAGTTATAAAAATTGTACTTCAGATTGAATTTTCTGAAAATGTTAATGTTTTTTTTTTTTGATTAAATGAATGGAGTGTAATATAAATTAACATCATGTGCTAAAATTTTGAAAAAATCGATAAAGGGGTTTTATAATATTCACAAAATAGAAAAAATAAGTCAAGTTTTAACTTTAATTGCAAGGATATCCTATATCCTTCAACCAATCGCAAGAAATTAATATGGTACTTAAACCTCAAAGTCCATACTGTGAAACGCTATTAAAAATTATTCGTAGTTTAATTTTAAAGAAAATACTTGATTTTTGGTAAAAGTTAAATTCACGAGTATTTTGAAAAGTCTACCTAATAACAAAATTTGGAGTTCACATTCGTGATCTACGACCTAAAATCTATCGGAATTTATAAGTCGCATCTCCGATGCATTTTTAGTGTTTAACTGTGTTAATGTAATTTTTAAATAAAACAACTCTTTTTTCTATCACTTGCTAAAAATTAACAATTCTCATTTTTCAACACAATATTTCCACCACCGCACTTCTGTTCGGAACCACGCTTGAAAGAATGTTTATAGCTTGCTGTTGTTGATGGGCATCGTTAATACATGGGGGGGATACAAAAGCATGCAACTGTTGTCTAATGTTGACATAACCGTATTGGACACCGGTTATATATACCAGTGATGGGCAAGTGATCAGATTTTGAGTGATTCACGTGAATCATTAGTAAGCGTGAGTGGATGCTTAATTTATTCATGTGAACGTTTATGAGTGAGTATGCGTTAGCAAAATGTTTAAGTGGTCCATACGATTGTTGCCGAGATTATATTTGTAGCTCTTTGAACACAAAATGAATGGCAAAATTACTTTTTCCAAGCAATTTCAAATTTAAATTATCTCTTAATTTTTTCTACCCGGCTAAAAATGTTCATATATGGATCGATAAAGGCTCAATGTATGTTTGTACATGCTCATAAACATGCATGCGTGACCCTACATGGATACATACATCTCCATACATGCTTTCATATGTCTCCATACATGTGTGTTAACGATATTTGAGGTAATATCTGCATCTTTGTCCATGATCATGTGTGATCATAACCAGGGATGACAGGCAATACCGCTGCAACACCGATATCGATTCGAAACACTTTAAACTGACTATCGTTATCCCTAAAATACCGTTACCGAAATAATTGAAATACCGTTATCCTTTAAATAGCTTTACTGTTATAACTAAAATACTAATATCCCTATAACACCGTTACTGATACAGCTAAATTCCGTTATCGCTAAAACACCATTACCGAAATAATTGAAACAGCGTTATCTTTAAAATACCGTTAATAAAATAATCTGACAAGATAAAAAAAAAATAATCAATGCAAATAGATCAATTTTCTCAAAGTTTGATCATAAACTAGAAAGTCATTGGTATTCGAGCATAATGTGACTAAAAATATCAGTGTGCATTGGATTATCTGAATAATCAAGCTGTCACTATGATCGAAAAGGCTGTCACTATGATCGAAAAGGCACTGGAGGCGAAGCAAATAGCCTTGTGTGCTTTCGTTGATATTCAGGGCGCTTTTGACAACACGTCCTACGATGCGATTAGGACTGCGATGTTGAGGAAAGACATCCCCAGTGTTATCGTTAGTTGGACTCTGGAGATGTTGACCTCTAGAGTCATTACATTCGGCATCGGGAACACTTCTAGGACCATAGGGGCGACTAGGGGCTGTCCTCAGGGTGGTGTGCTATCGCCTATGCTGTGGACTCTGGTCATTGATGAGCTGCTTGAGCAGCTTAATGACCTGGGTTTCAGAACCTACGGATATGCTGACGATCTTGTTATTTCTGTCACAGGCTGGGATGACAGGACAATTTCTGAGCGCATGCAACAGGCTCTGAACTTTACCTTAAAGTGGTGCCAGGAGCAGGGATTGACTATAAATCCCTCGAAAACCATCCTGGTGCCCTTTACTAGGAGACGTAAGTTATGTCTCACTGAGCCATCGCTTCAGGGGACGAGGATTTGCTTCTCTGATAGCGTTAAGTACTTGGGGGTTATATTGGATATGTCTCTGAATTGGAGTAAGCACCTTGATATGATCTCTAAAAGGGCCACTAGGGCAATGTTTGCCTGCCAGAGGCTCTTTGGCAAGACCTGGGGCCTTAGACCTCAAATGGTCTACTGGTCTTTTAACACCATTGTGAAACCGATGGTCACATACGCCTCTTTGGCGTGGTGGACAAAGGTTGAACAACTCGGGGCTCAGATGACTCTTAAGGGGATTTATCGACTGGCATGTATTGGTATCACTGGTGCCTCAAAATCATGTCCGTCTGATGCCATTGGAGTCATGCTGGGTATTCCTCCTTTGCATATTTCTGTAAAGGAGAACGCGTGCATGGGATCCCTAAGGCTGCGGGAGATTGGCAGCATGAGGAGTGGGGATCTGAAGGGGCATCTTGAGATTGCGAAAATGTTCGCTGATGACCCGGTTATTAGGGTCAGTGACAAGATACTGCCTGTGCAAGTATTTGTTAGGCACTTTGTTGTTGTGATTTTCGACAGGAGCATGTGGTTGAATGGATCTTGGGTACCGGAGGTTGGTGCACAGGTCTGGTTCACGGATGGCTCGAAACAGTCGAACATGGATACGGGGGCGGGTGTCGTCGGACCCGGATTTCAGCGTGCTCTGCCCATGGGCAAATATCCCTCCGTTTTTCAGGCTGAGGTCTTCGCTATCTGTATCTGTGTGGAAGAGTGTCTGCGGAGGAGGACACGGGGGGCCACGATCTACATTCTATCTGACAGCCAAGCGGCACTTGGTGCCTTGAGGGCTCAAGATGTGTCGTCTGGTCTGGTTAAGGAATGTATCGACTCTCTAAATCGTCTAGGACTTAACAACTCCTTGACACTGGGCTGGGTTCCAGGCAATGAGGGGCATGAGGGCAACGAACGGACTGACTGTCTAGCCAACTGCGGAGCTCGTCGACAATTCATTGGCCCGGAACCCTTCTGTGGCGTACCCAATGGGTATGTCAGAGAGAAGCTCAGAAGATGGAGGGAGTCGGAGTTTGGGGCCTATTGGGCCAGATCGCCTGGGCAGCGACAGGCGAGGCTGTTTATATCTCCCTCTGGGGAGAGGTCGCGGAAACTCTTGTCTATGACGAGGGGCGAACTAAGGACCGTAACGGGTTACCTCACAGGACACTGTGGCCTTAGGTATCAATTGTACAAGATGGGACGATCCTCTACGGATACGTGCAGGTTTTGTGAATTGGAACCCGAGACCTCTGAGCATGTTCTCTGCAAATGTCCGAGGCTCTCCGACAGGAGGGTGCGTTATTTTGGTGATCGAATAGTGACGCCATCGGACGTTTGGAACTGTTCACCTGGTAGGATAATTGGCTTCGTAGGGAGCCTGAACCTATAGGGTGTATTCGCTCGCAGCACAAAATACCAATTTCTGGTCGCGGTGCATAGTGCCACTATAATCTAATCTAATCTAATCTGAATAACAAAACTAACATTACCCTTAAAATACCTTTACCGAAATAACATAAAACCCGGTAACCTTGAAATAACGATACCGAAATAATCAAAATACCTTTACCGAAATTACTAAAATACCGTTAACGCTAAAAACCAGTTGCCGAAATAACTGAAATATCGTTACCTCTAAAATAGCGTTACCTAAATTAAAGAAAATAGTGTTACCCTTACCAAATCGAATCGGTTTCCATCTATGATCATAAGACACGAACTTTAGGTTTTATATTAGCGGCATTCATAATAAGCTTCGTATTTGGTGTATAAGTACACAAAGTGTATTTACAGGTACAGAAATTGACAATCGTTGCCGCATTTTCGTTCGTTTCCTCTCAAATTCCCCGTTAATTTCTTTCGAAAAATATTCTAATATTTATAAAATAGAATATTTTATTATAAATAATTCAGTTTTTTAAATGTTCTAAACATTCAAATAAAAATACAAAACCAATTGTTTAATAAACTTGCCAGGGTGGGCAACACATTGACACTAAAGTTATAAAAAACACCAAGCTTACACTACATTCGACATTACATGAATATTATTTATTAAACATTAATTTTATTTATTAAAAATTCAATGCGCCAATGAAAAGGTTTCATTAAAATTTGTTTCATAAAAATTGTGAGGCTTTTTCATAAAATTAAATACATTTTTAATTAAATTTGTGTAGAATACTTCATTAGTTTAGTGAAAAATTTCATTAAAACTCGTCTAAGAAAATTCGTAGTGCACAATTTTGAATGTATATTCCTTAAAAAAGAAAGAAATTCCCGAAGTATTTCCCGGGATTTCGGGATTGAAAAATTCCCGACACTTCATTAGTTTAGTGAAAAAATTCATTAAAACTCGTCTAAGAAAATTCGTAGTGTACAATTTTGAATGTATACTCTTTAAAAAGAGTGAAAAACTGTAATGGAGATTTATGTATCCATGTAGCGATGTACATACATGAATGTTTATGAGCATGTACACCCAAAAAATAAGTAGAAAAGTTAGTAACACATCTTGTAAATCAAATATACTATTTTTCAGCAAATTTTTTGCTGAGATTATGTTTTCAATTAAAATTTTAGTTATACTTATTCAGCACTATACTGTTTTGAACTAATGTTTTAATAATATTTTCCTAATGTTTTACTAATTTATTTTGATAAAAAAAATTGTACTAAAAAGCACATTAAAAGTGTGTACGACAACCATATTGAAAGATATACATGAAGTAGATGTCGTGACTTGTCAAGATGTAAAAAGTATAACTATTGTAAGACATATACAAATCAACCATGGAAGATTTTTGTATCTGTTTTTTCATACATAATGAAACAAAAAGACGCCAACAATGTGCGGATTAAAAAAACTTAAATTTGTACTGTCACCGGCTTGTCAAAGTAATTGTCTATTAATTAATTAAAGACAAAATAAAATATTTAATTTTAATAAAGATTAAATGTGTATTTGTTAACTAAATGATTATAGTGACTACACTCAGGGAACTTCTGCTTTAAAAATATGTAGTTGTTTGGGTTGTAATACAGTTTCTTTATTTTTAATGTAAATGTAAGTCATTTGTAGAACAAATTAAAATATTTCCTAACCTTGTAGTTCATTTAAAAAACTACACACATCAAATGACTGTTTTACGATTTTACATTATTTTTTACCGTTGTTTTTTGTTATTTAAAAAAATAAAAAAAAATGAATGTTTGTTTATGTTTTACTACCATGTGGTTCATTTTTTCTACAATTGTTAGTCATTTTTTGAACATTAAAAACAAATGACAATGTTAGTTGAATTTACTGTAATGTAAGTCGTCCTTTCTTTAAGTGAAATTTCATTTGTTTTCAACTACAATTCAAGTGGTCTTTACCTACATAGTATTCTAAGTGTATTAATGTAGTGTGGTCAAATTGCAAACAAATATACGTACAAGTAGACAGAATAAGCGTAAGATAAGGACACACATCTTACGTAATTTAGTATGTTGCCTTTTTCTTAGTGAAAAAAAATATGTTGTATATTTCATATTTTGTTATTTTCTTTTGTTTCGTTTCTAGAAAGATGCCATCACTTAGACAACCATTGATGTTTGTTTATGTTGTATAAAATTATTTCTATATTTTCAGATATTAAATTAATTCGTGTCGTCAATTTGGGATTATGAACATCTATATATTTTGCAACGTATTGTAAATTACTTTTGAAAGAATGACAAAAACATTGTTAAGATTTTCAGCAAATAAATGAACTAAAGTATAATTTTTTTTTAAATTTTTTGCGTTTTCTTCAGTCTACTAATATTCAGCAATAATTTTATTAACTTTTAGTAAAGATTTTGTTAACATTAGCAATTTTTTTTAAGCACCCTTCTCACTCAGCAACATTTTTTGCTGACTTTACTAACTTTTTTAATGTACATTGAACCTTTATAGATCCACATATGAAAATTTTTAACTGGGTAGTAATTTTTCAATTTGTTATTTTGCATGATTCACGTAAATCACGTGAGCGTGAGTAAATGTGATAGTACGTGATTGTATTTATTTTCTTGTGAGCGTGAGTGAGTAACTGTGAGTCAAAATTTACTCATGTGCCCATCTCTAATACATGCTACATATAGCAGAAGTCGTTACAACACGTAAATTCAAAAGTGAAAATTCATAACACACACACACACACAAAACCAACAATATGAAATTAATTTATTAGTTTGATGTTATTTTAATAATTTTTAACATAAAAACTCAACAATTTTCAGACTGAAAATGAGATGACCAGAATATACTCTTGGATGGAATATGTGTTAAATTTGACCGGAATAAAAGGTGACAAGCACTGTGAGCTTTTCATTCGGTATATGTATTTATGTATGTATGTGTTATTATTATGGATGAATGATTTTTTTTTAATTTTATCTCTTTTTTTTTCAAAACAACATCAAAAACCAGCAACTTGTGCAGATTTTACAAACATTTTTCAATAATGTCACGTTTGGGGAATTAGAGTTTTCCAACAATATCCAAAAATTAACCATTTAGTTAATGGAAAGTAACCGAAGTATTAACATTAAACAGTGGAAGTTTTGAAATCATAATAAATTTAGAGTCAAAATCTAAAAGCATCTTAACAGAACTATTTACTGTAATCTAATTATTTGTAATTTATGCGTAACGTGGAAAATAAAATCAAAACAATATGAAAATTATATAAAATTAAAAGAAATTTAAGAACAAAAAAAAAATGATGATCAATATAATATTCTTCGGATTAATTTGTATCTCTACAGCACAGCAGAACCACGTCAATTTGAAACAAGGAACTTTAGTTGGGGTAATGTTAAAGTTTAAAAAAGAAAACGTTTAAATGTCGATTAGCCTGAAAAAGCGACGAAAATTAACCCAAAATCATTTTTAAATATATCAAATTGCTTTCGCCTTGGTCCCAAATGTTCCCTTTCTCTGAGCGTTTTTTATGACTCATAAAAAAGCACCTTAATGAGAGCATTTTGGATTTTTTAATGTTTTAATTGGCCCATAAATAAAAGTCAAAAGCTCCAAAAATTATAATTCGCACCCACGCATATATGGGTTAACAAAAATTTTTTTAAGTGAACTTTGTATTTTTGATCAACAAATTGTATTTATTTTTCAAGGTAAATTATCACAAATAAATTATAATTTTTTTATTAATTTAAAAAAATAGTTTTCAACTTTATTTTACACGAGAATAAACCGCTATCACATCAAATCCGTTGGCGGTTTAAAGTTTAAATTTAAAAAAAAATTAAAATTATCTGATTTATTTAAAAAAATGTTCGCAAATGTATGGCACAATTTAATATTTTTGGCGTTTTAATGGAAATTTACTTCCAAAAAATATTTGTCAAAATGTGTGGCAGGGTCGTAGCCAAAATGATTTGTAAATTTTTGAAAAATATACTTCAAAAAATATATTTTTGTGAAAAGTTTATAATTTTTAAAATTAATATAGAAAAATCTTTACAGTGCATAAACATAATACATAATAAAAATAAAGATGGTTATACATTTTTTAAAATTAATATAGAAAAATGTTCACAGAATTAAAAGATTTTTTAGTAATTAAAATGTTGTCGAAATTATTAGTCGTTTTAAAATTTTTTTAGTCCCTGTTTTAGTCCAGCAAAGCTTTTAATAAGAAAAAAAAAACTAACGACTCTAACCGATGTTTACCACAAAAACCTCTAATTTGGATTGGTCTATGATGACAAAAATAATCGAACGTTAAAAATTTTCATTTAAAATTTAAGAAAAACTTAACTGTAACAATTTGCGGTTTTTTGCTGGACAAAGTATATTTTAAGCCATTGAAGTTTTTTTTTTATAGAAAAAGCAAGAACTTTTTAAAAAACCAAATTAGTTCTGAAACATTTAGTTGAAAACATTTATTTTTGTTAGAAAAAATACATAACTCTAAATTGTTCTGCTACACTAATAGCAATTAGTGAGCATTCTTGCTAAAATTACTAAAAATGTGTTCAAAAAGGCATTGTTAAATATTAGTTACACACAGAAAAATAAAGTGCCAACCGAATTGAAAAGTGTATATAAATGGTAACAACATATAAATTCTGTTAGTACTACGATATTTACATTAGATTTATGAATATTTTGGGTGTTGCTACTAAAATTGAGTTGAATTAACCGCACTTTGTTGTAAAACCTAATGTTCACTTTTAAAAACCGACTGAAATTCGAAATAACCGTATTTGAGTAGTAGCAACCGAATTTCAGTTGGTAAATAGCTAAATTGTTCTCTGTGTGTAGATATAAAAAACAAAAATAAAACTTTTAAATCTACAAAAATATAGTTATATTTAAGCTAAATTTAAGATAATTGAAATTAACAAAAAAAAAAAAATTTGCTAAATATTAGTAGCCAAACCAAATCACAAAAAATTTTCAGTTTTTTTAAGATTTCTTTTATGCGAATTAAAATATGGCATTCTGAAATCGGAAGTTTTAAATTTTTTTCTTTAATTTTACCTAAACTTTATTTTAATGAAAATTAAATTTATTCAAGTTCGACAATATTTTTCTAACAAATAATCTATAGAGTTTTTGTTTTCAAATTTATTAATTGACCACTTTCAGTAATGTGTTAATAGATATATTTCGGGAATTTTCTAGGTTCCCATCATTAGAACACATTTTGAAAGAAGTGACAATCCCATGCAAAACATCAAACATTCATATATCCTAGTTTTCCCACTAAATTAGAACTAATATATGAGCCCGAAGTTAAAGATTATCGCCATTGATCAAAAATAAATTGAAACCTTGTTCGTTATGTAAACAAAACAAAACATGTGTGAAAATAAAAAGGAGAATAAAAACAAAAAGCGTGTATTGTATATCTACCAAAGGTAGAGCTTGCACATAACAAAAATAAATTGATATTTCGTGTCAATCTATATCCGTATCTGATCACATGATACAAGTGAAAACATATTAATCAGGATTTAGAATCACTTTAACAAATGACTACCAGAGTAAAAACGTTTACATATAATGATGCATTATTTTATATAAATATATATATTATTATATGTGAATACATATGTTTGTATATGTTTATATATAAAAAGTTATTCCTCTAAATCTTTTAATACGATGGCACATATAATTACATCTTATTACGTATCGACCAATATATAAAGTATATGACATATATGGTTAATCTAATTATGTACGAATATGTATATGTAAAGGGTGTTTTTTTACAGGTATAGAACTTTAAGTTGGCAACACTTTTTTAACTGTCGGCCATTTTTTCAGCTGTCAAGTGATTTATGGTTACTTTGGTTTGGCATTTCAACATGAATAGACTGACGACTGAACAACAAATTGTACAAATTTATTTGAAAATCATGGTTCTGTTCGAAATACGTATCGCGCAAGAATTTTGCGAATTTTGTTTAGCGATGAAGCTCACTTTTGGTTAAATGGATACGTCAATAAACAAAACTGCCGTATTTGGAGTGATGATAATCCTCAAGGGTATGTTGAGACACCGTTACATCCAGAAAAACTGACTGTTTGGTGTGCTTCATGGGCTGGTTTAATCATTGGTCCGTACTTCTTTAAAAACAATGGTGGTCAGAAGGTTACAGTCAATGGTGACCGCTATAGAGCCATGAGTACTGACTTTTTCGTCCATCAATTGAACAACCATGATGTGCAGGAGCTGTAGTATCAACAAGACAGAGCAACATATCACACAGCTCGTGCCACAATTGATTTATTGAAGGAAACGTTTGGTAACTTCATAGCTTCACGTTTCGGACCGTGAATTCGCCTCCAAGATCGTGCAATTTAACGCCGCTGGCCTATTTTCTGTGGGTATATGTGAAGTCGCTAGTATACGCCGATAAGCCCGAAACGGTCAATCGTGGACTTGGAGGACAACATTCGCTGCGTTATTGCCAATATACGACCACAAATGTTGGAAAAAGTCATCGAAAATTGGACCTCCAGATTAGACTACGTCTGGCTCGGCGGTTATATGCCAGAAGTCATATTTAAATTATAATGCCAGAAGATTATCTTTCGAATAAAGTAAATTTCATTTCATTTCATGTCAATTTAAAAAATTCATCTTTGTTTTATTCCATTTCAAAATTCTATACCTCTATAAAAAACACCCTTTATAATAACATATAGTGTAATAGTAAAAAAAAATTATTTCATTTTGGATAAAATGATATATTGACCTATTCATAGTTATAAATCGTTTCATACCAGAAAAATTTAGATCCTCTTTTGGATAAAACTATATATTGCAGCATTTAAAGTATAATTTCCGAATTTCGTCACGTAGTCAAACGGGCAAAGATGAGTTTAAAAGTTTGGCAATGCTAAGCATATTATGGGAAATACATTTATAAAATTTCCATAGATTAATTTTAGTTCACCACAGCATCATTTAGTTTGAGGCAAGTCATTGCATTTATTACTTGTTTAAAAAAAATGCTCCTTCTTTATGAATACGTTTTTCCCCCAAATCCCTCTTTTACTAATGCATATTATACGTATAAACATATAGAAATTATATTTTTAGTTGTAAACAATTTTGTTTTGTTATTTCGTAATTTAAAGAAATGTTAAGTGTTTAAAACAATATTTTTATTTTATTATGTAGTATAATTTTTTTCACATTTATTTTATATGAAAACAAACACATAAAAATATGAAGTCCTAATTTAAAAAATAATTTTTATTTTTATTTTTAAAGTTTTACTCAAAATTATGCGTTATATATTTTGATATAATTAAATCTTCTATTTAATAAAAAAAAAATAATATTAAACTTAATACAATTATATATGACCAAACTAAAAAAGATATGTTACCGAATAATTTTTTTCACTGGAGGTTAGCATTTTTATTTTTGGTGCTTTCAAAAACGTCTCTAAGGGCTTAGATCTGGCACCAAATCTGGACAGAGATCATGAAATCATTTTAGATATGAGCAGATACAATATGACCAGATCTGCTCATATCTGGAAAAGAAAATTTTCCAATTTCTAGCTCCGTTCAGATATGTACAGATCTGGTCAGATCTGGCCATAAAGTGTATCAGAAATTACTTATCTGATCCTATATGTTCAGATCTGTCACAGGATATAATTAGATTAAATCACATCTAATTAGTTTCAATCATATCTAATTAGATATGATCATTTCCAATCTTTTTTGCACGGGGATTTAGCAGAGTAAATTGTTATTTTTTATTAACTAAAATTCAACAAGTAACATTTTCTAAATTTAACGATTTTGTTTCTTCTGTTTTTATTTTACTATTATTTAGCAAAAAAAAAATCTGATAACTTGAGCAAAACATTCTGCATTATCATTTTAAACTAAGTTTTAGTAGTTCTTTATACTGTTTGTACAGGTTCTTTATACTGTTTCTACGAGTTCTTTATACTGTTTCTACGAGTTTATCAAACTAACTCAAAATCAATAGAAAAACAATTTAATTCTCATGATTTTTTTGAACACCAAAATTTGAATTTTCATTCTATCTTTTATAGAACAATTTATGTTTAAATTTGTATATTTTGTTTGCACCCTTTATTTTCAAAGCGGAAAATTATGATTGTTTTATAACATTCAGAAACTTTTCAAATATTTCAAGAAATTTCATTATTTTTTGCTGACATTTTATCATTGCTCATATGTTTTTGGGGGGTTTTGCTACCTAATAAACCAATTCCATGTTATTAATTAAAAGTCATCGTTTTGATTAATTGAGTAATCGAATTAAGACCGAAATAGGCAGAAAAAAGTTTGAACCTTAAATTTCTAATAAAAGATTTGATTTAAATTAAATAAAATTTGTTTCTAAACAAATATTTAATTGAATCAATAAATATTTCAATTGAATTTTAAATATATAAATACATATTTTATTTTGAACATAATTCTGAAAATATTTTTTCATACACTGTAGCTTAAATAGAAAAATATAAAGTACCAAATGCATTTGAAGTTTACAAACAAAACAAGCATACAAACACAAATCCACAAAACAGACACAGCATTACTAAAAACAAATATAAATACAAAAGTGTCGTTCACACACTTTTTTTTGAATATGTAACAAAATTTTTTGTAGATAGTTATTTATAGATTTTTTTCTTTTTAATTTTCAATAAAAGTTTTAATTAATATTAGCAAAATCAATTAAAACATTAATTGATTCAATAAATTTTTTAATTGAAACCGGTTTTCAGCTTTTTCTGTGTATCGAAATTATTTTTTTACACTTTCTGTTTCGAAGCAAAGACTTTTTTAAGTGAAAATCGCTATTTTTCTTTTCACTAATTTTCAGTATAAAATTTAATTATTAAAATACTTTTCCGGCCAGATTTGGGGTTTTTTGTGAAAGACATAATCCATCATAAATAATTAATACCACTCCATCTGTATCACCAAGTTTCTGCGGATATATTTCATATGTAAGCCCAAATAAACGTTAACACACAAAAAGTAGCATTAATAGCGATTGAGTTAAGCGATATTTTCAAATAAACCATTTTATTGCTTCAAATTCTATGCAGATTTATATTGTGTACCATCTTATATAAAAGTTAACCGTTGAACATAATTTTTTTTAATTTTTCTGGTATGCCTCCCATAAGCAATTTATGTTGTCCGCTTATATCGAAAGTTGGAAATAGATTTTGGAAATTTCGATTGTTTTTTGTTTGGTACTATTCTCTAAGACTATCCGCAACATAAAACTCCCTTCCAGGAAGCTGTGAAAAATCCGAAAATATATAACTTTTATCGTCCATTATACAACATTCGAATTTAAAAAAAAAAACTTTTTTGTAGTTTTGCTCCTTTTCGGCTTTAGTATTCTTCTTAGTATTCTTATCCGGTACTTTTTGCACTTTAAATGTACTAAGCCAATTTTTTTAGCACGCGTCGTGCTACTTCGCCTTGGGAGAATTCGTGGGTTTCGTTTTTTTACCAGTTTCAGGTTTTCTGCCAATTGTTAGACCCTTGTTAAACTGTACTACCACATTTAAAACTAACTGTATACGTGTAACTTTTTTGTGATTGCTTTGAAAGTCCAACTTGGATTATTTCGAAAAGTTTGATTAAACTATTCACTCACTTGCTTTTGATTCTTTATTGTGATCTAACTATGACAAATCAGATCTAAGACTTCAGGTTCTGATGAGATCTTTAGCCAGGTCGAAATACTAGTATTAACCTAGCTAATATGTTTAATTTGATTTATTTTTCTAAATATACGGAGGTTGAAAGCTCGTTATAAATTATAAATAACATTAAAATAATCGAGATGTATATCAAAACAAACTGTAAAAAATATTACTTGAGCCAGAGTAAAAACTAAAATTTGTATATAAATAGAACATTTATGGTCTTAAAAGTTGAGTAACGTCATGATGCTTGTTAGGAACAGACCCTAGCCACGTGTTCGATTACTAAAATACAAGAATGGAGCAAAATTCATGATTAATAGGTTTTTTGTTAAAGCTCTGTCTATTCTGGAAGCTCTAGCTTTTCTAAAACTTCGGGTTCTGATGAGATTTTTAGCTAGATCGAAATACTAGTATCAACCTAGGTAATATGTTTGATTTGCTTTGCAGGCCGAAATTATTTAGAACCTAAAACCAGAGTATACATTTCCAATTTTAGATTTGTCGATAACATCGAATTTTCTAAGCCACATCCTATCGGGTACTTAAGTATTTTTATCTGTGTTAAGGTAGATTCGCAAATGCTGAAGGACTCGATGCTACAGATTTGATTCAAGAAAAAATAAATAGAATTATACAAAAAATATTTAAGTGCAGAAGAGAAAGGAAGAAAAAACCACTCTGTAGCGTAGAGTATTCCAGTATTGTGAATGTACCTTTATGGGTAAAAAAAGGAAAGACACACAACTCGGAAAGTCGATTAGTTGGAGCATTTTTGACTTAAAATTTAAGTTAAGCAGGCCAAAGTACTTTAAAGTTTGTCCGAAAATAAAGTATCTACAGTTGGAGTTTAATAAACTAATTTTCTTCTTTCTATTGCACTAAAGTTAAAAGTGTTCCCGGACTCAGCACGATCAGCTGTATATGCTTTTCTTGGAGTACCATATGCAGAACCACCAATAGGCGATCTAAGATTTGCGGTAAGTAGTTTATATTACGAGTTCATCATATATTGTAACATTTTGAAAATGGCATAAGTTACGTTTTAGCCGAAATTTAGTCAATAAAATAATTTAGAACTACCTAAACTTTGATGACGAAATTGTTCTAGTAACGATTTAACATAAACAATATTAATGTTTTTTTTAATGAAAGAATATTAAGAAATATCTGAGGTATAAATTATAATTTTATAGCTTGATACCACAAATATTGCTAAGCGTTAAAATCCCAACTATGGAAAATTTCGTTTAAAAAAATTGACTTACGCCACTTTTAAAATAAACATATAATTCTTATACATATAATTCTTATTAATCTTTCTATAGCCACCAAAAGTTCATAATGGTTGGAATCGAACCTTGCAAGCTATGAATATGAGACCCATATGTCCCCAGTTGTCCAATACTATATACGATGAAACACCAGATGAACTATTAGCTCGTCCAACGGAAACAAATGAGGATTGTTTATATTTAAATGTATGGGTATCAGAGGTAAGCGTTTTCCTAAGAAGAGTTTTTATTTAAGAGTCTGTAAAGAGAGATGAAAAATTAATAAATATTTATTTTGAAAATAATTTATTTATTTTGAAAACAAATGACCTTAGAAGCCCACTTTAGATATTTCTAAAAATCTTAACAGAAATATTTTTTGTTGAAAAAAAAATGTAGTGGAAAACATGTACAAAACATGTTTTTTTCAAAACACGTCCAAAACCGGTTCAATGGAAACGTCGCCTGAACTTAAACAGAAAACAATCTGTGTTTTCGTTTGCTTGTAATCATGGACGGTAGCCTATTTCAAGGAACTTTCGGTAAGGGTAAAGTTATTTTATTTCGGTAACGGTATTTAAGGTGTAAAGATACTTCAGCTATTTCGGTAACGGTTTTTTAGCGATGACGGCATTAAAGTTATTTCGATGACGTTATTCTAGGGGTAACGGTATTTTAGTTATTTCGGTAGCGGTATTTCAGCGGTATTTCAGCGGGATTTCAGTTATTTCGGTAACGGTATTTTAAGGCTATCGTTATTTTAGTTATTTCGGCATCGGTATTTTAAAGCTAACAGTGGAAACCAAGATTTTTAACCCCTAGTTTATGATAAAACTTTGGGAAAATGCTCGTATACCTGCACTCAAAAAAGTTTTACAGTTACTACATGACAGTTGTTTGTGTAGTAATCAGTAGTAATTTTTTTAACTGTAATTACAGTTGTTTTTCTATTAAATAATACAAAACAAATATTTTCACATTTATTTTAAAAAACAGCTGAAGACAACTACTGTATTTTTTGACAGTTGTTTGAATCAGTTGTTTTATTATTTTTGTAAACAACTACCAAAACAGTAATTTTGCAGTAATCAGTTAATTTTTGTTAGTTATTTAAAAATAGAACATTAAATCGAGTTTTAAAAAATTCTCATTTAGTTTATATTTGTTTATATTGACATGATCAGAGCTTGCAAATAATAATTAGAAAATTTTAATATGTCTCCAATGCATTAAAACGTCATAACTGGAGTACCGTTTGGAATTTTGACTTTGCATTTTAAGTAGGATGTAGGAAATACAAATTTGTATTGTAATTGAAAGAAAAAACGACTTTCCTTTATTAAAAAATATTTTTGAAATGCCGAAAAAATAACTGTCGAAAAACAGTAGTTTTTACTAATTTTATAGTTGTTTCAAAATTTTTCTACAAACAGAGAAATAAAGTGCCAACCGAATTGAAAAGTGTATATTAATAATAACAACCTATGAATTCAGTTAGCACAACAATATTTACATTCGATTTCGGAATATTTTGGGTATTGCGACTAGAATTTAGTTGAATTAACCGAACTTTGTGGTGAGAACAAATGTTTAGTTGTGCCAACCGTCTGAAATTATTAATAACCGAATCTGAGTCATAATAACCGAATTTCAGTTGACAAATAGTTAAACTTTTCTCTGTGTGTAGTAAAAAATTGTCAGTTGTTTTTATTACATTGTTAGTTGTTTTTACTACATTTGTTTTTCAACAATTAAAAACAACTAAATTTTTAGTTATTTAAACGATAACAAACGGTCGCCTTTTTAACTGAAATTAGAGGTTTTAACTATCATTTTCAGTAGATTCTACTGTAAAACTTTTTTGAGTGTACTATCTTTATTTAGTTTTCTGATTTATTAGTTTTCTGATTCTGACTTAAGTTAATAAAAACAATTAATTGTAACGCTATTTCAGAGTGTTTTGGTAACGGTATCTTTATATTTCGATTATTTTCTCAATGGTATATTACCGATAACGCTATTTTAGTTCTTTCGGCAACGGAAATTTAAGGATATCAGTATTCAGCTATATAGGAAACGGTATTTTGCGGATAACGGTATTTACATTATTTCGGTAACGGCATTTTAGGGATAACGATAGTCAATTGAAAGAATTTTGAATCGATAACGGTATTTTAGCGGTATTGCCTGCCATCCCTGCTCTTAACAAATACACTCAAATAAAAAAGTCTGTAAAAGTTACAGAAAAATATGTAATCAATACAGAAAATTTTGCTTATATTAGGCCCGCAGATTGTTTTGGTAATTTTAGATAAACGTGACTGCAATTTCTTAGTGAAATAAAAGTAGCAAAAGAATCGTAAAAGTTGTTAAAATTTAGTAAAATTTTAGTAAACTCTTAATGGAAATCGATTTGCTAAAATTAGTCAAATTTTGTACTAAATATTAGTGATATATGTATATTAGCGTGTCCCATTCAAAAAAAATTTTTGGGGATCATTCTTAATTTGAATACTCATAAGGCTGAGAATTTTTGAGAATTTTTTCAGATTTTTCGGAGGTGGTTTAGAGGTCGCGCAAATCGATTTTTTACCAAAAATCGAGCTTTATTGGCTTTTTTTGAATTTTGCTTGAAAATTGGTAAAAAATCGATATTTCTTCAGCTTCTGAATCAATATTCTTAAAGAAAATTTTCCGATCTTAAATTTTATGTGCATAAATAATAAGTTTCGGCAATGATTTTGCACATTTTGACAATTTAATAACGGTTTTTCGTAAATTTTCAACAAATATGGAAAAGAATGCTTTATAACTTTTAAAATTTGTATAAAGACTAAAAAAACTAATGATGCAGTTTAATAGATTATTAAGTTTTAAATTAATTAGCAGAAAAAAAAAAAATGAATTTTCTCTCACCGTTCTTGAGTTATACCCTTTAAAGCTTTGTACACATTGTATGAAATGTATAATACTATAAGGTGTGAACTAGGTTTGCATTGGTTTAAACTTTAAATAATTGGATTTAGAAAATGTTTTTACAAATAAAATAATAGTTACTTACATACATAACAACTATATTAAAAACAAAGAAAAATAGATTTGTTATAAATCATTTATTAGAGTTCTTGCGATGCTGCTCTACCCCCTGCAGTAAACTCTGAAAGTCTGTTTCAGAAGTTGTGATATTGATATAACTATTAGCCAAGGCCACACCACGTTCTGCGACATCATTTACAACTTGCAATTGTTGAACTTTGTGTTTTGCTTCCTGAAATGATTTGTTGGTTTCCCATTTTTCTGGATCCGTTTGTAAAAAATCACTAATTCGTTGTTATTACTTGGTTCATGTAGGTTTCTAAGCATTAAACGCAAAGTTTTGGTATCTATACGTTCATCGAAAAACTTGACTTGTTATCTCTAAACCTATAGACTATCTGCCAAAAATAGGGTTGTAGTTCCCCCAAATCCAATAAATCATGAATTTTATTTCGAGCAATATCAGTGCCACCTAGTGATAACGGCTTTTTGGCTACTTTTTTTGCTGTCCACAACTTTCCAACACTTAAAACTAAGCTTTGACATACAATAAATAAATTTTCAAAGAAAACAACAAATCAGATGCCAAAATCTTATAGTACTAAAAATTTCATACAATGGGTGCAAAGCTTTAAAAGGGTATAACTCGAGAACGGTAAGAGAAAATTATATTGTTTTTTCTGCTAATTTATTTAAAACTTCATAATCTTTTAAACTCCATCATTAGTTTTTTTAGTCTTTATACAAATTTTAAAAGTTATAAAGCATTCTTTTTCATATTTGTTGAAAATTTACAAAAACTGTTATATAATGTATCAAAATGTGCAAAATCCCTGACGAAACTTATTACTTATGCACATAAAATTAAAGATCGGAAAATTTTCTTTAAGAATATTTACTCAGCAGCCGAAAAAATTACCGATTTTTTAGCAATTTTCAAGAATAATTCAATAAAAGCCCAAAAAGCTCGATTTTTGGTACAAAATCGGTTTGCGCGACCTCTAAACCACTTAAGAAAAATATGATAAAATTCTCAAAAATACTTTACCTTATGAGTATCCAAATTAGGAAAGATCTTCCGAGAAAATCCAAATTTTTATTTTTTTTGGGACAACCTAATGTATATAAAAAAAATAAATAAAATTAATTTACCGTGAATAAAATTATTTTCATAAAGTTTATGAAACTTTTTTATAAAATGATGAATATCTATGAAAATGTTTCTTCAATTTTTATAAACTTTTATTTATGAAAATGCGTAACTATGATGAAAAATTTATGACAAACGATTTATGAAACATTTTTATCAATATGATGGAATTTTTTTCCCTGAGTGTAGTTGATACTTAAGTGCATAAATAAAGTTCAAAATTTTTCCCTATCTTGTGTCTAGATATAATTATTTTTAGCTTTAAAAAATATATATTAGTATTTTTTTTTTTTGATAATTTCAGCAAATCCGGTTTCAAAAGTTAGTAAAATTAAATTAGTTAAATTAGCAAAAAAAAAATCAGTAAAACTGTTTGTAATTTGTAAAATAAGAACAACAAGAAATGTTACTAAAAAATAATCGTATACTAAAAATTAGTATAATAATCAGAGAAGACAAAAAAAGCTAAATTAAATGTATTTAAACCAAAAAGTATTGTAAAAAAGAAAAAAAAAACGTAAAAGTAAAAACAACACATTTTTTCAGTAAAAAACTTGGAAAAACAACACATTTTTTTAAAAAAAAATTGCAACTTAAAAGAAAAAATAATACTTTATGAGTAAAAAGCATTTTATGACAAAAAAATTTTACAAAAAAAAATAAAAAGCCCAAAAATCTTAAGAAAAAGCTATTTAAAGCTCAAAATCGGCAAATCTAAAAAAGCACAAACAAAAGCATAAAAATGCAACAAAAAAGTAAAAAAAGCAAATTTGTCTTCTCTGATAATAATAGTAAAGTAAGATTGAAAACAGCTTTACTAATTTGTATACTACCTTTATTTTTGAGTGTACTATTTTTACTACAAATGGAAAGGATTATTTACTTCCAGTCTGCTCGTTTACGAAAAATTCAAAATTGAAATATTTTCATTATAATTAAAAAGTTTTGTTAAAAATGTTTAGCTGTAGTCTAAGTAGTAAATAAAGTTACAGGCATTTTATATATTAAAGTTTTCCAGCTATAGTAAAAGTAGTAAATTGTAGCAAAAGTAGTCTTTTTGCAGTAAGTAAACGAACAGGCATTATAAATAAAAAACTATGTGTATTTTACCCAAATCGATTATGTTAAATTGGGTTTGCTTTTTATGTAGAGTTTCTCATTTTCTTTCATCATTTTCTTTCACTCATTTTTGGGAATCTAACGTAGAAGTGTCTCTCTACAGTTATAACCTCCAGTTCGACTTCGGTCAAAAAATAATTCAAAAATAAATGAAATAGGGAAGGATTTTTTTCAAATAAACCTACAAGATTTCACATTCGATTTTCTTCGTTTAAAAACATTCTAGGCTTTATGATTATCAAATCGATTAAATAGGATTATTTTTTTGTATATGCAGGAGCGGATAAATGGGAGGGAAAATAGAACATTTCCTCCCCCAAAATCAAATTTTTCAAGACAAAAATTTAAAAAATATTAAAAAAAGTTAATCAAAAATACTCTAATTTTCCTCGCCAAAACATTTTCCTGCATCCGCGATTTGGAATAATTTGTTTATCTATAAAAATCAGGGATTCCTTTTTCTTATATTAAAATAAAAACATATTTAAAAAACACTGTCCCCGTTAATAATTTCAAGTTAAAGATTTTAAATAAATTGCATTTTCTATCTAAAATTCGATAAGTCATGAATATATAATTTAGATCGCGGGAAATAGTATTTATATGAAAATACTTCGATTTTTAAATAACCCTGCGCAACTCGAAAAATAAAACAAGACGACAAAACAATAAAACAAGAGACAACTCATCCAAAATATGTCGGCCACGGTGATTTTTAGTTTCATACCCATTTTTTTCACATATGGGCTAGATTTTTCGAAATGTTTTAACAATGTTTTTAATACATAAACTTTTAAAAACAAGATATTTTCTCTTAATTTTTTATTTTAAATGCGGATGAGATCTTCAGCAACATTTGGGTATCAAATTTATTAAATAAATTTGAAGCATTAACAAGGTTTTTCTCGGATTTTACTATATTTTACTAGTTTTGCACAATTTATCATCCCATTTCGAAAAGGAATAAAGCATTTTTGTGCATAAGCTCGATGTATGGCTCTTTTCAGCAGGTGAAAAGCGCTTCATTCATATGCTCTAAACAGCAATAAATGCATGCCTTCGTATTAAATTAAAGGCGCTTGTTTTTGTGTATTGACAACATAAATGCTTCAATGTATGCAATATTTACTGCTTCATTGTATGCTTTATTTGCCGCTGCAAAAGAAAGCATTCAGGAAAGCACAACAAAATGCCTTACCAATTGTTTTATATTAAGCGCTTTCTGGGAAGCATACAAATGTAGTTACTGCTTACCAAATCAAGATTATTTTTTGCTGGCCTATAAGTTACTACTAAATATAATATATAAACTGCTTAAAAAATTACGTGTACAAAAATACGGCCAAAAAAGTTAATATTTGCAAAAGTTAGTTTAACAAAAACTTTAATTACAGTGAATGTCTGCAAACTATTTTCAAGTTCTATTTAAAATTCATACAAAATATATGTAAAATATGAACTCAAAAACTGTGTACACCATTAAAAACAGCGTGGCCGAAATATTTAGGATAAGTGGTCGGTACTTTTATTTTTAATTTCTGTTTTCGATTTTAGGGTCAATGTAAAAAATACTATCTAATGTTTTGATTTCAAACCGTTTTTATTTTGGGAGTCATAAAATAAAATTCAGAGTCTTAACCGTCGAAGATATCAAAAGGTTTCACTGATATGGGCATTCCCGTAATCTCATATTAACACATGATTTCTTTTAAATTCTCATTTATAAATGTTAAGTTTTCTTTGATCTACTTTTATTTAATTCTTCTTATTTTAAACGAGCTTAATATATTTTATTTATTTTTATTATAATATTCGTCTCCACATTGGTAACTTCTTCAGTGAACAATTATTTTATTTTCAGGGAGCACAAATTGTAATAATTGTTCCCTGAAGAAGTCACCCAATGTGGAGATGAAATATTGGATCTTAAGCTCGTTTAAAATAAGAAGTATTCTCATTTATTTTAGAATGGTTTACGTTACGGAAATTTACCAGTATTGGTCATATTAACTGGAGAAGATATGTCTTATGATTGGCCCCGAAATAGAGTGACTGGTTTAGATTTGGCTGCCGAAGGTTGTGTTGTAATTACAGTGCAGTATCGTACAAATATCTTCGGTTGGATAAATGTGCCAGGAAGTAATGAGTTAAGTGGAAATTTTGGCCTTCAAGATCAATCACTAGCATTGCAATGGATACAGGAAAATATCAAAAGTCTTGGTGGTAATCCAAATCAAGTGACATTATTGGGACATGGAACAAGTGGAGGACCATGTGCCTTGCTACATTTTATCTTAAATGAGCAAGTGTCACATTCTGGATTGCCACTTGCATTCAATCAATTGATATTAATGTCAAGTGGAGAAATCGAAAAACTACCGGAATCGCGTTTATCGGTGCAAGAAGCTTCCAAAGTTTTAGTACAAAAACTAGGATGTCAATTTGAAGAGTTTAGCCAACAACTTGTCTCATGTCTTCGTTCAAAAAGCGTTAGCGATCTTTTAAAGGCATTCGAAAGTATTTATGATAATGGCAATGGTACACATCACTTAGGACCCAGTATGAATGTTAGTTTGAAAGAAATTCTTTCCAACTCAACTATTATGCAAAATTTCCCCACAACTATGATGGGCATAACCTCAAATGAAGGTGCATTTTTACAGGACTATTGGCTAGAATTGGCTCGGGATAGCGATGCCTCACTCAGATCATATATAAATTATACCTTACTCGAAAAAGTTTTTCCAGCTCAAAGTCTTCAAGTAGAAAGTGACATTAAGCATTCTTTACAAGCATTAAATTGGCGCTATTTTATGGATAATGCAGAAGAGGATCCGGTGCGTCTTTTAGGGGCAATTCAAACTTTTTTATCCGAATATTATTATGAAATACCGTTCTACGGACTATTGAATCAAGTTTCCAATGCCACAAAATTACAAAATAACAACGCAAATAAGATCTATGCTTATATTTATGATTTCTCCAATACAATGGATATACGCGGAAAAATTAATCTTTTTGGTGGCGCATCACATACCTCCGATTTACCATTGCTTTTTGGACCCACATTATTTCAACAAATTGCAAGGCGACGTTTCAATAGCGATGAAGATAAAATGTATCGTAAAATTAGGACACCAGTTATTAATTTCATTAAGAATGGCAATCCCACACCAGGACGTACTTACGATGGTTGGCTTCCTTTTACAAAGAATAAAAAATTCATTTATAATTTAGGCGATACATGGTCTTCAGCGGGCCAAGATGATGTCTCAAACGCGAATCTTAAAAGTATTCAACAAATTAAACAACTTTTGGAAAATAAACAATCTATATCGTCGACTCGTGCTAGACCCAATCGGAATGACTTTAGCAATTCCTATCAAATGCCGAAAACATCCGATCGTGCCACACCGCAAATTATTACAACAAGTAGTCACAACTCTGAGTATGCCAGTCATTTAATTCGGGTTTATGGATTTTGGCAAGTTTTTCTTCCCCGGGCAGCATTTCTAAGGGATGGTAGTCGAACTGGGGATGAAACCATTACTCAACATTTATTGTATAAGGAAGCATCAGCTGATGCAGCGCGTTACAAACATGGATTTTTTGTAATGTTGGGTCTAGTGTCGATCCTTTTGGCATTGCTCTGTTTATGCGTTTATTTACTGCGTCGTGACCCCTTGGCACCATCTGCGCATTTTGATTGTGATTTATGACATAAGTGGTTCCTTCGACCATCATCTATCTTTAAGCGCTGCACCAGCAGCAACAATTCGAATACTAGAGTTGTCAATGAATTTAGTCGAGCTACAGCGATTGGCAACTGGAATAGAGATGGTCGTCCGTCGAAAGGCAAACCACTTGACTATAAATATCGACCAAGACAATTGGAACAGCCGATGGTGGAAATTGCAGTTAAAAAGCACAAGCTATCATCTAAAAGTGAAATACAGCAATCTGTAGATAGCGCAAAAACTCCAGCGGGTCATAAAATAATAACACCTAAATCCAATGCAATGCTTCAAAATATGAGTTCTCCACACAACATGCAATACACGGATCACGTGGGTATTAAAAATTGGCAATATCAATTGACTTGTGAAAAACTTTAGAAATATATGTAAGGGAATGTTTTCTAATGTAGGCTTTTCGCTAAAGTGAGCCATTCGTTTTTTACTAGCTGTGTTCGACGTACGTTACCGCGGGTACCCAATTTTACCATAAACCGTTAATATTGTCAAATTTGTGTTGAAACTGTTGTTGTTTCGGGTAAATTGGGTTGCTGCGGAAACCCGCGGTAACTTCGTCAAACAGACCACTGTGTTGAAAAAGTCAAAACTGTCATCAAGTTTAATTTTAATTTTAGCAGAAAAAGCTACAAAAATTAGTTAAAAATCACCGTGCAGAAAAATCTGCTAAATTTAGCAGATTTTTCTGCAAAATATTAATAAAATAAGAACAACAAAAATAAATCTGTTAACTTTACAAAATGTTAGTTATATTCGATGTGAATTTTAATTAATTGAAAATAGCATTTTATCCCATAAAATTAGCAAAAACTTTTACTAAATTTTTGTAGACTCAAAATAGCAAACAGAAACTGTAATATTAACAAACTTTTTGCTAAGAAATTGTAGATTTCTGATTTCATAAGGGCAGATTTTTACATTTTTTAACGCTTTTTTTGTCTACTAACAGTTAGTAAATGGTTTGACTGAATTTAGCAGATTATGTTGTTACTTACAATTAACTAAAAGTTAGCTCAAATATAACTAAATGTTAGTAAATTCAACAGATTTATTTTTGCTGTTCTTATATTCCTAATATTTAATAAAGAGTCTGCTAATTTAGCAGTTTTTTCTTCAAGGTAGTTTTTAACTAATTTTTAATAGCTTTTTTGCTATTTTTACAGGTTTATTTCTATAAGTGTACCGTTGCAAAAAAACGCAACTTAAAATCTGAATAACAAAAGAGTTTTAGGAATTTTTGAAATTAGATTTTCTTAAACGGTAAGAATTTTATGCGCAATGGTAATAAAAGTAAATTATTAAATCAAAAAAAAATAATAAGACTCAAAGTTTAAGTCTTTTTTAAATTTTTTAGGCATTACTTTAATTATTCTTGTCAATTTAAGCCAATTTTTCAACAAAAATAAACGCAGAAGTTTGTTGATATTACATATGGTAATCTCTTAAATCATTTTCTTAGTTACTACATGAAAACAAACTAGTTGCCATACAAGCTTCTGAATTCGCATTTGGAATATTTCACTTTGTTTTTTTTTTTATGGGTCCACTTTAGCAAGCATTCCCTTATAGATATGTATAAGTTATAAGTAGGGCAACCAAAAAAAATGCTCTAGAAACAATGTTTTAAAAAGTTCGAAAAACCGTAAATAAGCCGTTTAAACATAAAAATAAGCCGCTAATTTAAAAAAATAACCCGTTTAATTCCATAACTTTTAATTGAAATCGTAGTAAGTCAAGCTAAAGGTGTAATAGAGAAAGGTGTAATAGAGAAATTGTTTTTAAGTTTCAATTTGTTTATCAAAATATTTTTGATAAACCAACAACATGGGCTCTATGCAATAAGTCCCAGGTGCAAAAAGTCCCAGTGAAAAAGATCCTAATGAAATAAATTCTAAAAAAATGAAATAAGTCCCGTCTCGGAAAAGTGAAGTAAATTCTAAAATAATGAAATAATTTCCAAAACAAAAATGAAACAAATCCTATGTTTTGGTGGTTATTTCATCATGAAATAATTTCCAAAGAATAGAAATGAAAGAACTCCTAAAAATAGTCCATGCAACACAAATGAAATAAGGCCCAAATTAATTTTGCCAAATAAGAAATGTATGAAGTGTAAAAAAATGATAATCACGCAGAAAAACTTTATTTCGAGAAGCCGCGTTCTACGGAGGAAAAAACCCCCTAAGAGCGGCTGAAGGCCGCCACCCAGAAGAACTTCTTTTCAAATCTGATGTCGAATCCGGTAAAATCTAATATTTTTAAGACATCAAGTAACATTTATTAGACCAGTCATAACTTTTTATGTCCCAAAATACCAACCCACACCAAGATTTATTGTTTTTTAATAATTATTTTTTTAAAAGTCTATTTTATTAAAAATTTTACGTATATATTAGTGTCTAAACGTTAAATAAACAGAAGGCCAATGCTCTACTCTTTTATTTAAGGTAAAAAACAATCAATTAGCTGTTTTAAATGACAAAGCTATGACTGGTCAAATTATATTACTTATTGTATTAAAAATGAGATTTCAACGGATTCGACATTGGATTTGTAAAAACAATGTTTTCTGTGTTAGGGTTTTTTCCTCCGTAGAACGCGGCAGGCGACTACCCGAAATAAAGTTTTTTCTGAGTGCGACACAAAAAAAATGAAATTGAAGCAATTTTTTTAAGTTTCCTTAAAACTCTTTTGTTTGATTTCATGAATCAGCCTTGACATTTAAGGTCTTATAACATTTAAACAAAAAAAAAAATTATGATTTTGGGCAATAATAATATTTTGGCCAAACAAAAAACCGTCATAGCGCCCAACAAAAAATATTAATAATGTTAAAAAAATAATGAATTTTTGAAAATTAAATAACTCCCACTAAAAATGAAATAACTCCCACAGCAAATGCAATAACACCAAACAAGAAAAGAAAATGAAATAAGTCCCACGCTAAGTTCTGTTGGGACTTATTTCATTTCGGAATTATTGCATTATGAAATAACACCTAATAACAAAAATGAAATAACTTCTAAAAAAATTAAATAACTGCAAAAGAACTGGGTATTATTTCATTTGAAATTATTCCCAAATTTGTATGAAAATTTTTTGGGACTTATTTCATTTTTTTTTTTTTTTGGGACTTTTTGCACCTGGGACTTATTGCATAGAGCCAACAACATGTACATTGTACATTTTAAACTTTCATTTAATAAGAAATACTTCAAAATACTGATTGATAAAAATATAACAAAAAAGCTCTATTTTAAAAGAAAAAAGCTAAAAACAGCTTCATTTTAAAAAGAAAAGTCAAAAACTAGCTAATATTTACAAGCATATAGTTGATTTCATCTCAAGTGACCGAACTTTTGAAACCGATATTTTGGGAAACTTGCACCAAGATTGCAGAATAATCTATCAAAAACATTTTGTGCAAAATTTTCTAACTATCAGGAAAATTTTGTGTCATAACTACTTCCCGATAGGGCTTGGTAGAAGTTTCATCCCGATCCCAACACATCGGTTTCAAAAGTTTCGTCTCTTTAGATGAAATCCCCCATATATCAAAAAATGAGAAAAAAAAAGCTCTAACTAGTTCTTTCCTTTCAAATAAAAAAGTTCAAGCATATTTTTGGTTGCCCTAGCTATAAGCCAAACATTCCTTCTCTATTATTTTTCTTTTATCAATAAACCAAAGATTAGCTTTTAAGATACTAATGGTTGGATGGATTTCATTTTGTTATATTTATTATGTATTGTATTTTGTAAATTGATAAATAAAATTTGAATTATTTCGACTTTCGATTTGTAGTAGTTATTGTCGCTATTATTATAGAACTAGGTATAAAAGTTATGTGATTCGAATTTGAGAAAACATGGAAACCACGTGGCGATCTGCCACCACATCATTTTTTATTAATATTTGGATACACGCAAAGAAAAAACATGGTTGAGGTAACCCTATTCAAAGAGCATCATACATTTTTGGATTTATGATTGCGACAATCATACTTTTATCTGTATCATACATAATATGATAATTAGATTACCATATTATGATTTTAAAAGTTCTGCATGTTTTTTAAATAGTAAAAATGTATATTTATTTAATAATTTATACATTTAAATAAACTTAGACTTAAAATAAATTAATTAATCAAATTATCTTTGCGCTGAAGAATATGCTTTGTGAAATATTTTGCTAGCTATACAAGCTATCCATGTAATTACAGCATAAAGCACGCATAAAAATATTGTTTAGAATACAATTTCTCTATACATGTGTAATGATCATAACATGTTTGTAGCAATCATAACATTTACATTATGACCTAATTATCATATTATGATCATGGTTATTACCATACTATGATAATTTCAAACATATTACGATTATTTCGTAATACATGTGTATTTTTTTTAAATTTTTCGTTGATATTTTTTTCCTTTAACAATATTTTTTTATATTTTTTTTCTTTAACAATATTTTTTTTCGTGAGTGCAAACCATAAATTACATAGATATCAAATGTTTCTTATCCATTTATCAACAAACACATTTTTTCATACACATTCAAATATTTTCTGTATAGGTATACCACCTATGTCCAACACGTTCTCATTAGTTACGTGCACTGACAGAGTCAAAGAGTTTGAGATCTATGTAATCTATGGTGCAAAGAATTAAAAAATAAATCACTTTTTAATTAATTTTTACTTAATTTAATTTATGTACATATAATAAACAATAACTTTTTTTAAGGAGTGTGTGATAATTTAACTTTTGGCTGGAATTACAAGGTAGACCGGGTTGAAACCACAAACGTATTCCTTCTTCGACAAAAAAAAATCACCATTTCAATTAACACCACTACGTTGTTTTAATGTGTTTAATGTATTTTTCTT
Source organism: Delia radicum (assembly GCA_021234595.1). NCBI lineage: Eukaryota > Metazoa > Arthropoda > Insecta > Diptera > Anthomyiidae > Delia > Delia radicum. The sequence continues at coordinate 54,806,257 of CM037855.1, read as the reverse complement.
TACTATTATATAATTTGTTATGGCTGACTGTTTCTCACAACTTCTTTTCACAAAATCACAAACAAGAATGATACTAGAGCGAAGACGTTAAGAAAAACAGACTGATCATCTTATAGTTGGCGCAACTATAATATGGCTGTATTTAGATAAGAGGAATATGATAATAAATACTAAATTATGATTGTAGACAAGAGAATAAAATTATTACCAAAAAAGAGAGATTTTTACTAGAACATGATAATAGCAACCATAATATTGATGATATGTAATTGATACAATAATTTAATTGAAACAGCCATTTATGGTTTTAGAAAACATAGTTTCGTGGCCACAGTTGTATTGCAACCGTATTTTTTCTCTGCGTGTGCTAAACATGTATCAATGTATTTAATTTTTTAAATCGGTATTATGGTTTTCGAGATATTACGATTTGATTTTTACAAAAAATTATGTTTTTTTCCTCCATTTTAGAATTTTTTTTAAAAATTATCCCAATTATTTTATTTTTTGCACTAGAAATGTAGACAAATTGACTTTTCATTTGAGTACCATTTTGCAAATATTAATTAAAGGATAACTTGTAAACTTGCCTACAAATATCTCGGAAAAAACATAAAATTTATTTTGATTATTGAAAACGGGAAATTTAATGTTTTTAAAGCGGTTTTTTGTTTGTTTCAAGACTCGCGGTCGCTAAATGCCATAAAATTATTGAGCTTTTTACATACTACACGGGGTTCAAATATATCCATTTGGTAAGTTAATATAACAAATGTGGATTTTTTCAATAATTTGGTGGAGTAGAAAAATAATCGCTGTGCAAGATTCTTTATCTTTTTGTAACAGTGATGCCAACTTGGTGCTTTTGGCACTATTTATGGTGTTTTTTTAATGACACACAACGCCAAAATTTTACTCATGGGCCCAAAATAAAAAAATCACTACATTGGTGCTTTTATAACAGAGCTTTGAAGAATTCATTCCCTAATTCTCATCTTTTGAAATGGGTTTGAATTTTAAGAATGTACTACTTGACCAACTTAAAGGAATTGAATGAATTCCCTTTTTTTCATTCGATTTGTCTTAAAGGAATTCATTCTCATTTTTAAAATTCCTTCATGAAAATTATGGTATTCATTCAGTAGGGAATTCATTCAAATATACACACAAAAAAAAAAATCAAATTCGGTGTTGACAACCGAATTTGTCGCCAATCGAATGATTCAGTTGTGGTAACCGAATATTTTAGTTGTGAGAACCGTAAACTTGTCGATGCATGAGTAATTTGACTGCGACAACCAAAGTTCGGTTGCCTCAACGAACTGAAAAATTCGGTTACCACAACCGAATCATTCGATTGGCAACTAATTCGGTTGTCAACACCAAATCTGTTTTCTGGGTGTAGTTAATTCAACTACTGGTCAGGGAATTCATTCCCTAACGTGAAAAGTTAGTGTTTTAGGGCATTAAGTGAATAGCTTAAATTCAGGGAATCAAACAAAAAAAGTTCAGTCCCTTAGGGAATTATGAAAAAATGTTAAGTTCTTAGGGAATTAAATAAAAGTTAAGTCCCTTGGGATTTAAACCAAAAAGTTAAGACCTTTAAGAATTAAACAAAAAAGTTACATCCTTAGAGAATTAAACGAAAGAAGTTAATTCCCTAAGGGAATTAAACGAAAATTTATAGAATAAATTCCCTGACCAAAAATGTAATTAACTGAATTTGAATGAATTATTTTTGAATGAATTCCTTAAATTTAATGGTTAACGTTTTAGTCATGAAATTCATTCTCAAAATTTTAATTCTTTGAATTCATTCTCATTATTTTCTTGTTAAAAAATTCATTCCTTGAATTAAAAAGTAGAATTCAATCTTAGGGAATTCATTCCAAATTTAATGAATTCTTCAAAGCTCTGTTTTGTAAATTATCGTTAGTGCTTTTAGTGCTTTTTAACCATGATAGCATGATGAAAGAGTAATTGTGTTTCTCTTTTTACCAGAAGTTACCCTTACTTTTTGTTCGGATAAAGTGCTAAAATTATCAAATCATCAGCTGTTAGAAAATCAATTTTTTGCATTTGTAAAGCAAAAAAAATTCAAAACTTCTGAAAAAATTAGCCTTTTAATATCACTTTTTCATTTATCAATCTTTCAAGTATAAATAATATGTATATACATAATTCTTAATAACAATTTTTTTTATATGAAAAATTCTGACGTTTATTTTTATGTTGGAAATGTGGTTTTGTGCGTTCCAGGCATTTCTTTTTGAAGTTTCGTACCTCTTTTTGAGCGAATTTTTTTTTTTAATCTCATTTTCCCAGGTTTTACCCAAAATTACCTCGAATTTTTAATACATCAAACTTTAAAAATTAGATTTTTCATCTTAGTAAATACATAAAAGACTTTCATCAACATTCGGGTGTCAAATTTGGTTAAAAAATGTGCAGCATTAAGAATTAAATCCGCGTTTTTTCCATTTTGCTATTTTTGCATAATTTTTCTCACCATTTCGCAGTCTGTCAAAACATTTTTGTGCATAAGAAAAAACAGAAATCTGATCAACTATTTCGTGTGAAAAAGAAAATGTAATTCATGGGAAAAGGCGAAATATTCCTAAAATTTATAGCACCAATATTCAGCTAATATTAGCGTTTAGTTTAGCAAAAACTTTCACTTTGATGAATGCTTACCAAATATTTTAAAATATTATTTTAAAAATGTTCACATATTTTGCACAATTTGTGCATTTCCCATTTCCGCACTTTCTTTTTTTCACGAAATAATTGTTCGGATTTGTATTTTTGCTTATGCACAAAAATTCGTTGATCTATTAAAAAATGTTATAAATTGTGCTAAAATATTAGTAAAATAGAGTAAAAACTTCACATCTGTCAACCAAATTTGGTATTCGAATATTGCTTTACCATAAAAAATATGTATTTACCATAAAAAACTAACAAGCAGAGTCCATTCAAGGGTTCCCGCCGATTGCTATGAAATCTGGATATATTATAAAGGATCAAAAATTAATAGACCCGTGTTTTTTTTAAGCTGCACAATCTCACATTAAGGAATTAAAAAGTGGGTTCAAAAATTTCACGGGTTTTTCATATTTCTTCCAAAGAAACTCTATATAATAAACATACATTTTGGGGGATTCGTACTACGATTTATAGTCGGTTTTAGGTACAAACTTACATATATTATTTTCTATTAAGTTTTATTGGACACTTTTTTGCTTTTTTCGATATTCGTGCCCGTTTGGATTTTAGACGAATTTCCTGTAGCGGAAACTTTACTCGTGGCGCCCAGCGAACAAAGTTTTTAAAATTTTTCTTAAACTGCTTTAATGAAAATACATCATAATTTGGGCATACTAAGCACGAATACTGTTTAAGTCAGCCTAACGGTTTTCGAGATACTTGAGTTTTTATCCTCAATTCAACAAATTTTTTTAAAAATTATCCAAAAATTTGTTTATTTTTATTCTAGCAAAACAGATGAAACTGCTTTTCATTTGAGCATAATTATATCAATATTAGCTGAAGGATACCTTGTAAATTTAAAAAAGTCAGTAAAGTCAGCAACAGTTTTGCTGGGTGAATCATTGCAGAGAAATTGCTAATATACTCCCAGCAAAAATGTTGCTGACTTTACTGTCTTTTTTTAATGTACAAATATCTCGGAAAAACAGAAAATTTACATAGAAAAATTATTAAGCTTTTCAATTTTATATACATAATTATTGAGGAAATATTTACTTTTACTTTTGATTTTCATTAATTCATGTTTTGATTGTAGTAGCACTAGGTCCAATAGTTTAGTGGTGCGAAATTTAAGAAAATCGGATTATTAAACCCTTGGCGACCTGCGCACAAAGCCTCTGATATATAGAAAAAAATTAATTTAATCTTAAAAAATATATTTCGTGATCATCATCTCTAATTTCAGACATAATTATGATCAGGGCAGCGACTTTCATGCAAATGTATGTTTGTAATCAGTATCCCAAAATCGATGTTGACCAAATACTTTTTCGAGTCAAAGACTTTGCAACAAAATGACATCGATTTGTATTGCATAGTTTTGCATTTTTTGTTTAAAAATGCATATTTTGCTATAAATACATATTTTGTAATTTTTCCCCAGCAAAAAATAGTGCTTACCCAGAAGCGCTTCCGGAAGGCATTATTTAATTACGAAGCGCTTACAAATCAAATAAAGAAGGGTTGATTTTTGTTCGCGATGTCCCACTTGTTATGTCTCTTTTAAGCAGGTGAAAAGCGCTTCTTTCATGTGCTCTTAGAAGCAATAAATTCATGCCTTCTAAGGTAATAAGAAGCGCTTTTGTTGTATGTTGACAACATTAATGCTTCATAGTATGCATTCTGAATTGTTTCATTGTAAGCATTATTCACTGCTTCCAAGAAGCCATTTTGGGAAGCACTACAGAATGCCTTCCCTAATTGCTTTATAGTATGCAAGGCGGTGAAGCGCTATTTTCGAAGCATACAAATGTAGTTACTGCTTACTAAATCCAAGTTATTTTTTGCTCGGTAGTTGCATATTTTTACTTTAATTGCATATTTTGTTAAAATTAAAATTAAGATTTAATTAAAAATAAACAAAAAAAAAGCATTTGTAGCATTTTCTTATCACGTTAGACATTTATATTGGATTTCGTTTTTAAACCATGGCTCTCGAGCAATAACTTTGAAAATACTAAAAAATTCAAGTGCATATTTTTTTATTTTTAGTGCATATTTCTAGATATTTAGTGCGCATTTTAAGGTTTTTCGTGCACATTTTGATTTAAGTAAATCGCTGCCCTGATTATGATCTAATGAAAGCATGTTTTGTGAAGTATTTGAGTGAAAAACAAAAAGTTCTAAAATGATTTTTAATAAATGTCTAAAATAGAGAAAAGAGACGCAATTTTTAGTAAAAATCAAATTGCAATATCTCCAAAACTTTGGTAGCGGGCCGCCACTGGTGAAAGCTATCCGATTTGTCTCAAACTTGCACCAAATAACATTTATACCTAATACTACAATAATCTGATCGATGAATTTAAATTAGAGACCCAAATACGGCATCCAGACTAAATTTCAAAACAAGTTTTTTGCCAAAACGAGTGGAAAAGAATAAAGAACCGTTGGAATTGAATAAAGAGAGAGAACGAAATGAGTGTTTTGGTAAAACACGTGTTTTGCTGTCTAGAGTGAATGTTGTTTAACAGTTATGAATTTAGTTTTAAAAAAAGCACGAAGTAGATTTGTTTTCGTCTTTTAAACAAAACACTTATTAATAAATTTTATTTTTGATTTTTTAGAATTACTGTTAAAAAATAGTATTTATTTTATGGTAACACTTAAAAAATTTCTGTTGTTTTAAAGTTGATTTTTTATAGATAAATTTCAAATAATAAATATTAATGAGAAATCTTTAAGAATACATCTTTAGGAGTCTATATATTCATGCAACCCAGTAAAAAACGCTACTTAAGTGAAAGCAGGTTTGTAAGGGAGTACGGCAAAAAGAATTCCTTACAAACCTGCTTGATTTTAATAGGGCGAATTTCCGCTTGGTAGCATTACTTTTGGACAAAATAAGCTCGGATTTTAGAGTTTATAAAAAGCTGTGATGTCATGTCTATATTATTACGATTAAAAGTATTAATATGAATATTATATAATTTATTTTACATAAAATTCTATAGATATTAATGTTTTGTTGTTAAAATTTTAGACACATTAATATAATAATTTCATTTTTTTACCGCACCACGTGCTAGCTCTTCTGAAACAGTTAAATCACTAATTATTTCCTATAACATACTCGAAAGCATCAAAACAATCGGAAATCACTTGGAAAAACCGATACAAATCGTTTATAATCCACGATATGATAGTTTCTGCATTAGAACCTGCATCCTTGTAAGGGATTAGCGCAAGCTGCTTACAACCTGTATACTTGAAAGGAAAAGCAGTAAGCTCAACATTTTGTTTGTTCATTTTTGTACGAAAATTGTTCGTTGCTTTTGCTGCTTTACAGTATGATGTAAGCACTTACTTCAGCGCATTTGTTTTATCCTGCTTCTAAGAACACGAACATTTTTTATTGGGAAGACAATATTAGTTAAGTGATTTTTTGAAACTAAAATTAACCTTTAACACTTATTAAGGGTCTCTGTATAAAATGAAAATAAATCAGAAAATGACTTTGTTTTTTAAATGTATATGGATTTATGTGAAGCCATATGTAGTAAAGTCTTAACTTGCAGATAACTTAATGTGATATTAAACTTTACCATATATATATAGCTTAATAAGACTTAACATGGGACCATATATAATCATATCGGTCACTACATATATTTGGATTATTGTTATATGGCTAATGTAGTTATAAAGGGTCCGCCATCCAACGTTTTTTTTCAACTAGTGCTTATTTCGTGAATGGTAACACTTAGCTCATGTCTGATTTGACAGATAATTAGTTTTATCTTTCCGCTGAACGAATATGGTCCGTATGTTCGTTATCTTGTGAAAAAAGTGAAAGAAACTGGCAACCTCATCGATAAACCACAGCGTGAAAAGCCAAAAACAGTGCGTACACCCGAGAATATTGCTGCTGTGGCAGAATATTTCGGAGACATCATTGGGACGAATTTTGCATAAAGACCTTGGTATGACGCCACACAAAGTCCAATTGGTTCAGGAGCTAAAAAAAAAAAAGTTATTTGCAGTACGATTTGTTGACATATACTAATATCAAGTACCATATAAAAAATTCTCTCAATAAAAATTATCAGATGTATTTGTATATAATGATATAAGCAGTTATGTGACTCCATTCAAAGTCAGATATGACTTAATCATATTATATATGACTAGATATTACTATTTTTACCCGGGATATTAGATTAGATTATAATGGCACTATGCACCGCGACCAGAAATTGGTATTTTGTGCTGCCAGCGAATACACCCTATAGGTTCAGGCTCCCTACGAAGCCAATTATCCTACCAGGTGAACAGTTCCAAACGTCCGATGGCGTCACTATTCGATCACCAAAATAACGCACCCTCCTGTCGGAGAGCCTCGGACATTTGCAGAGAACATGCTCAGAGGTCTCGGGTTCCAATTCACAAAACCTGCACGTATCCGTAGAGGATCGTCCCATCTTTTACAATTGATACCTAAGGCCACAGTGTCCTGTGAGGTAACCCGTTACGGTCCTTAGTTCGCCCCTCGTCATAGACAAGAGTTTCCGCGATCTCTCCCCAGAGGGAGATATAAACAGCCTCGCCTGTCGTTGCCCAGGCGATCTGGCCCAATAGGCCCCAAACTCCGACTCCATCCATCTTCTGAGCCTCTCTCTGACATACCCATTGGGTACGCCACAGAAGGGTTCCGGGCCAATGAATTGTCGACGAGCTCCGCAGTTGGCTAAACAGTCAGCCCGTTCGTTGCCCTCATGCCCCTCATGGCCTGGAACCCAGCCCAGTGTCAAGGAGTTGTTAAGTCCTAGACGATTTAGAGAGTCGATACATTCCTTAACCAGACCAGACGACACATCTTGAGCCCTCAAGGCACCAAGTGCCGCTTGGCTGTCAGATAGAATGTAGATCGTGGCCCCCCGTGTCCTCCTCCGCAGACACTCTTCCACACAGATACATATAGCGAAGACCTCAGCCTGAAAAACGGAGGGATATTTGCCCATGGGTAGAGCACGCTGAAATCCGGGTCCGACGACACCCGCCCCCGTATCCATGTTCGACTGTTTCGAGCCATCCGTGAACCAGACCTGTGCACCAACCTCCGGTACCCAAGATCCATTCAACCATGTGCTCCTGTCGAAAATCACAACAACGAAGTGCCTAACAAATACTTGCACAGGCAGTATCTTGTCACTGACCCTAATAACCGGGTCATCAGCGAACATTTTCGCAATCTCAAGATGCCCCTTCAGATCCCCACTCCTCATGCTGCCAATCTCCCGCAGCCTTAGGGATCCCATGCACGCGTTCTCCTTTACAGAAATATGCAAAGGAGGAATACCCAGCATGACTCCAATGGCATCAGTTGGACATGATTTTGAGGCACCAGTGATGCCAATACATGCCAGTCGATAAATCCTCTTAAGAGTCATCTGAGCCCCGAGTCGTTCAACCTTTGTCCACCACGCCAAAGAGGCGTATGTGACCATCGGTTTCACAATGGTGTTAAAAGACCAGTAGACCATTTGAGGTCTAAGGCCCCGGGTCTTGCCAAAGAGCCTCTGGCAGGCAAACATTGCCCTAGTGGCCCTTTTAGAGATCATATCAAGGTGCTCATTCCAATTCAGAGACCTATCCAATATAACCCCCAAGTACTTAACGCTATCAGAGAAGCAGATCCTCGTCCCCTGAAGCGATGGCTCAGTGAGACATAACTTACGTCTCCTAGTAAAGGGCACCAGGATGGTTTTCGAGGGATTTATAGTCAATCCCTTCTCCTGGCACCACTTTAAGGTAAAGTTCAGAGCCTGTCGCATGCGCTCAGAAATTGTCCTGTCATCCCAGCCTGTGACAGAAAAAACAAGATCGTCAGCATATCCGTAGGTTCTGAAACCCAGGTCATTAATCTGCTCTAGCAGCTCATCAATGACCAGAGTCCACAGCAGAGGCGATAGCACACCACCCTGAGGACAGCCCCTAGTCGCCCCTATGGTCCTAGAAGTGTTCCCGATGCCGAATGTAATGACTCTAGAGGTCAACATCTCCAGAGTCCAACTAACCCGGGATATGGAATCTTACATAATTATATCTTACATCATTTAATGTCATATATAATTGTATAATACATATGGCACCATATAGATCACAACAAAAAAATATTTTTTATAAAACAGTATATATTATTATATCTTAAATTATATAGCTTATGTATGTATGTCACCATATATGTTTTCATATTATGTTATATATGAGAATGTATTATTGTATATGACAATAGCTCTACCATATCTTATTATGTATAGAATATATGTCTATTATCTAATTTTATCAAGGTCAATATATCAAAATATATCGTAAAATATGTTACAATAAAAGAAACATATAATAATATATGGCTATGCATAGCACCATACATAATCACATATTATAATATATTTTAAGATGAAGAAACATAAAACTGCATATAACTTTTTTACTCGGGACTTAATTTTTTTATTTAAAATTTTGAACTTAATTTTTGTTCTTATTTTTTATTAAAAGAAAAGATAAGCGTGCAAATTTTAATCAATACTAATGTAAAGTTTTTGTATGTGGTATAAAATCAATACATATGTTTCTAGCGTATAATTATTAGTGTACGACCGATGACATCGGCCAGAAAATGCTTTTTGTCAGTATTTGGTATTTTAAAGCATTATGGACAAAGTTGGTAAATGGAAAAATGTTTCTTCGGCTTATTAGATGCAATTTTGAGTGTAAAATTAAAAAAACGTTCGTTGTTAAGCCAACGAACGCCAAACAATCGGCCAAATCGGAAAAACTTCGGCGTCAGCTTATTTAAATTTACAGGAGACAACTTAAGATTAAATTAAATGATGTAATATATAATAATGTAAGATTTGATATATGAGACAGGGTTAACAATTTTGTTTGAGATATGATTACATATCGTCCAACATCATTAATATTTTCTATGCGTACACATAGAAAAAAATTATATTTAATAAATCAATTATTATTTCATATTTAAATTAATATCTCATTTTTTTACGATAATTTTTAAATTAAGTATGACTCTTATTAGAGTTAACATGATTAAATTATAAAAAAAAAACTAAATAGAAAACAAACTTTGTTTGATTTCAAAGATGTTTATATTTAATTTAATGATGTTGCTACTTGATTTTCTAATGATTTTTTCCTGTGTGTATAAGATATAATTATATACTGTTATATATTTCTATATACATACCCAGCCAGAAAAATACGAACGGCAAAGCATTGGCCCAGTGCTTTCAACGGTGGTATGAGCGTTGGCAGAGCGTTGGATATCTGAAGATTTAAGTGCTTTGCCAACCCCAAAATGATAACACCGGGCCGGGCTTGGCCGTTTTTTTTTTTAAACGTTGGCAAAGTACTGGCAATGAGCGCTTTGCCAGTACCAAAACCATAATTTTAAAACGTTGGCAAAGCATTATTAGAACAACCAATAAAGTGCTTTTTTAATAATATAACAAGTACTTTGCCAACCCCAAAATGATAACACCGGGCAGGGCTTGGCCGTTTCTTTTTTAAAACGTTGGCAAAGCACTGGCAATAAGTGCTTTGCCAGTACCAAAACCAAAAACGACCAATAAAGTCTTACTTAGTAATTCACTTCAGTAAAGAGTTGTATTATTTATTATTGAATGATTTTGATAATTTGAACAGAAATAATAATATGCTTGCTTCTGCTAAGTTAATTACAAAATAACTGAATATTTTTTAATCAAATTATTTTTGTGAGAAGTTAGCATGATTTTTTACTACAATTTTACTAACGAAAGAAATTTGAAAATAAATTTCTTAAGTAAAATTTTAATACAAAGACTATACTTTGTGCTGACTATAATAGGAGACCTTAATATTCTTAACTTCAAATCATAAATTGCAATTTAGTTTTGAATTTTTCCACTCTTGTTGTGAACAAGGGATGTGCCACTGTTTTTATTAAGTTAACGGTTGAAAATTTTGTAAAAAGGTACTGGCAATGCACTTTTTGCCAATGTTGGGAAAGCGTTCTAAGTCAGTACTGTGCCAGTTCTTTTTTATTTTTACGATTGTAAATTTTGTAAATCAAGTACTGGCAAAGCACTTTTTTTGAACGTTGGCAGAGCGTTCTAAGCCAGAGCTGTGCCAGTGCTTTAATTATTTTTACTGTTGTAAATTTTGGTAATTAAGCACTGGCAAAGCACTTTTTACTATCGTTGGCAGAGCGTTGTAAATCAGTGCTTTGCCAGCACTTTATTTGTTGGATTATTGGCAAATAGTGCTCTGCCAGTGCTTGAATTTTCAGACCATTGGCATTTTCTGGGTGGCTAGTTACCATTTTAATATGCCACTATATCTCTTGAAAAAAAGTTGTGGTGATTTTTTTTTGTGGTTTTTGGTTACAATTTCACTATTTTTTTTTTTACATTATTACAAACACACACACACGCACACAGAAAACAGACTCGGTAGTAGTAACCGTATTTGTAACCAATCGAATGGTTCGTTTCTAGCTATCAAATTTTTCGGTAGTTATAACACAATTTCTGTTGAGGCAATCGAAATTCTATTGTCATGGCAGAATTTCTGTTGTTTTAATTGAATGATTACTGTTGCACCCAAAAAATTAGGTAGTATCAACCGAATCGTTCGATTTGCACCAAATGCGGTTGTTATTACCGAGTCTGTTTTCTGGGTGCGGAAAACTTTACTCAGCGAAGCAACTTAACTGTCCATCAGATAAGAACCGCACTAGGTTTTCTCATACACTCAAAACAGTTAGTAATCAGTAGTAGTTTTAACTGTAATTACAGTTGTTTTTCTATAAAATAATACAAAACAACTATTTTCACAGCTTTTTTAAAAAACAGCTGAAGAGGACTACTATATTTTTTAACAGTTGTTTGAAGCAGTTACTTTAGTATTTTAGTAAACAGCTACCAAAATAGTAATTTTGCTGTAAACAGTTAATTTTTGGTAGTTATTTAAAAATAGAACGTTATATCGAATTTTTTAAAATGCTCGTTTAGTTTTTATATGTTTATAGTTTTCAAATAATAACACTGTGGAACATTTTCGGAAATATTGGCTGGGGGTGAGAAATTCCAAGTTAGGGTGAAAGTACTAGGCCAGTATAGTAAACCCAAGAAAGGGCGTTCTCAGGCCAAAATTTTTGTTTATGACCTTTTATATTTTGCAAACATATGTGATGTCACTGCACGAAAACGCAATAGAGACTACCCCTTTTTTACCTAGATTGATAGACATCTTCGCGAAAAATATTGGATGGAAAATGAGCAAAATCGGTCCAGGGGATCACAAGTTATGAGTGAAAATGTAAAGGTTACCTCTAAATTTTCGTGTGCAAACCAACATCGAGAATACAAGTAAAATAAACTATAACTCGTTAGTTAATTTGTTTTTTTCTTTGCGTTTAGATATTGAATTTTATTGCGCATTGATGGGCATTATAAAGATGTAAAATGCATCGGATGTGCAATTAAAGGTTAATTTTAATAATAAATATAATTTTTAATAAATATATATAAAAACAAAACATTAAAAATAAAATTCAAATTTATAAAAGTTAGGTCAATTTAGATTAATACAGAAATCCGTTTCTGTTAAAAAAAAAAAACGGTTCGAAAACGGACCGAATACGGGTTTTTAACAACGGAGCACGCCTTAACGGTCCGTCGGACTTTTAACGGATTCGAATCAGTTTCGATGTTCCTTATAAACTGTTTTCTGGTCCGGTGCGTATACTGATAAAACTGTCAAAGCATCAGTTAAACAAGACAGCAAATGGGTTACTTGACTGACATACAAAAGAAAACAATAAAACTTGACTGTGAACTACTTACCAAAAACATAAAATTAGGAATTAAAATTTTCATTAAATTGCATTATTAAAAGGTGTATGAGCTATTTGAAATTGGTATGTATTTGTGTTTAAAAAATTGCCTTTGATTTTCATGAATTTTTATTTTATAAATATAAGATTTTCATTGCAAATGTATTAAAAAATTTAACATATAAAAACAAAAATGTATAAAATGAACAAAACTAAATTGGTAGAGTTAACAAAGTATATACAATGTAATTTCACAAAAAACAACACATGAAAATTTTACATAGTTTCCAAAGTATGACGGCAGCCTTCATAAAAAATCTTTATTCAGATTTCAAATACATTTTAGTTAAAACACATTTTAAGTCTTAAAACTGTATTTATAAACCAATAGTAGCTTAAAATTCCTATTTTGAACCTTGTGTAAAGGTTAATATTCATTTATGAATACAGTTTTAAGGCTAATATTTGTGTTGTAACTAAAATGTATTTGAAATGCTCTTTAATATTTTTATGAATACGGGGATAAATCTTCGTAGTTATATTTTACAACTTCTTGTCAAAGTTGTTTGTATAACTTATCGAAAAACTTTTCTATACAAAAATATTCTATTGCATATATATTCTATACAATAAACTTAGCTTACTTATATATAAAAAATCGTTATCAGGTAATTATAAGCATTCCAACTAATAAAATTTTTCACATAAATTATTTAAACATTAGGTAAAAACTAGAAAAAATTTGGTTAAATGCTACTAGTTTCCAAATCATTTTTGCGAAAAAAAAACTTTATTAGTTGGAATGTCAAATTCATAACATATTAAATGTATCATCATTTTTGTTTCCGGCGAAGAGAATTTGTGCAAACAACATTGACATTGAAAACAGAAAGAAATGTCGTGCTTCCAAAAAGTCATCTCCAATAAAAAAAACACTTTTTTCATTAAAATTAACATTGTTTCTTCAATAATCGCTGCAAGTTAACACAAATATAATTGGAATTTATAAGATTTCTTGATTTTTATTAAAATTTAAATTAATTTTTTTTTTTTATTTTTATGTTTACTTTTCTACAATTACTAAATGTGTTTAGTGACAAATTTGCGAAAATAGTACTCACTAAACACATTTAGTAATTGTAGAAATGTAAACATAAAAATAAAAAAAAAAAAAATTAATTTAAATTTTCATCAGCTAAAATCACTGCCAAAGAGAGTATTGACGGGGTTTAATAGAAGAGATAATGATGCAATTATCTCGAAGATTATTAAAGCCTAGTTCATGTGAATGGAGTATTAGCCTAATATTGTTTCCGGTGAAGAAAATTTGTAGAAATGTAAACATAAAAATAAAAAAAAAAAAAATTAATTTAAATTTTCATCAGCTAAAATCACTGCCAAAGAGAGTATTGACGGGGTTTAATAGAAGAGATAATGATGCAATTATCTCGAAGATTATTAAAGCCTAGTTCATGTGAATGGAGTATTAGCCTAATATTGTTTCCGGTGAAGAAAATTTGTGCAAACAACATTGATATAGTGACAGAAAGAAAAATATAAATACTATGCTTTATCCCTAATTAAATGCGTATTAAAGCTCTTTATTATATTCCAAAGGTTCTTTATTTTTTCCACACGCTTTGGTTTAACACGTGTTTTGCAATTTAGTCTGAATATCGTATTTGAGTTCTTTTTAGTTTTGTACGAAAACTTTTCGTTCTCACTGTAAAATCATATGTTCATTGATTTATTTGTTTACATTTACAATTTTATAAATCTGGCAACACTTAATTTTATGTGCACGTGCAGAGGGCGAAGTTGACCGGCTGTAAGTCGGAGCACAGCCGCCGCCGTATAATTCTTACTTGCATTAGCCGCCGCCGAAGCATGCGGCTTTCATAGGCTAAAATTCTTAGCCGACTTTGATAGCTAAGCTGAAATGTTAATTTTTTTAGATTATAGTTTACTTTTAGCTAAGTAGATTACTATAAAGTCTTTTGATCTATATTTTGCGGCAAGGCAATTCTAAAATATAAATAAAAATTGTTTAGTTTTACTGAGTATATTTATGATTTTTTAAAGAAGTTGCTGGGGCAGCATGGTTTTGTGAAAAACAGATTAGTCTTTTTAGCATTTTCCTTATGTTGCAAAACTTTCCAATATGTGTTTTGGGATTCCAACCACGTCAGCATCTTCAGAACAAGCTTTTTCTTTTGCTGGGAATTGCGTTAACGAAAAAAGAAGTTAATCGTGCATGATAACATGAAAGACGTGGAACCATTTTTATCGAAATAATCAAAATCTTACAAACTTAATTAAAATGCCTTATGCTAGTGTAGCAATGAATTACTTTTAATTTTTTTAATCTTTTTTTTTTTAATAAATAAATCAATTTAATTTTTTTTAATATTTCTAAAAACAGTCGGCTACAGGCCGGCTTTAAGCCGCCGCCAAGTTATTTTTGCTTAGCCGCCGCCGCCGAAAATTTTAGCTCGGCTTCGCCCTCTGTGCACGTGTATCCAAACATTTCACATTCGTTCTGTTTATTCCTCTTGGAATGCAATTTTATATATTCCCAAGTTTTGAAAATTGATTGAAGTGATTAAAAAATAAATTTTAATATTTTGAATTATATATTGTCTACTGTTGTATAAACGAAAAGTGTTAAAATGGGCACAACGAAAGCAATAGATATCGATATGTTTCCATGTGATTTGGAATTCTCTGCATTTACGGGTGATGAAATCAAGCGTCTGAGTGTGGTTAAAATTATAACTGGTCTTACATTTGATCCCCTGGGCCATCCCTTACCTGGTGGTTTATATGACAGTAAAATGGGAACATTTGGCAAACGCATGGAACCCTGTGCAACATGTTTTAATATGCAGGCATGTCCGGGGCACTTGGGTCACATTGAACTCAATGCTTTAGCTTATAATCCATTCTTCATTAAGTTGATACAGAAGATATGTAATGTCTTTTGTGCACATTGTCACAAAGTACAAGCGAAAGGTAAGTTGATTGCATTGGTAAGATTGTAATTAATGTTGATGATTGA
Organism: Delia radicum; assembly: GCA_021234595.1. Taxonomy (NCBI): domain Eukaryota; kingdom Metazoa; phylum Arthropoda; class Insecta; order Diptera; family Anthomyiidae; genus Delia; species Delia radicum. Next base: position 54,790,589 of record CM037855.1, on the reverse strand, counting down.
TTTTATCTACAGGACATGAAGAACACATTTTAATACTTCAGCTGCGTCTTATTGAGTTGGGTTATATTGTAGAAGCTCAAGACTTGGAATTATATAAATCAGAAGTGGTATTGAATAATGTTACAACACTTATTAAATTGGAGGCTGGCGATAATGTTCATCCTCGCATTGCCGAACTGCATCAATTGCTGGAAAAAGGTGTATCCAATCAGGTTAATGTTACGAAAACATCATGTGCCTTACGGACGGCAATTGTCAATGCGGCTTTACAACGTCCAATGAACAAATTGTGTTTACATTGCAAGAAAAGTTTACGAAATGTTCGTTATCATCATCGTAATCTTGTCTACTACATGAGTGTTGCTGAAATCAAAAGCACGTAAGTGTTTCAAATATGCTTGACTTATTTTCGAAACTTTTAACCCTCAAACCGGCCTAAGCTGTTTTGCAATGACATTTGTACTACGTGGTCTGCACGCAAAATAAACAATATGTTTTTCTACCAATTTTTGTTTTCGTTGCCTACTTTAGGCTATATGGGCCAAATTGCAGCGACTCTCAGAAACTCATCCATAAATATGAATAAGTTTAGGCATAAATTATTCCTCTTTCAGGGATTTAACTACAGTCAAAAATAACACTTTCATGCTTTTACTTAAGATATGACGATTTTCGTTTTTCGAAAACAGCTAAATTAAGCGAAAACGCACTTTATCTTTGTTGATATATGTATATTGGTTAAGCTTAGAGGCTTTGCTTCTACTATAAAATTTAATCTTTCTGCCAAATTTCGCAAAAATCCGTTCATACGTTTAAGAGTATGTTAAGACGATTGGAGATATCCTATTGGGCTCCTGTATGTCCTTGGACGAAATGAGAGCTTTTTTTAAAGCTTAAGCTTTAATCTTGCTTTGTGTTTACTATAGACAGTTTCTAGTCAAGATATATATGTTTTTAAGATTTTAGAAAATTGTGTTCATTTCACAATATTTATCTTTAGAAATTTGGTATAAATACAATAACTTTAACACATTCTCGCTTCCAAACCGTGTACAGCACAGAAAAAATTACTTCACAAAATATTTTTTAAATTTGGTTTTCTGTCGAAATAGCTTAATTTCTTATTACAAAACAATCATTTGGCGCATTTTTGGCCAATTAAAAGTACCCCGCCTGTAGGCGGGCTTGCCGGTTAGAGGGTTAAAGGCATAAATAAAGTATGATGAGCAAGCTTATTCAAGCTCAATTAAATTATTAGTTAAAAATGTATGTATTATTTTTAATTTGAATTAGTTCAATTCTTCCAATTTTGTTTTTAACTTCTCATCGGGTAAATACAACAATACGGGTAAAGCGTTGATCTTTTTCCTTCAAAAGGTGACGCGGAATGAAACATGTAAGAACCCGTCAGTAGATAAAGTCTTCTTTAAACTAGCGAGTGAAGAAATATTTTAATTAATAAATAAACATTGCACGGTTTTTTTTTTTGTTTAACCACAAACAAATGATCTTGAACTTGAATAATTTTGCTCACATCATAATTTATGATAAAAGATCGAAAAAAACTTTTGGTTTTAATTTTTTTAAATTTAAACGTAAAACATTTAGCATAAATAAATTTTAACCGCACCTTTCGAAAATTCATAAAACTCGGGCCATCGACTAAAATTTCGATGCTGAATGGTCAACTTTGGACCCCTTTCCCCCGTGGCAGGGGTCCAAAGTTGATATTTTGTTTTGCAATTGTAGTCAGAAGTTGTGAACGGAAAGGAATTGTTTACCATTGGAGAGGTTCTTTCAAACAAGGTATAACACCCTGTTAAAAAATTCCATTTTTTTTTCTCACACATTGAAAAATTAATATGAACGTGAAACATATACATAGTTGAACAGCGATTTTAGCACTTTTAAAAGCACTTTAAATTTTTTCGAAAAGGATTTAAATACTCATTTTCTGCTGCCTATATGGGTGTCAAATGAAAGGTGAGAATCTTTTATATTTTTAAAAAAATATTGGTAATAAGTTTCTGCAAATAAAATTTTCACAAAAGTTCTTTTAAAAATTGAATCCTTCAATATCCTTGAAGTTTCTAAATTCGGAACAAACACGCAAGCGGCGTTATTCATTATTAATCAGATTAATGTACAACTTTTCGAGCATTTTGATACAAGAAACATTATCAAAATCGGTGTAGCGGTTAAAAAGATATAAGTACAAATGTGAAGGTATCTCTAAATGTTGCAGGGAAATTGGAGTACTTCAGAATGAATTCATATCTAGGCGTTTGGTGAATAAAATATTTTTTAGCAGACCCTAGAAGTGAAAATTATTTTATTTTCACCTCAAATTTTGTTACCACAAAAGTTTCTTTTTTTTACCACAGAAATTTTTTCACCTCAAAAATGCTTTTTTAAGAGAAGCAACACTTTGGAAATTCTTCCTATTTATTAGTGTGTTGATTTTTTTGGAAGTGGGATATCGGAAAGATGAAAGGTGGGTGCAGATGAAGGGCTTCAAACATGACAACACTGTATTTGCACGAGATGATTAGTCTTAGAACAGTTGTTGCTCGCCATCTGATGGAAAGTTGGCAAACTTATTGAAGCTTTTTGGTTCATTATTTAACTTTGGTTAGTTTAAGTGCTATGGGAACACCGAAGGTGGGCCCTGCGATACTTATGAAGGATAGAAAACTCATACATATTATTTTTCTAAATTGATGTTGTCGTCGCCGGGAATCGAACTCGGGACCATATGTGTAGCTGTCCAACGCGCTAACCATAACACCACAACGCCCACATCAAGAAATTACCTTTTTTTAGTGTTAGGTCTAAATTCACTATGAAAAATATTCCATGTTTGTTTCTATAAGAAACCTTAATTTTTTTCTGGTAAAATTAGTTCAGTTCGATTAAAATTATGTATACTTTTCAGTATATTTTAAAACCACAAATGTATTGAAAGATTAAATTGTTTAAAATTAGAATTAATATATTTATTTTAAATAGGACTTCATTACCTTTCATTTGATGCCAATATTTAAGTCATATCATGAATACTGGTATTTAAATACTTTTTTGAAAACTTTAAACTTTAAAGTCCTTTTAAAAGAAGTTTTGAAGTGATAGCGAATAATTAAAAAACAGTTTTACTATATATGGGTTCTAGTTTCACGTATATATTGTTCTGTCCATGTGCGAAAACTAATGTCGCGCGGTGTAATATGTTTTTGCCTTTTTTCATGTTTTTTTATTACTTTGGATTTAATTTTTTTTTTTAATTTAATTTAATTTTAATTTATTTCAAAAAACCAATCGAGCCCTTCGGGCCATATATAGTTGGTAGCCAACATTAACAATCAACTTCATTATGTCACTTAAAACTATAAAACTTTAAATATCCTATTTTCTAACAATATAAAACAGTTTGTATATAGCAAGTTTAACTTACAAAAATTTAAGAAAAAAGTTTAAAAGAATTATTAAAGAATAAAGAAAATGGCATAAACTCACATGACAAAAAGTATTGCAGTTTAGAGAATTTTGAAATTTTTGAAAATTTTTGCATATCAAATGAATGTTTTTTAAGATAGATCAAAAGATCTAAGTGGTAAGGGTAAATGGTTCCAACACAAACATGAAATGATCGTTCAAGAATACTATAATTTCTAATGGGATATAAAAGTTGAGGGGTTCTTTCAGTGTTCAAGAGTATAAAATGTCTATGTACATATTCAGGGCAATTAGAGAGCACAACTTTATGATAGAATAATAGCAATCGAATTCGAACAAAATTTTTAAAATTGCATCCCAAAAAATCAGAAATATGCCTCGAAACATGATCACAAGGCTTCAATTTGTAAACAAAACGTATTATTTTATTAAACAGTAAATTACATTTATTGAAGTCATCGACACTACAAACAGAAAAAACTTCAATACAGTATAATAAGTTGGACATTAATAATGAATGTGCTATGCGTTTTCTAATAGAAAGTGGCAAATAAAGATTTAGGGAATATAATCTTATATTATTATATTAGGGTAAAATTTATTTTGGAACTTAACCAGGTTATATGTCGACCGAATTCTAGATTGTTATCTATTAAAACACCTAGACATCTCATCTCAACTTTTTTTTATTATGCGGGATTCGGAACAGATGGCGTATCTTTTACACATGGATTGTGTCTTTAATAACTTATCGTATATGACATTTTGGAGGGTAAACATCTGTCATTTATTATCACCAGGCACCGGCTGTTCAGGAAAATTTTTGTTTTGTCCCTTAAGTCTGAAAACAAGATTAACAAAATATCTTTGCGAATCAAAGAATTTGCATGTATTTGTTAGAGCATATTTACCCTATAAGTGCATATTTTTGCATATTTCGCTTTAAATGAATATTTTAATTCCATATTTTTACTTATTTTACTTTAAATGCATATTTTTACTTATTTTGCATATTTTTATTTATTTTGCATATTTTTACTTATTTTGCATATTGCATATAGCAGTTTTCTTATTTTTATTTTTTCGTAAAAAAAAGTTTTAATATTCGGTCTGATTACGGTTGTCGTATTCGTAGTGAAAATTTGTCGTTTTTGAGAAAACGGTATTACGTTTGTCGAAAACTACGAATGTACAACACTGCTAGAAAATCTTTTACAATTTCCGTATTACGGTTGTCGTTTTCGACAGTCGTCTATTTTATTTCTCACGACAGATTTGAAAAATTCTTAAAAAATTCAAATTTCAATGAAGTTTTAATTAAATGTAAATACTTTTGGAATAAAAATTATAGCACCGAAGCTGTTTGCGAAATTGGAGGACGTTTTAGGGTAAAAAACATAATTGGCAAAATCTGGAACAAGTGCAGTTTAGAAACATAACTACGATTACTTCAAAACTTTTACTAACTAATTTTTGAGCTGATTTCAAGAAACAAAATATTTGTAGTCGCCGGTGCCCCCTTGCGGCTGGGCTGGGCATTTAAGTTGAAAAAGTTTTTTTAAGTATCTCAAAAAGTACAAGTCCGTTTATAACAATATGCATGTCGTATGAAAGCTCTTTTAAATGGCTTTTCAATGGTGTACAATATGTCAATATAAATTAACCCATTAAAGGCCGGTTTAAAATTTTCTTATTGTTACTTTAGTTTTTTAGATAAAATGTGCTTTTTATTCAAAAATTGGCCTGTGTAAGTACTTAATAAGTTTATAGAAATGGATAGCCGGATTTATAAGCTTTCTTTTGAGGTACAATATGACCACATATCTCTTGAAACAAAAAAAAAAAAAAATATCAAAGGTTAAATTTAGACAATGTGGATTTTTTTATCCTTTAATCTCTTTTTTTATTTTAAAAGATATGGTAGTCCATTATACCTTTAATGAAAGCTTGTGAAATTTTCTTTAATTTTTTGTACAGTTTTTATATGCTTATATAGGCGATTTTTTTAATAAGGTGATCTTTTTACAAAAAAAAAACAAATATAAAGAAATTTTGAATTGGCAGTACATCATTGAATAGATATTTTAATAAGCTTTGATATGACATGTATATTGTAATGATCGGACGTGTACTTTTTGAGATAATTGTAAAAAAGTTTTCCGAATTTAATGCCTCGTCCAGCCGCAAGGGGGCTCTGGCGGCAAAATGTTTTTTGCTTCTTAAAATCAGCTCAAAAAGTACTATGCGAGGTAAAAGTTTGAACGTGGTCGGAGTTATTATGCTAAACAATACTTAGCCGTTTTCTTCGAATATCATTCGTCTCAGCCATAGGCACTCATATTTTTTATCTGAAGTTAAAAAAATAAGTCCAAACTTAGCATTTTTTTTTATATTTTTGATAATTTAACAACAAAATTAAAAATTTCTTATTGCAGCCAATCAGCTGTTTTTGACAGATCGTCATAGAGTGCTTCATAATATTAATAAATTTAACAAATTTGTCAACACTGTTTTTTTTCAATCTATTACAAAAACCTTTTAGTCGAAAAATTTACGTAATACCGCAACAAATAAAAATCGACAACGACTTCGACTAGAGTCGAAATACGACTACGACAACCGTAATCAGGCCCATTATTTTATATTTGACAAACGAGCTTAAAAACTAACGAGGATCCGGATCAGCTCTAGCTCTGTTTAGTGTTCTCATAAATTTTATATGCCAACAGGTTTAGTACTTTTCAAATGCATATATTTTAATATAAATAACGAGGTCAGTAATATTGGGTTTTGGTCACACTAACGCGTGATCACTTGAATCACGCAAAATTCTGCCCACGTGCCCTTCTCTACTCCATATACATAAAGACAGATTTTGGAACATATAAAAATGGTGCATCTAATCAGTTTTATAAAACCATTTTAAATAAAGATTGTAAACTACTTCAGTTCTTTATCTTATTTATAAGGATTTATTTTTAAATTATATTAAGTTCAGAAGTGGTTTCTACCATTTCTTTTAAATTATTATTTTTGGCAAATAAGTAAATACAAAAGTAAAAATATGTTAAAGTAATTATTGTTAACCTTATGAAGTGCAAATATAAGTATAAACGTTACTTAAATTAAAACATTGCAGACAAATTTAATATTATAAGTTTTTTAAAATAGGAAATATGAAATACTCAAAACGTTTAATTAGTATGAATTGTTGAAGTTTTCATTTTCATTAAAAATGTCTAAGATACCAGTGCGCCCCGGTAGGCTAGTTGGTAGCGTGCTGGCTTATCAGTGCGGGGGTAGTGGGTTCGATTCCCACCAGAGGCACTGGTCTGAACATATATGACTATATTTGTCCATATATGGAAATGTAGGTTAATTTTTCTAGTATGTACGACCATAAATATAATCATATAAAAAATATATATGGCTTACTTCAAAAATGTTCGACACCTGTTGAAACTGATTCCTCTTATTTTTCAAGTTTTCATGAATAGAGATTAGCTATGGATGGTGAGGTTGAATATATTTAAAAGCTATGACGCCCAAAGTTTCACGTTGAAAAGTCTTCACCAAAAGAATTAACGGTCGCTTAAATCTCGAAAAACTAAAAAAAAAAATACTTGAAACTTGCAAGAGTTTTTTATTAATTTTATTTTTTGCTCATAGTTTTTAACTTTCACATCTAAACCAATATAAAATGGACTTACTAGACTTCGGAGATGCATTCACTGAAAAAAAAGTTTCCATTATCGCTGTTTGGTGAGAAGTTGTATTGTGGTTTACAAGTGAAACCAAAATTTTCCAATTTTTCAACTTTCGCAGTTTTTTAAATAGGGGCCGTTTAATGGAATTGAGTTTTGAGAACAGTATTTGAAAAATGGAAAGCAATTGCCATAATTTTTTTTAAAAATGTATGTTTTTGGCGTCTGACATTCGCAACTATATTTGAAATTGGCTAGCGTATTGCGTGAACTGAGTTACTTTGCACCTCCGAGTCAAAAAGGCATTTTAAAAATTTTAAACGCAAAAATGTTATGAACTTTTTAAAAACTTAATTATTTTGTTTCGCTTTTTTGTTATAAGAAACATAGCTTGAGAACATAGTTAGGTATTTAGAGTGAATCTTTACGACAGACTAAATTTATGAAGTGCAAACAAATTTAATTTTTTCCACAAAATTAGTTAGTTTTTTCCCAACACATTTTGCTGTGTGACAACTAAAGCGCTGTATCAAATCCGCCAAAACGTATATCAAATAAAAGATTTGAATGAGCTTAATACTAACATGCAAAAGCCATCAAAAAATTCGAAGGACTTTCAATTTGATGGAGTAAACAAATTTTTTATACCCTCCCAATGCATTCTTATAAAAAATTTATAATTTTGCGAATTTAAAAGTATTGATTAGTATGATTTTCTGCAATTAAGTGGTCTAAATCCAACTAAATAAAATGCGTGTTTTCCGAAATAAACGTGGTTTTCTTTTTAAATTATAATATATGACAAAAACAATGTTTGAGTATATTTTTATATTTTTTGCTGGTGTAATATTTATGTTGAAATGCGATAAATGCAATGAGATTTATAAATTGATGTAGCTTTTATTTAATCTAAGCAAAAACTGTAATTGTGATTTTTTTTTATATGGTTGAAAATTAAAACCGCCATAGTTTTTGTACCGTTAAAGATAAATGATTAACGCGAACGGAATTATCATTCTTAAACATTGGCTAATATATACAGAAGGATATTCATGTCATACAAAAAAAATTTCAAAATATTTTAACCCTTTGTAGGCCATGAACTTAAAAATTAAAAATTTGTTTGGTACGGGAAATTTTAAGGTAAATAAAAAAAACGTATTACCTAGAAATTAAAAAAATATCCTTTATTTATTATTTATTTGACATTTTAGGGATTGTGACATTACTGTTACATAACATAAAAATATAATTTTTTCATGTAAAAATGTAAAAATATGCATGGGATGCAATAAGTAAAAAATATTATTCACTTACCTACAGGTTTTCATAAAAACAACCCAATTTTTTACACTTTTTGTATTTTTTTTATAAAATTTTAAATTTTCAAACTGACGGAAGTCAAAAAAATTACGACATCTATGATATTTTTTTGGTACTAATTTTATCAGTGGTATGTCACAGTAGGGTCACACAAATTTGAGCGAGATAAATAAATTCAGTATGTATTATTTTGGGGTTTGTTACAGTAATGTTACATGAGGCTATAAAGGGTTAAATCAAAGTATCGTTTTCAATTTTTAACCAGCTATTTACAAAAGTAAAGCAAATCAAATATATTAGCTAGGTTGATACTAGTATTTCGATCTGGCTAAAGATCTCATCAGAACCCGAAATTTTAGAAAATCTACAGCCTCCATAATATGCAGAACTTTAACAAAAAAGCCTATTGATCATCAATTTTGCTCCATTCTTGTCTTCTTAGTATTCAAGCACGTGGTTAGGATCTTTTCCTAACAAGCATCATGAGGTTACTAAACTTTATATAAAAAAAATTTTGTTTTTACTCTGGCTCAAGTAATATTTTTTACAGTTTTATTAGTTTTTTTTTTTGTATACATCGAGATTATTTTTATGTTATTTTCAAATTATTTATAAATTTTTGAAGTTCCCCATATTATCATATATAAACTTTTTTTTAAACAGGAATACAAACAAGTTCACTTTAAAATTGAATTAAAATTGCCTGACAACAATAATTAAGAAATTGTAAGTGCATATTTTTTACATTTTTAGTGTATATATTAAGATTTTTCATGCATATTATGGACGCCTAAAACACACTTTTGAGTGCATGAAGTTCCTGTCCCTGATTATCAATTAGTCATTGAACAAAACAATGTAACTTAAGTTTTTTGTGTTTCGAAAATGTCGAATTTTGTGCCAACAAAGCATCATTTGCGGGCGTTCTGCAATTTTAACAAAAGTGCAGCTGAAGCACATCGATTGCTCACCGAAGCTTATCCTGAATATGTTCCATCGATTTTTGGATGACCTGAGCTGCTAAAAAGGGTTTTATCTAAAATGAGCTGCTGAAATCGTGCCAGACAATCGCAGGACACCTGTTACAAACTCAAATTCACAAATTTGCCAAAAATCCCACATTTTTGAGTTATACACCTAATAAAAAGGCAATTTTTTTTTTGTTAAATTAGCCGGAAAAATACGAATGGCATAGTGTTGGCAAAGCGTCAAATTTCCAACTCATACAGTGCTATCATGATGTCAAAATGATAACAACGGAGGACGGTTGGTGTCGAAAGGACAATACCAATATACCCTTGGCCGTAGTTAATTTCGAACGTTGACACAGCAATGGAATGCAGTAGTTTGCCAGTACTTCAAATAAGATAATTCAGTATGTAGCCAATTGAAGAGTTTTTTGCCGGTGCAGAAATCGTGCAAAGAACGTGATTCGTAAAAACAAAAGGGAAGCTCATGAACTAATTTTTCAAAATAAGGAGATATGGTCAATTTTGAATAGGAAAGGAGCAGTTAACGTCAATGACAAGGAATCAAATCTATGAATCAAACTGTGAATAGTAATAGTGTTGAGGATACTCCTTATGTAGATAATGGTGGTTTTAAATGATTTTAGCTTTTAACATGATTAAGTCAAAAGCTGTTGGTTACGATGGCTTTGCGCTTAAGTTCATCAAGTTGTTGATTCCGTTGATATGTGAATTACATTTTACATCTTGTTAATACTATTTTAACAACATCGGTCTTTTAGATGTTGTGGAAAACTGCTAAGTTTGTTCCTATAGGGAAAAATAGTGGGAGTAGTGGTACTGATAATTTACGACCAATCTCTATTTTACCCATTTTGTCGAAAATGGTTGAATACCTCATGAAGGATTAATTGATGGAACACGTTAATAATCAACTTTTGTTGCATGATTGTCAGTCTGGCATTAGATGTAATCGTAGTACTACATCATTGCTTATTGGTTTGACGGACAACATTAGGCAGAAGGTTGCGGATAATGGGGTTTGTGTTTTATTGTCGTTGGACTTGGCAAAAGCTTTTGATAAGGTTAATCATTCTCTTTTGGTTCAAAAGCTGAATAGGCTCTTTAGTTTTTCTGGATCTGCATGGAAATTATTTTCTTTTTATCTATCAGATGGAATGCAATATGTGTTCAGTAATGGCACTTGTTCTGGAATGCTTCCTGTTTTTAGTGGTGTTCCCAAAAGATCTGTACTTGGGCCTCTACTTTTTATTATGTTTATTAATGATCTTTTTGATATTTTGTTTAACAATATGTGCCTTCCATTTGTGTTTGCAGATGATGTTCAGATTGTATTTAAGAAAGATGGTCAATTCCCCGATGTAGTGCAGAATATGATAGATTACTTGGTAATTGGATGTCTTCCAATTATCTTTATGTTAATTCTAGTAAATCTAAGGCTATGTTGTTTGGTGATTGCGATATTTATAACTTTACTATTAATTTAGTTGGTAATGCAGTTGAATTTGTAGAAAAATGTAAATGTCTTGGTGTGACTATAGATTCCAAGTTGAGTTTTCAGGATAATGTCAATGCGGTTGTTTCTGGAGCTTTGGCTTATGTAATAAAGAAGCTAAGATTGGCTTTTAATCGTGTCATGAGATATTTATACTCTCTTAGATTGCGACATCAAATTTCGTCTTTTGTTTTAAAATTTTTGGGATGTTCGTTCGATAATTTTGTTTAAATTAGGTGTATTTTACATTTTTTTAAAATATAAAATTGCAAACCCCGAAATATTTTCAAATTGGCAGATCTATTAGGAATAGACAATTGGTTATTCCGAAACTTACACCACTTTTGGGGCGATCTTTTTTTGTTAGAGTTGCCCGTGAGTATAACAAATTGCATATTTCTTTAAAGTCGTTTAATTTTTCTATTAATACGTATAGGATGAACATTTTTCTATTATTTTCACAAGACACTTAATTTTTTAGGTTTGGGGGTTTTTTTTAACTAAGGCTTGTTCAAGTTTTTTTTCGTAAAATTTGGTGACTTAATAAATAAATAAACTATTGTCACTCCTTTTTTTTTATATCTTTTTTGTTTGTTTTTAGTAATATTTATTGAATTTTAATTATCATTTTTTATTATTTTATTTATATCAAATTTTATTTTTTACTTTGTTTAATTTGGTAGAAATTTGAAACCGATTATGGCCTTCAGGCTAGGTTATTGAAATGAATAAATAAATTAAATTATATTTTCCTTATATGTATAATTTATATAATTTGGATATATCAAAATTTTCATTTATCAATATACATAGATTTAAATTATCTTTCGAACTGGCGTTTCCACGTCATTACAGCCGATATTTGAACCACTAAAGTATCGTTAGGGGAGATGCAAAACCACTGCAAAACTTTATTCCTACACATAATTTTGGACTTCTGCGATAATTTTTTTTTTTATTAATTAATCGTATAATTACAAATTATATGCTATTACCCTAATCGAGCACTAGCTACTATGGCCTTCGGCGCGTTGTAGCGAAAACAGACCAGAGCCTCTGGTGGGAATCGAAACCAAGACCCCCCGCACTGATAAGCCAGCACGCTACCAACTAGCCTACTGGGGCAATAAAAATAGCGGTTTTATTAACAAAATTTACATAAAAATGTTTTCCGCGTTTTTTTTTTGCCCTGTACAAATTTTTTATCTGAAAAGTCATTGCAATAATTTATAATTTTTAATGATCTGAGGTGTTATTTTGAAAATTCGTACATATTGGAAAAAAATTATTTTTTTTTTCATTTTGCACTGACTTTAGTTCAAGTCAGAAACAATTACCGCCCTATATATATCACGTATACAAATGTAACTTTTTTTTTGGAGTTTAATTAATGAAAATACATCTTATGTTTTGTTTTTTTGGTTTAGCTTATGGTGTTTTCTTTTCTGGAAAAAAGTGTTGCCTTCTTAATGTGCAACGTTTTTCAAATTTTGTCCTCGCCTCATTAAAATTAAGCATTTTTACAATCAGAATAGAACACAATTTCATCACATATTACATTTATTTAAACAAATCTGTTTTTTAGTGTTGTTAAAGTTCGGGTTCGAATCCCAGCAAATTTAAATTTAATGTTTTTTTTTATAATTAATTTTTGTTTTTTTAATTATTTAATTATTTCAAAAATTTGGATTTAGCTCCATACATTTTTTTCAATTACATTTTTTATATAATTTTGTTTGTAAGCGAATTTCAGATTAAAAAAATTATTAAATACTTACAAAAAGAAAAAATAAAAAAAAATAGCAAAAACAAATTTAAAAAAATCGTAAATTAAATTTAACAAAAAAAAATATATAAAAAAATGTGATACCAATATGGGTTTGAACTCGGGACCAAGGTGAGAGTTTTCTCGCCAAAAACTTTGCAATATATACACATGAGATTGATAAGCCAAAAAAAAACAAGGCAACATCCAACCCTGTAAATTTTTTGAGGGCAGAAAATGTTGCATTTTTTGTCTTTTATAAGGCAACACTTTTAGAAACAAACACGGTACCCTCTTAGAGTGTTCACCTCATTTTAGATAAGAACACGAATAAGGAAATTTAAGGCAAAGTGCAAAAAAAATGTGACATTTTTGTCGGAAAAGAAAACGCTATTATTTTATTTGTTTGAATTTCTTTTTCAAATTTAATTTTTTCGTTTTGTTCGATAAACTAAATTTATCCTTTTTTGTCCCGATTTAATGAATTCAGTATAAAAACGTTTGTGTTCGTTTTATCGGAGTTTGTTAAATCGATTATTCTTTAAACCGGAATAACCAAATTTATTATTTTTTTTTATTTATTATTACAATACATTGGAAGCCAATTATACATGTATTGTTTGATTAATATCTATGTTATATACAAGGTGGCGCAAAAATAACCTTCCGATGTGTTTTGGCTGTAATTTAAAAAAAAAATGAAAAACTTTGATTCTTCTTGTGGATTATTTTTATTTGGTATTTTAATTTTTTTTACATCAAGTCGAGAATATAATGTCATGTAAATGGCCGCCGCCACAGTTGATTGTCATTTGAGCCCTTTTTATGGCATTTTCCATCACTTTGGCCAAAACTTCCGGCGATAGGTCCTCACATTCTTGACGGATATTGTCTTTAAGAGCTGCAAGAGTCTGAGGCTTGTTGACATAAACCCGCGACTTCAAAAAGCCCCACAAAAAGAAGTCTGGAGCGGTCAAATCAGGCGATCTTGCTGGCCAGTGCAAATCGCCAAAACGGGAGATTAGGCGCCCGGGATATGCATCCTTCAGCATATCGGTTGTGGCACGTGCAGTGTGTGCCGTTGCACCGTCCTGTTGGAACCACATGTTTTCCAATCCCAATTCATCAAGTTGCGGCAAAAAGAACTCGTTGATCATTGCTCTGTAGCGCTCACCATTCACAGTAACCGTTTGGCCCGCGACGTCTTCGAAAAAAAAGGTCCGATGACTCCTCCAGCGAAAACAGCACACCATACAGTGGCTTTGAGCGCGTGTAATGGCTCTTCGTGGGTTAAACGCGGATTTTCAGTGCCCCAGAAGCGTAAATTTTGCTTATTTACGTACCCGCTAAGATGGAAATGGGCCTCATCACTCATGATTATTTTTGATGAAAAATCATCTTCCTCTTCTAGTCACCAATATTCCGCGTTCTGGAGCAGTGTAGCGTAACATTGTTTATTAAAGTGTATTTCGCATGTGTTTACTACACAAATGTCAAAACAGAACTGACATTAGGGGCCAATCGCAAAATTTATAGCATTTTCTGATAGGAGGATTACTTTTGCGCCACCTTGTATATGACAAAGATTTCGACTATTGAGATACAATGTAACTTAAAACTACTTTACAAAAATAAAATAATATATAAGTACTACATAAGTGGCTCCCCAATCACACAAAATTACAGAAATGAAATAATCATAAAAATTCCATAAATCCTGTATACCAGAAATCAAATCACGTAAAGCACAAGGAAAAAAATAATAATATAGACCCAATCAAAAGCATTTTTTTATAAGTGAGATAGGAGTAAGAAAACAGTCTTAGATTAGGTGGTAAATTGTTCCAAACACGACAGACTCTTATTTTAAATGAATGCTCATAAATTGAAAGATGTAGAAATTCATGAAATTCGCAACCAAAAAATTCTGGGAAAAGCTCAGTCACACGATCATGATCACGTATACGAACATTAAATACATGACGAACAACTTTTCTAACAATACTCTCAAGGAAGTCCAAATTACCAGACAACGTTCCGGAAAAAACTTCCAAACAGTAGTTAATTTTTGACATTAGCAATCGATATGTTACATATATTAGTGTATATGATTTCAAGGCATACAAACTTCTCAAAATAAAGGAAACTTCATTTGATAGAGAATTAATGTGATTTGAAAAATTAAGATTTGAATCAACGATTATACCAAGGCATTTAAGGGAGTCAACATAACTAATTCATTGATTATTAATACGAATTCTAGGATAATTTAAATTTTGGTTAGGTAATAAATAAAACCTGGTTAGGTAAATAATAATTTAAATAAAATTGTTAATTTAAATGGTGCACATTTGTAGAAAACAGTACAGGTAATGAACATTTTGAGTGGTGCTGGCATATTGAGAAAAACAGTGTTGTCCTAGTAATATTTTTTGTACCGTAGGCATATTGAGATAAATAGTGCTGTCCCAGTACTATAGTATTTGTACCGTGGACAATTTCTACCTTTGTGATTTGGAAATTCATTGTACATTCAAAAACCGTAAAAAAATACATAAAAACATATTTATTTAAAAACACAAAAGGTCTATTCATACCTTAAATTAATTATGCTTAAGATATTCAGTCAATAAATTTTTTTAATTCATATTTTTAGGGAATATTAAAATTTATTTGATTTAAAAAATTTAATACTAAAAATATTGTTTTAAGGTACTGGGTATGTGTCAAATGTCAACGTTTTGCCAACACCCGCGAATAACGTCAATAGACATTGTTATTATTATGACATCTTTGACAGTACACTCAAAAAAATAAGTTAGTAGAAAAGTTAGTAAAACGTCTTGTAAATCAGGTATACTATTTTTTAGCAAAATTTTTTGCTAAAATCGTGTTTTCAGCTAAAATTTTTGTTATATTTATTCAGCACTTAACTGTTTTATACTAATGCTTTACTAATATACTAATGTTTTACTAATTAATTTTGCTAAAAAAAATTGTGCTGATAAGCACATTAATAGTGTGGATGGCAACCAGATTGAAAGATATACGCAGAATGAAGTAGATGTCGCGGCATGTCAAGATGTAGTAGAGAAGACGAAAATGATACTAAAAAGTACAACTCTAATAAGACATATAAAAAAATCAACCATGGAAGACTTTTGTATCTGTTTTTCATACATAAAACAAAATTGAGGATTAAAATAACTTAAATTTAATTGTCTATTAATTAAATAAAAGACAAAATAAAATATTTATTTATTTAAACTAAATGTTTATATGTGTGGTCAAATTGCAAACAAACATATACAGAAATGTAGACAGAGTAAAGTGAAAGACAAAGACACACATCTTAGGTAGATTTTTTTATGGTTCCTTTTTCTTATTGCAAAAAGGGTTTTTTTCGTATCGTTTGCATTTGTTTATTTTTTCATTTCGTTTCTATAATTATCTTCGGCAGTTGCGATAGCATCATTTAACGATAGCATCATTTAGACAACCATTGATGTAAGTAATTGAAAGACAATTTTTGTTATGTTATATATATTTATTTCTATATATTTTCAGATATTAAATAAATTCATGTCGTCAATGTGGAAAAATGAAAATTTTTATATTTCGTTATTATAGTAAATTATTTTTAAAAGAATCACAAAAATATGTTTTATGATTTTCAGCAAATAAATTAACTAAATTACAATTTTTCTACAAATTTTTTGCGTTTTTTTTCAGTCTACTAAAATTCAGCAAAAAGTTTATTAATTTTTAGCAAGGCTTTTGCATTTCTAATCTACTAAGTGTTAGCAAAACTTTTGCTGAATCTACAAATTTTGTTGCTAAAAATGAGCTCGCTGATTTTCAGCAAAAGATTTTGCTGACATTAGCAACTTTTTTGCAAGCATCCTCCTGACTAAAATTTTGCTGACTTTACAAACTTTTTTTTTGAGTGTACCGCAAAAAATTAAAACACGGGGTTGTGCCAGAACTTTATTTTTTTACCGTTGGCAATTTCTGGTTGGGTTGATTTATAAATATAAAATTGACATATTGACTGCGTAACCGGCCTTAGGACCGGTCCAAAGACCGGTTACGCAGAAAAAACTTTGCTCAGCAAAGCCAGTATTTGTAATTTTTTATTTCCTTCTGATATTTCGGTTAAATTCATTAACCACTTTAATTTAAACTTTTAATTAAAACTTTAAAGTGTTGTGAACTTAATTAAAACTCCCAGAAGATGGTTAAAGATTTTAAACAAAATATCGGAAGGAAATAAAAGATTAAAAATACTGGATTTGCTGAGAAAAGTTTTTCTGCGTAACCGACCTTTAAACGGTTGCACAGTCAATATGTCAATTTTAATGGATAAACCACCCCAACCAGAAATTGGAAATAAACAATTAAAAATACAAACCCTTGTGTTTTTATTTTTATAAAATTATTTTTCATCAAAACACCTTAAAGCTTCAACCACAATTGACTTCCGTTTTTAAATTCTGTTCAAAATTTTTGTTAATTTTTCTTTGAATTTAAGAACGATATATTACACTTATTTGAATTTCAAAATAAAAACCGTTACAAACTTCAATACAGGTCAAAAAAATACAAACATCCTACATAAATAGGTTTTTTATAAAAAAAAAAACATTAAAAAATGCACAGAAAATACAAAATTTTAAGATGGGTTATTGAATGAGAACATATTATACCTTGTTGGAAAGATATTTGAAATACCTTTTGGATGGATCTTTAAATCGTTCGGTTCCGTTAAAAACTTGGAAAAATCGCAAAACTAAATTTTAACTTTAAATTCCTCACCCCCCAGAAAAGGGGGGCGCGTTCGCCAAACAATTATACCATCGACATAAACAGCGTGGAAATTTTGGTCGATGTACCAAGTTTCATCATTTTTGGAAACATGCGGCTAAACCTTATTTGTTCCCTTTTAAATGTTTCTTTTATCCGTACACACTTTTAGATTAAAAGGTCGAACAGATACAAGTGGTCAACATAAAGTTATACTTGCGGATGAATGTCGCAAATTTTTGCGTCAAGTTTATTCAAACTATCCAGAATTATTGCAACTGCTATTTCCGATTTTAAAAATGGTTGAAGATACAAATAAAGACGATTTTAATCCCATTGATATATTTTTCATGGACACAATCCCAGTGACACCACCGAAAGCTCGTCCTTCGAATATATTACTCAATCAAATTGTAGAACATTCACAAACTGCCCTCTATCGCAATGTGATTGAAACTAATTCTGTAATACGTGTTGTTATGAAACATATTCAAGGACATACGGATGATATATCAGAGGAGGCAAAGGTAAATACACTATAATCTTGACCAAACTTCGTGCGTCTGATGAAGCTATTCAAAAATTTTATTTTATTCAATTAAACTAATTTCTTATGCATATATTAATTATTAGGCTGTATTTTCTGGCACTAAAGGGGAAACGTCATATGAAAAACTTTACAACGCCTGGCAACATTTGCAAACTTCTGTCAATATATTATTAGATGTTAATATGTCTAGAGATGCTCCCTCACCGGCTGGTTTGAAACAGGTGTTGGAAAAGAAAGAAGGTCTTATACGCAAGCATATGATGGGAAAACGTGTAAATTATGCAGCTCGTACTGTCATAACACCCGATCCCAATATAAATGTGGAAGAAGTTGGCATTCCAGATATATTTGCAAAAAGATTATCCTATCCCGTACCGGTGACACCATGGAATGTTGCTGAATTACGTAAAATGGTTATGAATGGACCAAATGTACATCCGGGGTATGTAACATCAACTCTTAAAAAGAATTCTTTAGATATAATTTAGTTATGGCTTTTCTCCTTCAGAGCAAACTATATACAAGACGAACGAGGCTATACTACATTTATTCCAGCTGATAATGCCGCCAAACGTGAAAGTATGGCAAAATTATTGTTCAATTATCCGGAGAAGGGTATTAAGATAGTTCATCGTCATGTTTTAAATGGTGATGTTTTGCTATTAAATCGTCAACCTTCGTTGCACAGGCCCTCAATTATGGCTCATAAAGCTCGTATATTACAAGGTGAAAAGACATTTCGTCTGCATTATTCAAATTGTAAAGCTTATAATGCTGATTTCGATGGTGATGAAATGAATGCACATTTGCCACAAAGTGAAGTGGCACGTTCTGAAGCTTATAATCTGGGTATGTACAATAGAGTGGGTCGCAACCCATACAAAAAAAAAAGTTGTGCCGGTCACCCCCTAGAATTAAAGATAATTTGAAGAAGATTTGAAAAAAAAATTTTTTTTTTTTGCCACGCCCCTTGACCCCGCGCATTTGGTTTTTTATTTCCTGTGGCTCCATTTATAGTTCGATCGTAACGTGTGATATATCATTGTTTTTGGAATGTCAACGGCTACATTTTCTACTTTAATCACTTTTGACTCCGACGTCAAATTCTAGAAGTGACTTCTAGAAACTCGATTTCTATCACCCTAATTCACGAGTTTTTCTAAACGATAAAAAAGTTTTATAAATTCCATGAAATTTTGTCTTTTACAGTATATATATTTATTCAGTAACAAAAAAGTTACGAAGGTTTAAAAAAAATCAATTTGAGTTTTATTCCAACAATCGTTAACAATAAGCTTTGGTCTTTTTGTGGCGCTAGTGTGCATTTGTTTTTGCACTATGATAATGTTCTCTTTTTCGTAATCTCACTTGTTTCTCTATTTTCTATTATCTTTCTCCTCCACATAGTATTCTTTTTAACCGTCATCACAAACCGATTCAGCTGGCAACACTTTTGTTAAACATGTTATTAGGGCTCGGAACTTCATGTAAATACATGTCTGTTGTCGTTAGCTAGAGAACAATGTTAACCAAATATCTTTGCGAATCAACAAATTTGCAACAAAATGGCATCGATTTGTTAGTTCATATTTTTACATATTTTGCTACAAATGCATATTTTGCTAAAAATGCATATTTTGTATTTTTTGTTACATATTTTGCATATTTTTACATGTTTTTGCATATTTTTACATATTTTTGCATATTTTTGCAATTTTTTTTTGATGTTTTACTAAAAATAAATTTTTTACAATTTAAATTTTTTTAGAAATAAAATCTTATCAAATTTATACATTTAATTTTTTATCAAGAAATGTAATATGACAGAAAATTCAACTACAAACTTTAAGAAGATTTTTAATTGTTATTCTCAATTTTGTAACGACTTTTTAAAACAGAAATTACTAAAATTTAAAAATTATATAGAAAAAAATTAAAAAATCAATAATAAATGCATATTTTTAAATTTTAAGTCCATATTTTACGATTTTAAATACATAGTTTATGTACATAAACCACAAATATAAATGCATTAACTTCCGAGTCCTACATATTATTATTCCTCTTCAAGTGTTCGCGTCTACAGCTGTAGCTTTTTGATAAAATTAGTGTAAATTACTAAAATATTTTTTTTAGTGAATTTTTATTGTTGATCTATATAAATTGTATGTGAGTTGTTGGTTAGTTCGGTTAAAGATCATGAATATTTTTCCATATTAACAGAAAAATTATAATTTTATTTGTGATAATTACTTTAATTAACAGAAAAAACAATTAGAAAAAAAGTTATTTGACACCTGCATGAATGGAGTTAACTTTCTAGCCCGCAACGGCCTTCATCAACATTCTTCGTGCCTTAAAGTGTTAAATTGTAAACATTATCTATTTAACTCAACTAGTTAGGTTAAAAATGTGCCGTAACTTAGTTTTTGAGTATGACGAAATTTACTGCGAACTTATTTTCTATAAAGCTATGTTTAGTTGTTAATTATTACCACAGTTGAGTTGCCAGTTCAACTAATTAAGTTGAAATTTGACTGGCAGTTATTTTCAAATGTCATCATATTCTATCCTTTACATTGTAAGTGAAGGAAAATCAAACATTGAAGATTTTATTCGTTTTTCAACATATGTCGAGCATATATATTAAGCGAATTTTTGCACTGTACCTTGTGAGTGGTTAATAGTGAATTTTTATTGTTGATCTATTTAAATTGTATGTGAGTTGTTGGTTAGTTCGGTTAAAGATCATGAATATTTTTCCATATTAACAGAAAAATTATAATTTTATTTGTGATAATTTACTTTAATTAACAGAAAAAACAATTAGAAAAAAGTTATTTGACACCTGCATGAATGGAGTTAACTTTCTAGCCCGCAACGGCCTTCATCAACATTCTTCGTGCCTTAAAGTGTTAAATTGTAAACATCATCTATTTAACTCAACTAGTTAGGTTAAAAATGTGCCGTACTTAGTTTTGAGTATGACGAAATTTACTGCCGAACTTTTCTGTTAATATGGAAAAATATTCATGATCTTTAACCGAACTAACCAACAACTCACATACAATTTATATAGATCAACAATAAAAATTCACTATTAACCACTCACAAGGTACAGTGCAAAAATTCGCTTAATATATATGCTCGACATATGTTGAAAAACGAATAAAATCTTCAATGTTTGATTTTCCTTCACTTACAATGTAAAGGATAGAATATGATGACATTTGAAAATAACTGCCAGTCAAATTTCAACTTAATTAGTTGAACTGGCAACTGTGGTAATAATTAACAACTAAACATAGCTTTATAGAAATAAGTTCGCAGTAAATTTCGTCATACTCAAAAACTAAGTTACGGCACATTTTTAACCTAACTAGTTGAGTTAAATAGATGATGTTTACAATTTAACACTTTAAGGCATGGTATACATGCTATCAACAATGATGTAAATCTCCGTTCTTCAACTTCAGATGTTCATTAAACTAACAACAAATAATCATTTAACCTACACTTTTTTTTTTGGTATATTTGGCTGTTTGGCGGTTTTGTTTGCTGGACTGGAAGAGTATCAAGGACTCTTGTTGCTTTTCTTGCCTGGCGGATGATGCCGTGAATACAGCTTGTAAGTTTAATTTTTTTTTTCTCAATTTTCAAATTGTTTTTACCTTTTATATGCTTTTAAATATTTTGCATTCTCAAATTATATTTTTTAAATTTTTTGAATTATAACATATGTTTAAATGAATTTTAATATTAATTTAGGTATACCAGTTAACGATAGTTATTTCATCCGTTCACAATTAATTGGTAATGATATTAAAGTAGCTCATCTAAATTGCACAAGCTTTTGTATTGGAAGTAACTCTGTTAAATTTGATGAGATAAACAATATTGTTAGTGGTAACTTTTTAGATTTTATAGGGTTTTCTGAGACATGGTTGAAACCTTCTATAAGTAATGAAGTTGTGAATATCCCAGGATACAAGTGTGCACGGAGTGATCGTCCAAATAGAAATGGAGGTGGTGTTGCCTTATATATTAGGGATTCGATTAAGTTTAGAACTGTGTATGTTAGTGGGATGTATGGTACATTTGAGGCAATTTTTGTTGAGGTACTGGTACATGGTGGTAAAATGTTAGTTGGTTGTGTGTACTTGCCCAATGGCAGTATATCTACTCTGGAAGATGAGATAAGTGATCTTATTTTAACTTATGATAATATTTTGATTATGGGTGACTTCAACTGTAATATGTTTCATGAGTCTCGTTCAGTTGCATTTCGTGAAATTTGCCAAGAGACTTAATATTTCTTGTTTACATGGATCCATTCCGACTCATTTTGATTTAAGATATCACTCGACATCATTAATAGATTTTTTTCTCGTCTCTGATCCTGCACAAGTTGGTAAAATTGGACAGGTTCAATGCCCAGGTGTTTCGCACCATTCTTTAATTTTTTTGGGTCTCTCTCTTCCGATTGTGAGAACTGAGATTTTTTATGAATACTTTGATTATAATGCGGTTGATAATGAGGAATTGTTGAATGTTATAAGTTCCTTTGATTTTAACCAATTATATGAGACGAGTAATGTTGATGAACATCTTAATATTTTGAATTCCTTTCTTAACACAGTTCACTCTATAGTTCCATTCGTACAGCGCAGTAAAGTAAACAGTATATCTAAGTGGATAAAGGCTCCTGAAGTTACATATTATTTATCTTTACGTAATTTGGCACATAAAGCTTATTTGAATGATAGGACCGATCAGAATTGGAAGATTTTTTGTAGAGCTCGAAACTTAGAAGTTATGGTATAACAAATGGTAATACCGATGTACAGTATTCGGATGTTGATGGTTTAAATAGGTTTTTTGTGGATTCTCAAAACAATAATTATGTTTCCAATGATATTGTCCTTGACTCAAGCTTAGAGGGCTTTATGTTTAGGTGTGTTACTATTGATGAGTTAATTCTTGCATTTTCAACAATTAAATCGAATTCGGCCGGCTGTGATGGATTTTCAATGAAATTTTTAAAATTAGTATTTCCCTTTTTTAGTAATCACATTTTGCATATCGTAAATAGGATTTTGACTACATCTTGCTTCCCTTATAATTGGAAATTGGCTAGGGTTACGCCGATCAGGAAACATGGCACATCAGATGAATTAAATAATCTCCGACCAATTTCAATTTTGCCTACTTTGGCTAAGTTAGTTGAAATTTTGATAAAGAACCAAATTACTGATTATTTAGATTCCAATGGATTTTTACATGATTGTCAATATGGTTTTAGACGTGGACGTAGTTCCACACAACTGTTACTTAATTTAACTGATAGTTTACGGAGTGCGTTTAGTAACGGCCGATTGTCAGTTTTACTGTCGCTTGATTTATGTAGAGCTTTTGATAAAATTCCGCATTCGATACTTATTGCAAAGTTGGCAAATTATTTTAAATTTTCAACTAGTGCTTGCAGACTGATATCCTCTTATCTGAAAGATCGTTTTCAATATGTTTCGATTGTTAGTAGTTTTAGTAGTACTCTACCAGTAGTCTCTGGAGTACCGCAAGGTTCGGTTTTAGGGCCACTTTTGTTTGTGATGTTTCTTAATGACCTTTTTTATATATATGATAATAGTATGTGTACTTCCTTCGCATTTGCTGATGACTTGCAGCTAATGATATCGGGTGATAAGGAATTTCTAGATGTTTTTCAGTCAAACATTAACTATTATGTTAATGAGACAGTTGATTGGATGAATCGAAATGGTTTGGTAATCAATGCAAATAAGACCAAGACTTTGTTTTTTGGAAAGCCCTCGTATAGGGATAATATATCAATTTTTGTTGGACGTACGGAAATTGAGTTTGTAGATAGGTTGTCTTGTTTGGGTGTGGTTATTGATAGCGAACTAAAGTTTGTTTACCAAATTAATTCGATATCATCTAGAGTTCACTATGTTTTAAGGAAGCTGTATTGCACTAATTTATATATTCCATTAGCAGTTAGGAAAAAAATTGCCCATGCTATGGTTA
This sequence comes from Delia radicum, assembly GCA_021234595.1. Taxonomy (NCBI): domain Eukaryota; kingdom Metazoa; phylum Arthropoda; class Insecta; order Diptera; family Anthomyiidae; genus Delia; species Delia radicum. The sequence goes on along the minus strand of CM037855.1, from coordinate 54,766,462 downwards.
TGCCTATCTTTACTTATGGTATTGAGGTATATACTGGTACCCCTGGCTTTAATTTAAAAAAACTATCGTTACTTTTCAATCGTGTTGTTAGATATGTTTATTCACTAAGAAATCGTGATCATATATCTTCTTATGTGCAAGACTTTCTGGGATGTAGTTTTAATAGTTTTATCAAGATTCGTAATCTTCTTCTCTTTTACAGAATATTTAAGAACGGTTATCCTTCCGGCTTTATAGATCGATTTAGATTTAGTAGATCTAATAGGAATAAACAGATTTTGCTACCAAAGCTAACTACGATATTAGATCGTGCATATTTTGTAAGAGTGGGTAAATTATATAACGCTCTGCCTAGAGCGCTTAAATCATTTTCTAATTCATATGCTTTACAGAGGCGTCGTCTTATTGCTTATGAACAAGCACAAATCACAGATTCATAATTTCTCAATACTTTTTTTAATTAAAACATCGACTTGTAAATATTGTCTATTTAAATAGAGCATGAGGATCCTATAATTCAGATATTAACAGAGTTTATAATATGAAGTAAATACTTTTATTCATTGATAAAATAACTATCGCTGAGTGGGTTTCTTATATTCTTATGTATTTTTAATATATTATTATTATTATTATTATGCACATTAGCTAGTAAGTTGTCTTTGTAATTTTGCTTAATTGGCCCCATGGGCTTTAAAATTACAATAAAATGAATTAAATAAATAAAAAAAGAATGTTGATGAAGGCCGTTGCGGGCTAGAAAGTTAACTCCATTCATGCAGGTGTCAAATAACTTTTTTTCTAATTGTTTTTTCTGTTCATTAAAGTAAATTATCACAAATAAAATTATATTTTTTCTGTTAATATGGAAAAATATTCATGATCTTTAACCGAACTAACCAACAACTCACAATATTTTTTTTCTTTAAAAATATAATTAAATTGTTTTTAATTAAAATATATAATTTATTTATTAGAATTTCCATGCCATTCGCAAAATACCGAACGCTTTGTGCGAGTTGTTAGTGAATCCGCAAACAAGTATAAACAGCTGGAGTCTCTATATTTAAGGAGAATACCACATTAAAAAAAAAACATTGTTTATACTTTTAAGAATACAGTTTCTCTCAACAATATTTGATAGAAAAATGAGTAAAAAGAGAGCACTTTAAAAATGGCCACAAAAACAATAACCACAAAAAGACCAAAGCTTATTGTTAACAATTGTTGGAATAAAATTCAAATTGATTTTTTTTAAACCTTCGTAACTTTTTTGTTACTGAATAAATATATATACTGTAAAAGACAAAATTTCATGGAATTTATAAAACTTTTTTATCGTTTAGAAAAACTCGTGAATTAGGGTGGTAGAAATCGAGTTTCCAGAAGTCACTTCTAGAATTTGACGTCGGAGTCAAAAGTGATCAAAGTAGAAAATGTAGCCGTTGTCATTCCAAAAACCATGATATATCACACGTTACGATCGGACTATAAATGGAGCCACAGCAAATAAAAAACCAAATGCGCGGGGTCAAGGGGCGTGGCAAAAAAAAAAAATAAATTTTTTCAAATCTTCTTCCAATTATCTTTAATTCTAGGGGTTGACCGGCACAACTTTTTTTATCGACCCGGCCTAATGTACAATTGTATACAAAAAAAATCAATTAATATTGAAAGTCTTCAATTTGCATTGGAAGTATTTGTCAGTCCATAATTAAAGCTCTAACTCATGTTTGTTTAATTGCAGTTAATGTTGCTAACAACTATTTGGTACCAAAAGATGGCACCCCCTTGGGTGGCCTCATTCAGGATCATGTCATATCGGGTGTAAAACTATCCATGCGTGGTCGTTTCTTCAATCGTGAAGATTATCAACAGCTCGTATTTCAGGGTTTGTCCCATATTAGGAAAAATATTAAATTATTACCACCCACTATTATCAAACCCATACAGTTGTGGTCTGGAAAACAAGTAAATACAGTGAAAATTTATCGCTTTAAAAGTTTTTACAACCTGCTTTTATTTTTAGATTTTATCCACCATAATTATTAATCTAATACCTGAAGGATACGCACCCATTACTTTGGACTCTGTAGCCAAAATAGGGGCTAGGGTAATTTGGACTCTGTAACAACCTTTTATTGCCATTTGACTAATAATCAAATTATTTTTTTTTTGTAGCATTGGATGCTTTATAAAGGACGTCCAGCCATTGCCGGGGGTACCGAATTAGATGAGACTGAGTTGTCTGAAAGTCATGTTATTATACGAAATGGTGAACTTTTAACTGGTGTTTTGGATAAGCAACAATACGGTGCTACCACATATGGTTTAGTACATTGCATGTACGAGGTTAGTGTTTATTTTAAATTATCATGGACAGACCATTAAGAACAAACAATTATTTTCATAGTTATACGGTGGCGATATATCTACTTGTTTGCTGACAGCCTTTACCAAAGTATTTACATTCTTTTTACAACGTGAGGGATTTACACTTGGTGTTAGGGATATTCTGGTCACGAATGAAGCTGATAATAAAAGACGTAAAATTATACAAGACAGTCGTGAGATTGGAAATGCGGCGTTGGCATCTGCTTTAGATTTAGAAGATGTTCCTTCAATGGATGTATTGTCAGAAAAAATGGAAGAAGCTTATATTAAAGATCCCAAGTTTCGTGTTGTTTTGGATCGTAAATATAAATCAATGTTGGATAATTACACAAATGATATAAACAAGTAAGATATTTAGTAAAATAGATATGTAAACTAATTTTAAAATTCACTTTGATAATTCTACAAACATTCTTAGATTGCACAAATTTGAAATTTTTTTTTTTCAAAATTGTGTACCGAGAATTTTTGTTTTTTTTTTTTTTTTTTTTGTTTTATCCAAATTTGGCTTTTATCGAGTAGTCAAAAGTGAAATGACAGTTTTCAAAGTCTAAACAAATATTTAGCTGAGAGCTAAAAAATCAACTTAAGTCAAGTTAAAATATAAACAAGACTACAGAGTTTTATGCGAGAACAAGATACATTTTTCCACCAAATCTAGAAAATTTAACTTTGGTAATCATAATATTTTAAACACTTTTTGCATCTAAAAAGTGGTGCAAAATTTGTTATTTTTTTTTATATTTAAAATTTATTTATTTTTACAGACACAATGCAAACTATTCAATTACAGTAAAAGTCGTTTAAGGCGAACTCGGTTAACACGAACCCTCGGTTAATACAAAGTAACTGTTTTTGTTAATACGAACTCGATTAAGACAAATGCTCTGCTAAGACGAACCGTTGCGGACAGTCAGTACCACAAATAAATTTCATATAACATTCCATTTTTATTACAAACTTCCCAAAATTTTTTCAATTTTCTTCGAATTTTATTAAACACCCAGAAATTTTTTTTTTCAAAATTTATAGATGAATATCTATTTATGAAACAACATAAAAGATTTTAACAATTTTTTTTAAAACTTATGAAGAAATTTTACCTCGGTTAATATGAAACTCACTTACAACGAACTAATTTGGTTGGTCTCTCGGATTTCGTCATGACCGGTTTTTCCTGTAGAAGAAAACGACATAAAATTATACAACACGTTTTGAAGATGTTAAGTTTTAAATTTAGATTTTTTAGTGTTTCTAGAATTATCTGCATGATAATAATGAATTATCATATAAAAATTTTAATTTTTCTGTTAATTTAGAGAAAAATTTGTCATGATCTTAAACCGAACAAATAAAATCTCACACATAAACTTATAGATCAACGATAAAATTCACTATTAAACCACTCACCAGGTACAGTGTAGAAATCGTTTAATGTATATGCTCGACATATGTATTAACAAAAAAAAAATCTTTAATGTTTGTTGATATGCTTTGCTACATGTAGAAGGATAGTATATGATGACATTAGAGAAAAGAACTGCCACTTAAAAGTTTTAACTGAAAGTTAAACTGGCAATTATGATAATGACTAGAGAAAAACAAACACACTATAAATAGAAATCGTTCGTGGTAAATTTCATTCTAACTCAACACACAGAGTAATGTGGGATTTAAAGTCACCCAATTCCTTTAACGTGTGAGTTAAATATAAGATATTTACGATTAACACTAAATGGCACGAAGAATGTTGATGAAGACCGTAGTGGGTCTAATAACTTTTTCTGTTTTTTTTTTTAATAGTCAAAGTAAATTATCATATAAAAATTTAAATTTTTCTGTTAGTTTTATGAAATATTTGTCATGATCTCAAACTGAACAAATAAAATCTCACACATAATGAATTTGTTCATTAAAACAATTTCATTGCATTGAAATTATTCATTGCAAGTTTTCATAAAGTTTTATGAAAAATATTATTTTATTTAATGAAAGTCTCATTCTCTCAATGTTAACTCCACTCATTTAAAAACTGTTCATTAGTTTTAAGAAATTTTTTGTTCAATTCGCACAGAAAAGTTTAATTTGCATATTTCGTTCACTAAAATTCTCTGTGTACATAAAAAGCACTCAAACTCAGCTTTTTTCGCCAACAGGTATGGGAAGGAGTAGGAATATTTAAAGAAAAAATTGCATAATTATTTTTCCTAAACATTTATCGAAGCTGAAATTAATAATTTTTATTTAGAATTTTTTTTTTAATTTAATTTATGAATTTCTGTGGGAAAAAATTACCAAAAACTAATATTCTTGAAGCAAATAAATGCCATTTAAATAGAATTTTCAATTAATGTTTAACATGTTTTTACATAATAATAAAATAAAATGTTTATTATTTATTTTACGATGAAATACGCAAGATAAAATTAAATTACATTAAATTTTAATAGAAAATAACAAAATATAAGCAAAATAAAAGTGTGTTTTAAGCAACAAATTTTTATCAACATGTTGCAATTTTTTTTAGTGTAAAAAAATGTAAACATTTGATTGCCCGAGTTTGGTATTTTGTTGCTGAGAGGTGTGAGAAGTGTAGTCTCTCTATTTGTATATACTCTTTGATAAAAGTATTCAAAACTTAAAGATTTTGGTGTAGAAAAAAAGCATGAGAATGAAATAGTTTTTCTTTTGATTTTAAGTTAGTTTGATGCACTCATAGAAATAAACCTGTAAAAACAGTAAAAAAAAGCTACTAAAACTTAGTTTAAAATGATGATGCAGAAAATATTGCTCAAATTATCAGATTTTTTTTTTTGCTGTATTAACCGTAAATTAAGTTAAACTCAAATAAGAGAAAGTTTTGCTAAAATCAACACAAATTGTTGATTTTTAGATTTTTTATTTATATTTTTTTGTGTAACCCGGGGAACTTATAAAAATATTTGCACACTAGAGTTATAGCTTTTTTTTTTTTTTGCTAAATTTTTACCTATTAACACGTAATGGGCAATCATGTATTTATAATAGAAATCGCTTTCTCAGGTCATTTTGAAACAAAAACCTCCCGCATAGAGTGCATTTCGTTAAAATGCATTTTTTTACTTATTGTGTTTATTATTTTGGGGATTTTTGTTGTCTATATCGCGAAACAACGCTTTAATCTGGTTGATCACAATCCGCGAAACACGTCAAATTTGAAAACGTTTGTATCCTTTGAGTTGGATATGCATCTTAATTGTCTAATAACGTTAAAATTTTAGCTTTAATATTAATTTTTAGTTTAATTAAATAAAAAAAGGATTATGCGGAAAACTTTTTGGAAACCGTGAAAAATAAAATTGCGTTATTTTATATTTTTATGTGCTAATATACGTCTAGGGTAGCTAAAACTTGATAAATGTAAAAAAAAGTAAAAAAGTTTCGACTTTTAAAAACCTGATTAAAATTTATATGATTATTTATATGAAAAGACAAAAATTGGGGTAAATTTTGTGTATAAAATTATACACAAAATGATGCAATTAATTGTACTATTGTATTGATGTAATACATATTTACATTCAAAATATGATTGACAAATTTTGTAGTGTGACTCTGCATGGGGTAATATACAATTTTATCTAAAATACAATTGTGTTTTTTTAAATATGATATAATATCAAAATATATATTATTTTGCAATGTCTAGGTATATAAATATAAGTAATTATTAATTGGATTATTTTAGCGTATTCAAAATGCAATATACAATTATACGCAACTATATATGACTTCATATTAAATTTTTTCTACGAAACTAATTTTATATAAATGCAGTGGCAGACAAAACCTTATAAGTGTATATAAAATAATGTATTTATTTTATGCAAACGTTTTAACTCGGGAAATTAAAGATCTATAGCCGTCCAAAAAGCAAATTAAAAGGAAAATATCCTATATAAATTGCTTGACACTTACAAGAAGCTTTTCCGATGGGTTCCCTTTAAAGTTAATGAAATTCGGATAGGTAATAAAGCAGCAAAAATATATGAAAAACGTATTTATTTTTAAAATTGGCGGGGAAATTTAACACATCTTTATATGAAAATATGTCTAAAGTTTAGGTAATTTAGACTTATTTAAAAATAGTGTTAAAATGCTCGAGAAAACACACATTTTGAAAACCATTTTGACACTACGTCGTGAACCCAGGCTGCCACTTATTTGAATTATTTTAACAAATTATTCACTATTTTTTCCCCTTTTTCATATATCCGACTTTTTTAAGATCGGGGGCTATACTTCATGTCTTGTATTAAAAAAATTGAAAGAATTAATGATAAAGAAAAAATATACAATTGGAAATTTTACAAATATACCTGCCATCGCCCAGGTCTTATTTAAACTAAATTATGTATTTTCAATTCACTTTGATTTATATTTTGGACAATTTGAAATGCTTTTTAAATTTTCTTTAATCAATTTTTTAAATAAAAACCCTTTAAAATTTCTAAAAAAAAAAAAACAACTGGTTTAGCTGCTTGATTTTAAAATGTCGCATTTCAAGGAGCGCCGATCGAAATTTGTTTACATTTAGTCTACAAAAAAAATTGAGAAAATTTTAGTCCCATTGGACCACGTTGACACATTATGCATATCGATCAAAGTTTGAGGCTTAAATTTGTTTCAGGAAATTAAAAAAATATGGTCTCTGTGTGTGGAACACGAGTCGCTTTAATGGATTTTGAGATATCGTAATATATATCTTAAAAAAATACTGAAAACTATGTTACCAGATGCTTGCGTAGCAAACCAAATTTAATAAAAGATTGCACTATCAATAAAGTAACGACTTTTACTACACAATTAAAATTAATTTTGAGTCTTAGTGGTATCTCCATTTTAAAAGATTATGTCAACATACACAGAAAAAATGATTGTCAAAAACATTTCAATGAAACTATTGTTCGATTTCAAACTTACTTTTAATTAACTGTTTAATTGAAAATTTGGTATAAAAAAAAATTTCAGTTTTTATAACGTAGAGAGATTGGAGTCACTTGACTATGCTGATGATAAGTGTGAGCTTGCTCACAGGCGTTCTGATATGCAGGAAAAACTGAAAGATTTAGCAGAAGAGTCGTTAAAAGTCGGTCTGAAGATCAACATTGCCAAAACCAAAGACATTAGAATAAATGCCAACTCTGCTGAACCCATTACTCTTCATGGGAACATAATAGAAAGGGAGCATGAATACCAGTATTTAGGTAGCATGGTCACAGAAGAAGGGGGGTACTGACAAAGAGGTTGATTCTCGTATAAGAAAAGCATTAGGAGCCTACACAACTCTGAACAAAGTTTGGAACAATAACATATACAGCGAAGCAACAAAAATTAAAATATTTAAGGCATGCGTTCTTTCAGTTCTTCTGTATGGATGTGAAACGTGGTATACGACTGAATTAATTCAAAACAAACTGCGTGTTTTTGTCAACAGATGTCTGCGTAGGATTTTGAGAGTATTTTGGCCGAACAGGATATCCAGCCAACAATTATGGCTCCGATCAAACTTTAGAGACGTCAATGTGGAAATACGTAAAAGAAAGTTTGGATGGATTGGGCACACACTACGAAAACCGCCTACAGAAGTATGTTGCCAAGCCCTTGCATACAATCCCCAAGGTTCAAGAAGACGTGGACGGCCAAACTCATCTTGGAGAAGATCTACGTTGAATGAAATCAACAGTGTCTCTGAAAGTAGGAGCTTCAGCAAAATCGGTGAACTTCGAGAAGTAGCGTCAAGAAGACAAAGATGGAAGTTATTTATAGACAGCCTATGCCCAGTATAGAGGCAGTTCTTTCAACATCAAGAACAAGGCTTATTATTATTATTATAACGTATAATAACAACATAGAAACAAATGCAAACATTTTAAAAAATCGTTTAAAGTAGAAAATTCGCGTCTCTTTAATTTTGGTGTTTTTTTCAATTTTTTTTTTTTCGAATTTCGGCGTTTTTTAAGGAGTTTTTTAAATTTTGGCGATTTTTTTTACAATTTTGGTGATTTTTTTAAAATTTTGTAATTTTGGCGATTTGTTTTTAATTAAGCAATTTTTTTCCAATAGTATTAAAATTTGAATACATGTGAAAAAAAATTTTTTCGGCCCAAATATTAAGTAATAAAGACGTAAAAATATTTGCTCTGTTATTTTTCACAAAAAACTTTTTCAAAAAAAACTTTTAAAATCTGTGATTTACTTATAAAATAGTACAATTCAAGAGCTGTGAAAATTTATATTAATATATTTACATTGTGTATGAATTTGTGTTAAATTATTAAAAATAAAATTGATTTTTTTTTCCCGCGTACACATACTTTACAAATAAAACAAAATTAACTTTTTTAAACTTCTACGAAAGAATATAAAAGCAATTAAACAATAACAAAATAAATGGGATCTCCCGCTATTAAACGTAAGCCATCCCCCCCTCGTTCATCCTAATACAAATAAAGGTTTTTACTCTCCTTCACTAAAAAATCCAAAAATTGATGATGGGACACTAACAATTAAATCGGTGTTGAGTGAAATGAAACAAATGGAAGAGAGATTGCAAACACACAATGATCTAATGTTTAATCGGTTATCCCTCTGAGCTGGCTTTATTGGAAACAAAACTGGTAAACAAAATTGAAAGTGAGATAAACCTTATTAAACAAAGAGCAAATGAGATTGAGGATAGAATAGCCTCAATTGAGAGTGAGCTAACAGTTTTTGCCAATTTAAAAAAAGAAATTGATGACCTGAAGAAAGAAATAACTAACATCAAAACAAAAGAAGTAAACAATACAGTGAAGGACATAACTAGTGATGCAATAATTTTTGGAATTCATTTTACTGAATCAGAAAACCTAAAAAGTATTTTTAATCAAGTTTGTCACTCAATTAACTTCTTGCCTTCACAATTAAGAGATATCTTTCGTGTTAAGTCTAAAACACCTGATAATAGAAACACTGCCGTGATAGTGAAATTTTACACACCATTTGACAGGAATCGTTGTTTAAAAGCTTTTTCTGAATACCGTAAGATATCTCAAGGCTCAGTATCTATGAGAGCTGCAGGTTTTGATAGCGATACCACTTTTCGTATTTATGAGAGCTTGGACCTCAAAAACAGAAAATTATTACAATCAGCTGTGCAAGAAAAACTGAAAGGAAAATTTGTAAAAATACCTCGGCAATACATATTGCGGATGAAAAGGCCCTGGATGAGATTATTAAATAAAGTCGTTATATAATAATTTTTTTATATTTAAATGTATTTTTTTATATTTTTTTTTAATTTTACCAAACAATTTATTAATTCTATAAACATGAATCGAACTCCTGTAAGACTATCTAGTTTTCTATACTACTCTTTTTTCTTACTATCTTCAATGTATGCTTTTAAGGCTGTTTTTTCTGGATGTTGCTATGAATCGATTTAATTTTAATAATGCTGTTAACGGGAACCACACTGCCATGTTAAATATACTGTGCCAACAGCGACATGGTTTTAATGTAGTACATTTTAACGCCAGAAGTTTAAATGGACTTAAGCTTGATCATGTAAGAACCGTTTTCGAGAATTCACAAGTTGATGTGTTCTGTGTTACGGAAACCTGGTTCAGTAATGAAGTACTGGAAAAGCATTACATGGTTAATGGCTACAATCTTTTTCAGAATTGTAGAAGTGATGGAAGAAGAGGTGGTGGTGTTGCTATATATTGCAAATCAGATTTAAAGGCAAAACTAATCAGTAAATCAAGGGATTCAGATGTGGAATTTATCAATGTTGAAATATGTGATTCTATGAACAAGATTTTAGTATCATGCGTTTACAATCCAAACAGAAGTCACAGCCCTGAACCATTTTTTGAAGACCTCAAAAGCCGCCTTATTGATTATAATTGCTATGTTGTTGGCGGTGATTTTAATATAAATTTACTGCTTAAAGATAATGTTAGTGAGGACTTTATTGACTCTGTAAGCTCAGTGGGACTGTCTATTGTAAATGATCAGATGCCTACCCATTTTTCCTCTGGTTCTAGTCCGAGTTTGCTCGATTACTTTCTGCTTTCGGATCCTAAGCTACTGTTGTTATTTGATCAAATCTCATTTGTCTCTGACCACGATCTAATTTTTTGTACATTAAATGTTACTATAAGTAGAAACGAAAAACCAAGACTTGTTTCATATCGGGACTACAGCTCAATTGATCTAAACTTATTATTTTCCGAACTTTCTGTCTCAAATCTCAATGATTGCTGGTATTATACCTCAGTTGATAGTAAGTTAGATGCTTTACTATCCACTCTACAAAATGCTTATAATAGACATGTTCCAATACGCAGCTTTTATGTAAAAAATACGTCATGTCCTTGGTATACTGCTGCAGTAAAGAATTCCATTCGTGAGCGCAACAACTGTTATAGTAACTGGAAACGACACCCCTCTTCTGCTAACAAAGTTACATACACAAGGGCTAGAAATAGGTCTAATCTTATCGTTAGGCGAGCAAAAAAAGCGTTCTTTGCTCGTAAACTTGATACTTCTTTACCATCAGGCCAATTGTGGAAGAATATTAAAAAATTAGGTGTACATTCTAAAGGTTCATCAGATTGTAGCTTAGATCCTGATGAGTTAAATGAGTTTTTTTGTAGAAGTGAGCCGATTGCTAACATTAATAACATTGGAGATAATAATAGAATTCAGAACCCCCTCTACAATTTAAACACCTTTCAATTCGATGTACTTTCTGAGGTTGATGTGTATAAAGCAATTATGAAGGTCCAATCAAATGGCATTGGTGAAGATGGTGTGTCAATAAAATTCTTAAAAATAATAATACCTTTTGTTATAGGACCACTTACGCACATCTATAACCACTGCATAACCACATTCATCTTTCCAAAATTATGGAAAATCGGCAGAGTAATTCCTGTGGCAAAAATTACGTCTGCAACTGTTCCAAATGACTACAGGCCCATCAGCATTTTGTCAGTACTAGCTAAAATTTTTGAATCTCTTATGACGAATCAAATTACTGAATATCTTAATACGAATAAGCTTTTATCTCCTCTTCAATCAGGTTTTCGTGCATCTCACAGCTGTACGACAGCTGTCTTAAAAGTAATTGATGATATAAGACCCGATTATGACATGGGTAATCTAACGTTAATGTGCTTACTGGATTTTTCCAAAGCATTTGATAGGGTTGATCACTCTTTACTTATTCGTAAGCTTAAACATTACTTTGGCTTTACAGACTCCGCACTAACCCTGCTTAAAAACTACCTAACCGGACGTGCCCAGAAAGTCATTGTGGGTGACAGGGAATCATGCCTTAAGGGAGTTTATTCAGGCGTTCCTCAGGGATCTGTATTAGGACCGCTATTATTTAGTATTTTTATAAATGATGTTTTCGAAGTCTGTAAAAATGCACGTATGCATGCCTTTGCTGACGATATTCAGCTATATATTTCGAATCGTTTAGGCCTTTTAGAAGACACATGCTTCAGATTAAATGAGGACTTACAGGCAATGAATAATTGGGCACAAGTCAATAAGCTGACGCTCAATCCCGGCAAGTCTTTGATACTTCCTATCAGTAGATACAAACCCTGCGTCGAATTTCCAACAGATTATTTGGGTGAAACTGCTCTTAAGTATGTTAATAAAGTTAAATATTTAGGGTTTGTTATCAACTCCACTTTGTCATGTACCGATCATGTTAATACCATAATACGTAACACATTTCTTACACTTCGTAACCTACGAGTATCGACCAGTTTTACCCCAGTTGATGTTAAGAAAAAATTAGTCATTCAATTAATAATTCCGCACATAACATATTCAGCTGAGGTTTACAGTCAATTAGATTCGCATTCATCGCATAAACTACAGATATCTTTTAACAATGCTACGAGGTACATATTTAGTTTACGTCGTTTTAGTAGCATTTCTTCATGGAACAAAAAGGTACTTGGTTGTGACTTAGATGACTATTTACGCATGAGAAATTTGTTGTTTTTGCATAAATTAATTTCAGATAAAACTCCATCATATCTCTATGAAAAAATTGAATTCGGCAGGTCTATACGATCAGGGACATTAATTATACCTAGATACTACTATTTAAACACAGGTAGATTTTTCTTCGTTAATGCCATTAAACTTTGGAATGACTTACCCATAAATCTTAAACTCATCACAGAAAAAAACAGTTTTAAAAGTGAACTTTTTCATTTAATTGCTAGAAATAATTTAATTTCTAGAAACAACTAACTACTACTTTTCTATACCTTCTTTATTTTCAGCCTATTCTTTTCATCTTTTGCTATACCAACTAGATAGCCACATATATATTTTTCTTTAACTACTATATGTTTAGAATAAGTTTTTAAATTTAAATTATATTTTTTTTTTTTTTTAACGATATTATTTTAAAATTTGTTATTATGACATTCATTATGTGATACCCTTTGAACCATAAAAGAATTTAATTCTTAAGGTTCTTATACTGCAATTTTTTACTTAAATAACAAATAAAAAAAAAATAAATGACTCGAATATTCAAATTTGAATACATGTGAATAAAACTATAATTGAAAATAATATTAATTCAGTTAAACTTTTACTAAATCAACAAATATTTTAATTCAGACTCAATTTTAGTTTTTTCTGTGTAGACATATTTAATTTTTAGTTTGCATTGTCTCAGACAATTTTTCGATTATATTTTAAGTCAAAGACTTCGAAATCTCTTATGAAATGATTTTATTTATTACTCTTTGTCGAAAATCAACTCAAACAATAATAGCCGCCCATTTTGCAGGCGATGTTTTCTAATGAAATTTTAAGATTCGAACCATATAAAAGTATTTCCTATTAGTCCAAGTCAAAAATAAATATTTTTATATTAATTTAAAGGGGTCTAGCCCCCTTGCCTTTGTTATGCAAGAATCAAAGTTCCACAAGCTTTTCAGAACATAAATAGTTTCGTTTTTTTTTACATTTATATCATTAAAAGTGTAAAATAGATGACATTTTGTGGAATAAAAGTCCGAATAAATTTCTTGAAACTTTAGATTTACAATGCTGTTTTGATGGGAAAAAGTTTTGTGCAAGCAAGTCATTTATTTATGTTCTTATCTATCAAGTATATCATGTCAAGATAGCTCAGATGGTAGAGCGCTGAAACAAAACTTCCCAGGTAGAAATTGTCAACCGTACCAAACAAATAGTACTGGCAGACCACTGCTATTTTTGAAAGACCCACAGTGAAAAAAATTACCAAAGGTCAACTACCCAGGCACATTTAAAAATCAGCAATACAGTTCGGTATTATGCTTTCACATTACATTTAAATGTTTGAAATATAATGAAATGAAAAAATGGATAATGCTTGTTGTAAAAACAATATTGGCAAAGAATTTTGCTGGTAGTACCGGCAAAATACATGCTTTGCAAAGAAATTAGTGATTTTCTAGTACAATATTAGTTGTACCTTTGGTAGTTTTTAACACGGTAGGTTTTACAAAAATAGCAGTGGTTTGCCAGTACTATTTCTTTTCTACGTTGGGCCATTTATTAAAAGCCTTTTTATTTTATTAAATTCCACACATTTAAATATGATGTATAAGAAAGAATAACTCCCCAACTGCATTGCTGCATTTTAAATATGTTTTATTAGACATATTTCTCAAAATTAGTTTAATTTAAGCTATTTTAAAAGCACCAAATTTTTGGAATTACCAACGTTATGCCAATGTTGGCAATTTTGTTTAAACAAACGGTTGGCCACTATTATCAATCGGGTAACTGGACAATGCTGTCAAGACGGTTAATCCTGTGTTCTGAAAACCCATAACCGACCGCTTTGGCAACACTGCCGATTGTATTTTTCTGCCTGGGTTGACATAAATAGTTACAAAATGTTAGTTTTTTTTTTTATAATTTAACTAATACTCAGGGGATGCCCCCTACTCATGCAGTGCATTGTATTGATCAGGAAAATAGGGTATGGGAAGGAGGAAAGAGGGAGTAGTGCTTGTGGATATTTGATTTAAATTTTCTAAATTGTAAGGAACAGGGAAGACTTCTGCGGGAAGTTTGTTCCACATACGAATTGTTCGACTAAAAAACGAATTTTCTCTGTAATGCGTTGTGCGAAACACAGGACAATCAACTACAAACTACTAGATAAACGAGTATTACGAATAAAAACTCGGGCTCGAGGAATAAGTTCACTTATCTCATATGAGCACCTCCCATGGTAATATCGATAGAAAAGTGTCACACAACCCACATTCCGACGATGCTCCAATGAATCAATAGAGTTGGATACACTACTGTCATTGATAAGCTTCATCGCACTCCCCTGAACACGGTCCAGAAGCTTCAGAATAGACACTGAAGCCCCTGCCCATATATGAGAGTTGTATTCCATTTTCGGCCGGATATAGCTGGTATAAATAGTAAGGAGATCGGATGGAGTGAAGTAAGTCTTGCACCGTTTCAGAAAACCAAGGCACTTGAATGCTTCTTTCGACACTTGAAATACGTGCTTATTCCAGCGGACATCACACTGTATTTTCATGCCCAGAACATCAAGAGTATCCGATTCCTCAATACATATACCATCCATAGCTACAGATGACAATGTTAATTCCACAGTCCGTCTGTGGGTTAACATACAACATTGGGTCTTGCGTGCATTAAAATCGACCTTATTCGCGCGACCCCACTCAGAGATTGTAGAAAGGTCTTGATTGAGTGTGTCATTCATGTTCTGCCGCATGCCTTCTATCTCCAAAGAGCTTGGCCTGTGATCGAATGAAAATGAATGACAAATGTTGCTGTCATCTGCAAAAGAGTAGATAGGATTAAAGGTCTGACCAAGAAGGTCATTAATAAAAATAAGAAAAAGGGTATGAGAAAGAACAGAACCTTGCGGTACCCCTGAATTTAACTGAAACTCGTTTGATGAGACCCCATCTAAAACAACACGTATAGTGCGGTCTCTGAGAAAACTCGTTATAAATCAAGAGAAGACATTACCGACACCAAAAGCAACTAGCTTAGTCACGAGTGCCCCGTGCCACACGCGATCGAACGCCTTGGAAACATCTAGAGCAACCACTTTACTCTCACCAAAGCGGTGGAGTGACCGGCTCCAACGTTCCGATAGAAACGCCAACAGGTCTCCCGTAGATCGACCGCTACGGAAGCCATACTGTCGATCATTTAAAAGTGAATTGGTCTCTAAATATTTCACAAGATGGTAGTTAACCATGGTCTCCATCACTTTGGAGAGCGCAGAGCAAATTGCGATTGGGCGGTAATTTTCAGGGTTGTTAGCCGTACCCTTTTAAGGGACTGGCTGGACATTGGCCACCTTCCAGCATGAGGGGAAGACTCCCGCACGGTACGAGGAGCTGAAAAGTTTTGCCAATGGACGTGCCAACGTAAAAGAGCACTGTTTCAGCACCAGTGCTGATATGCCATCCGGCCCCGGTGACTTGTTTACGTTGAGATCCTCAAGAACCCTTTTGACTGCCCGGGCCCGAAACAAAATCAAAGGCATAGTATAGGATACCCTTTCGAGAACGGGCAGTGGTTGATCGCTTTCCGGCAAGAAGGAATTTCTTGCAAAAAGTTCAGCGAAGAGGTTGGCCTTATCAACCGGGTCGGTGAATGTGATTGATCGTCCTTTATAAGAGTTGGAATAGAAGAACTAGCATTATCCTTTACTCTTTTAACGGACGACCAAAAGGTCTTACTGCCCCGAGGAGCAGAAAGAACTTTCGCACGTAGACGCCGTTCGTATAAAACCTTTTCGCGTCTAAGTACTTTGGCACACTCGGTTCTCGCCTTTTTGCGATGCAGATCAGTAACGACGTTCTTATTCGAACGCCAATTACTGAACGCTGCCTCTCTGGATCTGACTGCATTTTTGCACGTCTGGTACACTTATGTTTTGATTTTCCCGAAATATGCTTCGTTGGAATAAAAAGTTTCATTCCTACCATAATAATATTGACTACCATTTCTGCAGCGGCATCGACGTTGTCGTCGAGAAAACAAATTTTCCAGTTAAAATGCCGAAAGAAATCGTTGAGCTCGGCCCAACGAGCTTTTTCATAGAGGAAAATAGAACGTTTCTGCTCTAAGTTAGAAACGCTACGAGGAGTAGAATATCAAAAAGATGCAGAAATAGTACTGTGATCCGAATTTCCGAGAGGTGCAAGTATTTTCACTTCGTACTTTTCCGGGTGAGAAGGGTTGACATAAATAGTTACAAAATGTTAGTTTTAAAGATTTTCTGATTTTTTGTTTTTTTTATGGATATTTAGTTTAGCAAACATGTTGGTTTTAGTATTTTTTAAATTCTGACAAAACTTCCCGGGAAATGGAAAGTGAAAATCTAAAAAATTCCTGGGAGTTTCGTTCCGTGTTAAAAATGCTAGTCATAAGTATAATCCTGTAGAACTCGTGCAGTAAGTGTGACCAGCTTACTAGAGTTGAAATTATTATCATTCTTACATAACGACTTTTTCGTTTCAGAACATGTCTCCCTAATGGTTTGATTACCAAATTTCCCACCAATAACTTACAATTGATGGTTTTGTCCGGCGCTAAAGGTTCTATGGTTAACACTATGCAAATTTCGTGTTTATTGGGTCAAATTGAATTGGAAGGTAAACGTCCTCCCTTAATGATTTCAGGAAAATCATTGCCAAGCTTTACATCGTTTGAGACATCACCCAAATCTGGTGGCTATATCGATGGTCGTTTTTTAACTGGTATACAACCTCAAGATTTCTTCTTCCATTGTATGGCTGGACGTGAAGTAAGTTTTATAATATTTTTTGTTTAAGATTTCCTAAATTGATTTTCGATTTTACAAAAAAATAGGGTCTTATCGATACAGCTGTTAAAACTTCTCGTTCCGGTTATCTACAACGTTGCCTTATTAAACATTTAGAGGGTCTAACTATAAATTATGATTTAACAGTCCGTGATAGCGATAATACTGTCGTACAATATCTTTATGGCGAAGATGGTCTGGACATTTTAAAATCGAAATTCTTTAACAATAAATTTGGAACCGAATTTTTAACACAAAATGCATCAGTTATTTTACGTCCACTGGAGTTGGTCAATATAAAAAACGAGGAAGAGTTAAATAAAGTTCATCGTCACAATAAAAAGTTGCGATCTTGGTTGAAGAAACGTCGTAGTGCTGCAAAAGCCCACACAAAACATATTGCAGCATTTACAGAATTCTCAGCGGAACTACATAATGAAATTGAAGTGGAGAATCCTGACGAAATAAACGAAAAAACCGGTAGACGTCGCATAGACGAAGCGATTATTAAATTGTGGCGTAAAGCCGATGATGAGAGTAAACAACTATATCAAAAGAAATACTCCCGTTGCCCAGATCCCGCCAATTCGATTTATGGCCAGGATACCACATTTGGATCCATTTCGGAGAAAATTGAAAAAATTGTTGTCGACTATATTGAAAAGCATCCAAATCGCAAAGCAGCTGTCACCGATGTAATGTATGTGAAAAATGTTAAAGCTGTAGCTGCACCGGGTGAACCTGTCGGTTTACTGGCCGCGCAATCCATAGGAGAACCATCTACTCAGATGACATTGAACACGTTTCATTTTGCTGGTCGTGGTGAAATGAACGTTACTCTGGGTATACCACGTCTACGTGAAATTCTTATGATGGCCTCATCCAATATCAAAACTCCCTCCATGGATATACCCATTAAGCCCAGTCAAGAGAAGGCAGCCGAAAAATTAAGAATTTCTTTGAATAAAGTCACTCTAGCCGATGTCTTGCAATGTATGAGTTGAACTCAATTGTATATAAATTAATAGATGATTGATTGATTGTCCGTCCTTCTTTTTGTAATTTCAGTTGTAAAGGTTAAAACTCAATTGGTTCATCGACCGGCCAGATCACAAAAATATGAACTGACTTTCCAATTTCTGCCACGTGAAATCTACTTTGAAGACTTTTGTGTAAAACCAAAACAAATACTGAGATTTATGAGTAATAAATTCTTTACAGTTTTATTCCGTTCCATCATCAAGTCGAACAAAACGAAATCAGACGTGTAAATATTTTAATAAACAAATTTGTTTCCATTTAACAATTAATGTTTAATTTTAGCATTGATATGGGTGAAACTAAAAGTGATGAAATTAAAAACAACGAAAAACTCGATAACGAAGATGTTGATGACAATGATGATGGCCCAAGTAGAAAAAATAAAAAATCTAAAAAAAATGCCCCACCATCAGACAATGATTCTTCAGATGATGAACAGGGGTAACGATGATGACAATGATGCAACTGGCATTAAATTGAAATCACGTAAATTAGATGACACCGAATATGATGATCCCGAGGATGCCGATGAAATAAATGATGGTGAGTATCTGTCCAAGTGGTATTGTGATGGCGTGACATTTTTAACATTAATACCCAAATGCAAAGACATTTAGTTGATTTTTTAACAATCTTATGCATCAAATTGTTTATTTATAAGACTGTTATGAGAATCAACAAAATGATAATAAACTTGATCATTAATCTGTATCTGTTACATTTAATTTTAGCTGATGCTGATGATGATGTTAATGATGACGATGGGTTCTTTGATGCTGAAGCTATTGAGGACAACGGGGAAGAGGACGAATCTGAAAAAGTCGATAAGAAAATTGAAAAAGTTTTGGAGAATGACATGGTGGAAAGTTATGTTTACGATAAAAAGACACATTTATATGCTAAATTGACATTTAATGTAAGTTTTACAACACAGAGAAACAAAAAAAAAAAATAGATATTAGAACAAATACTTCATTTGTCTCCAAAATATGCCAACCTTATTATACCCTCCACACACTGTGATGAGGTTATATCTTATTGTCATTCCGTTTGTAATGTGTCGAAATATTGGTCTAAGACGACCCCATAAAGTATATTATATTCTTGATTGAATGGCGATCACGGAGCGAAAACGCTATAGGGACTACTCATTTGTACCTAGATTTATGAACATTTTAGTGAGAGTTTCGTTTTGAAAATGAGCAAAATTGGTCCAGGTTGTTCAAAAGTTATGAGTAGACTTGGGCAATCTAGTTCGTTTAAGTAGGCGATCTTTCTAGCTCAATTGATCTCAATGAACTAGGTCGCTCTTCTAGTTCAATCGATTTTTTACAATTTCGTTCAATCTTTCGTTAGATCTTTTTTTTTTTTAAAGGTTTAAAGTTTCCTTTATTAAGCTATTTAGGAATATTGTTGTTGATGTAAATAAAACAAATTATGTAATTACATATTTTTCCAGACGTTTCGTCGATGTTTTGTTTGATAATTTTTAAGCGAATTATTCGTAGTTGACACTTCATTTTAACATTAAATAAAACAAAACTTAATTCAAATGCAAATATTACTCAAATGACAAAAAAGAACGAAAAGACCCAAAAGAGCTGAAGCTTGCGAACTAGCTCACTAGTTCGAAGTAAAGATTAGTTCAATAGAACTAGGTGGTTCACGAACTACACAACTCTAGTTATTAGTGAAAATGTAAAGGTACCTCTAAATTGCGCATACAAAATGTGTATGTTAGTACAATTTCATAGCAGCGTCTGGTGTATATAATAGTATAATTTTCACCAGGCACTTGGAGGTGAATAATATTTTAAATTCAACTTTTTTTTCACTACTAATTTTCTTCCCCTTCCACAAAAAAGTTTTTCACCTAAAAGATCTTTTTTTAACACACAATTTCTGTTTTTACATCCAAAAAGTTTTTAACCACAAAAATTGTTTTTCACCACAAAATTTGTTTTTTTACCTCTATTTTTTTTTTCTTTATAATGCACTGTGGAGGGTATACAAAAAATTAGATAAAACCAATTTTAATGCATGTACCTACTTGTTTTTATATTATTTTTTGTTTCTATTCCAGTTGGATATGAAATATAAACAACCAAACATATCATCAATCATTAAAGACTTGGCACAAAAGACCGTAATTCATCAAGTGCCCAATATTAAACGTGCCATTATCTACAAGGGTACCAAGGATGAACCAACGCTTAAAACAGATGGCTTAAATATTGTTGAAATGTTTAAACACAATAATGTTCTCGATATTAATCGTCTGTATTCAAATGATATACACGCCATTGCTCGTACATACGGCATTGAAGCTGCAGCCCGTGTTATCGTACAGGAGGTAACGAATGTCTTTAAGGTCTATGGCATTACGGTGGACCGACGTCACTTGTCTCTAATTGCTGACTATATGACATTTGATGGTACATTCCAACCTCTGTCCCGCAAAGGTATGGAACACTCCTCGTCGCCCCTTCAGCAAATGTCATTCGAGTCATGTTTGCAATTTTTGAAAAATGCTGCCGGCGCTGGTTGTGGAGATGAATTAAATTCCCCATCAAGTCGTTTAATGGTGGGTTTACCGGTCAAAAATGGTACTGGTGCCTTTGAATTGTTGACAAATATTTGTTAACAAAAATAAAATACTTTTGTTTTAATTGTACAATAAATTTTGTATAATAGATTTAAAAAAGTTTGTGTTTTTTTTTTTTTGTTTAACTACTTTACATAAAATAAATAATTACTCTGAATCTCCAGAGCTATCAGAATAAGCAGATAACATAGATAAACCTCCAACGCTGCTAACACCAATATTTACCCTACTACTGGCATCTATTGCTATGCTGGATTTGTCGTTTTCATAAGGTACGGTCGAGGAATTAGTAGCATTATCTAAATTGGCATTATTGTTCGATGACGTCTGGTCGGTTTTTGATTTGTTTACAACTAAAGGTTGTTTTCGTTTTACCAAGTTATTTAGAATAGAACTTTTTTGTTGTGTTCCTGAGCTCGTTTTACAGTTGGTGGCTCGGCCTTCGTTTGTTTTGATTTGTTTCGCTGGTGCCGGAGCTAAAAATGTTTCATCTTTTATTTCTTCAATTATTTCCTCAGCTATGAATTTTTTACTCGAACCTGTTGGCGTTGGCTTATTTTTAAATTGTATTGACCTTTAATAAAAATAAAAATTTAGCAGTGAGCAAGGACCGGAAACATTTAATTTTGTTTTTATCAAAGATAGTTATGGTAAAAGTATAAAAAATATATGTCTACTTAAAAAATATTCCTCGTGATTAAAATAATAAAAACTTTGGGTTTATATTTTTCTCTTTCAAAAAAGAAAACAAGATAAAGAAAAATATTTTTTTCAAAATTTTCTTTTTCATTTAATTTTGTTTAAATATTCAAATATGGCTTGAATATAGAACGTTCCAAGCGTTATAATCTAGAAGAATTCGTGAATGTGGAAAATATTGGTATTTCTAAATTATGAAATTGTTGTACGTGGGAATTTTTCATTACCCTTAGTTGATACGTTTGAGAGTAGCATTAATGCTTATCTGGATCGTGTCTTACAGTGGACTGCAAACAATTCACTTGCAGTTAATTCTACTAAATCTAAGGCTATTATGTTTGGGGTTTCAAATCGTTTTACAGTGGATATTGATATATATTTAGCCAATGATAAAATTGAGTTTGTAAATCAATTGAGATGTTTAGGTGTTGTAGTTGATAGCAAACTGTCATTTAAACCACATATTGATGCCCTATGTGGTAGAGTGTGGGGGGCATTACGTAGGATTTATTCGTCGAACATGTACTTACCCCTTTCCGTTAAACGTAAGTTGGCGCATGCTTTCTTGATGTCTCAGGTTCTTTATGGCCTCGAGATATTTTCTGGCACTATTGGTATTAATGTTACAAGAGTCAGACGTCTGGTGAATACTATTGTACGCTTTGTTTATAATTTGCGTCGTCGTAATCATGTTTCCGACTATGTGAGTCGCTTCCTTGGGTGTTCTTTTGATAATTTTGTGAAATGTCGCTCGTTGCTTTTCTTCCACAAAATCATTAAAAGTCGTAGACCTTTACCTTTACTTAGGAGCTTTGTTTTTACGCGTGTAAGGCGTAATCCACAGATATTCATTCCCAGGATAAGGAGAACTATTTTTGAAAGATCATTCATAATCAGAATTGCTCGGTGTTGGAATTGGTTGCCCTTAGAATTGCGGGTTTTCTCTCATTCAAATAACGCCTTTCGGTTAAAAATCTTGGAATATTTCAATGGTTTTTGAACTATTTTTTTCTTTTTTGAATAATAATATTTTTTTGTGTGGTTAAGTATGCAATGTTACCACTGATAGGGTCAAATGCTTTAATACTTTAATTTTTAAACTTTGTTAATTAACATTTTATAAATATTATGGCTGGGGAGCCAATATGTTAGGTTATAAAGTATATTTTAATTTTTTATTTTTAAGATTAATACTCAGTTTTTTATTACTATGTAATACTGTTATTTGGCATTGTGGCATTTAGTATTATAGATGAATTATAAATAAATAAAAAAAACTAATGCAAATGAAAAAAATTGCATTACCATTTAATGATAATAAAATATTTTGCATTAGAAAAACCATTTTAAATGATAATAAAATCACAATAAAGCATAAAAAACTAATAGTGTCCGAACTTTCAAATTTGCTTTTTAACTGAAGTTTTTTTTATTATTTATTACAGCAAAATTGTAAAAATGTTAGTTAGTAGCCGAATACTCGGTCGGACACTAATTACAATTGATCAAAAACAGCAGGGTAGTAAAAATACAAGTTTTTTTTTAAAGATGTCATTGTATGGATGGAATGTAAAATTTTTTGAAATCGAAACGATGTGGAACAAATCGGTGTACTATTGGAATTGTAGTGTTTAATATTGGGAACGAAATTAAATATAACGGAGAATGAGTGCAATCGAAAGACTAAACATTTAGAACGAACTTTGTTTTATCGGATTATCCAAATTTATATTACATATAGGTAAAAACAAATAAATAAATAAATCAAAAGGGGTCTTTCCAGGATCTAGCCTATTTGTATTATCGGAGTTAAATAATGCTCCTTTGAAGTAAAAATGTTGTCTGTTTTTTTCTATCTCGTTTAGTTTTGGAGATATGCCATTGAAAAATCAATTGATATCATAATTGAACAAGGTATTAGTAGAGCCGCCATCTTTACCGACAGCAAAAACTCATGTCTCCTAATTAAAAACAATACCTCATTCAACTTTTTAGCTGACAGAATAATCAACAAAATAAATTTGGCAAATATCTCATCTTTGGTATTTATTTGGACCCCCTCCCATGTAGGACTTCCATTTAATGAAAAAGCTGATCACTACGCCAAGCTTGCTACATCCAGCGGGTTAGAGTTAACGCCTCAATTATCACTCAAGGACGCTTGCACCAAAATTTATAACAACCTTTGGGATGAATGGAACTCTGAATACAAACAGATATCGCGTTTAAAGGGAACAAAATTTTTTACGATTTTTCCCAACTTGCCCAAAAAGCATTGGTTCTTAAACTCATCTCTGACTTCTACAGAAATAAAAACAATAAATAGACTGTTAACGGGGCATACTTATAATAAACCGTATCTCCACATGATTAAAGTAGAATCATCTCCAAACTGCGATGAATGCGATACACCTCAAACCGATGACCACCTTATTTTCATATGCCCGAAATTTTCGGAAATACGAAAAAATTTTGATTTCTTCGCACAATTCAACAACCTGTATACATTACTGAATACGTTTCAAGATGCTGTCTTCAAAAAACTTGTGGCTTTCATTAACCTGTGTCAAATCGACCTCTAATAGCTGTCTAACCATTAGTGAATCATCAGTAACTGCAATGTTTCCTTGCTCGTCTAATAACATCAGCTGTTCTTATTCACGCACACACGTTTCATTCCTGCTATGTATCAACCAATCGGACATTTCGTTTTTTTTCACCACTTGGCAGTACAACAAATCTATTTATTCTGAAAACATCAACTATCTTCAAGTTATGCATACATCTTTTTGGATTATTTAGTACTGGCATATAAGTATCTGAGGAATACTTCGCCAACCGCCTGATCGCATCAGGCAAACCAAAAATTAAAAAAAAAAAAAAAAAAAGGAGATACTGGCCATTTTACAAAATGGTCAGTATATCGAAAACCAAGCGAGATAGCGCAAAACGGATAATATTTTTGCAAAAGATAACAAACAATACACGCCCCGATAATACAACTGATGTAGGGTTGGGAGGGATCCCGAATGATTTATTTTTAGAAAATTGTCACATGGTGACATAGACCTAGTTTTTGGGATGTCAGTTAAGCTTATATTGCTTAAACCGGTAACGAATTCTGCCTGCCATTCCAAAATTTATTAACAAAAATTAGTCGGAACCACATCATCTTGTTTAGAATTTTGGTCTTAACTGTACGATGCATACCCAACTTTTTCTACGAGAACACACACCCGGATACGTTTGTACCTAGTAGCTTATTTTGGCTTTTTCTATTGTTTAAATGGTCCAATTTCATTATTTTTTTTAAATGCGTATATTAATATTTTAAAAATGTTTTAATTTTTGTTTCATGCAAATATTCTACCTGGTTCAAGAGATATGGGCAAAAAAGGTCACGGGCATGGGGATAGCCATTACGTATGTGTCGACTTTGGAAGCTCGTAGCTCCTGAACCACTGATCCGATCTATGATGTATGCCCTAAGTTAAGCCGTTCCTGAGTTACAGCACTGCAAAGTTGCAAGTGGATACATTTGTACCCGGGTGGGTGTTCTAGGGTTAAACATAATAAAGCAAAATAAACCACATTGTAGAAAAACTTCGTTAATCTAAGTTTAAAGATAATCGACAGCCTAAAAACTCGGCCTTATTAATTTGTTTTACCTATATGTGTGATATGCCTTATTGAGTTTGTGAACTAACATAGGGGCTTATTAGTAATAATTGATGAGCAGCTCGAATTTGTCTTATATGGTCTTAAGTTATATTCCGGTACAACTTCCACTGATCTTAAAACTCTTGAGCGTGTTGTTAATTCTGTAGCTAGTAACACAGTGCAACACGAAAAAAATAACCATATACGGACACCACAACGTGATAAAAAAAAGACCCGTGTCTCCCAATTTTTCCCAGTCATCTTCTTTTTTGTTTATGGGCCGCCAAAGATTTGGGGCCTCGGTATCATTATCCCCATTATCATTTTTTGATTTTATTTGTTCGCAATTTTTGTTCTTTATGACAAGAGCTACAACTTTGCCATAGAGAGTAAATCGAAATTCTGAACGGTTTGCAAGATATGAGCCTGAGAAAATGATCACTTTTTTGCGAAAATGATACCGAGGCCCCAAATCTTTGGCGGCCCATAAACAAAAAAGGAGATGACTGGGAAAAATTGGGAGACACGGGTCTTTTTTTTAGTCTTTTATCACGTAGTGCTGTCCGTATATGGTTATTTTGCCATGACTTAAAAAATTACACACAGTGTAACGTATATAAAATATACGTCTGTCTATGTTAAACGATTTTTGGGGTGTTATTTTAAGGATTTCGTTAATTTTCGCACTGTTTTTCTGTTTTATAAGACTCTTAAGAGTGGTTTAGTCGTGCCGTTGTGTAACGAGTTTAGTTTTATTCACTCTGAGAGAGTTTATTCATATTAATATTCCATTGAGCAGATGTTGTACTTTTGACAGAATTTTTCCGATAAGAATTGCTCATTGTTGGAACTATTTACCTTTAGAACTGCAAACTTTTTCACATTCGAACAATGCTTTTCGGTTAAAACTGTTAATTTATATTTCGAGAGTGAATTCAGAATTTTTTTTTATTACTCTTCGGGTTGTTGCTAATTATGAGGAACGGACTTTAATGTAATTATATATTTTGCGTTTTTAATAGTACCTTTTCTTTTCGGTTGGGGAACCAGGAATAAATGATGCATGAATGCATTTTGTTTTTTTACACATATACATATATGTATATATATATTTAATAGTATGTGTAGTTTCTTAATTAGATTTTTTTTTTGTTCTTGTTCAGGAATATATTGCTATGTAATACGTTTTCTTGCCTAGAAGGCTTTTTGTATTACAATATGGAGAAATAAATAAATAAATACTATTAAGCACAAGACAAATTAAATTTTGTTCGCCGTTCTATTCCATTTCTTTCTATGTGGTTAGTGTTCCAATTCAATTCGTTACATTCCATTTCGTTGTACTTGTACTTGGTTACAAACCAGTCTGAAAATTAATATCCATACAATTTAATAAATTTCCGACTTTTTTTTAAATAAGCATTAGTCTGAGGGAGCACTTTCCATCCCTGATTTCAGCATATTAACACAATTTTTACGTTTTTTAGTACGGGTATAACGAACTCGATGGGACCGAATGATTTAGTTCGTTATAAGCAAAGTTCGCTATAAAAAACTTTTTAAATTTCTGGATTTTTTCTTATATTCTACTAATTTTAAAATTTTTGATTTTAACTCTGAAACAATTCTTTCATTAAATTACGTTTCATACAGTTTTTATTTATATTTAGTAAATTTGTAATTAAAAATCTAAAATTTTTAAGACTTGCAGCAGAATTTTCATATTAGCATCTCGATTTTTTTATGTGTTCGTTATAAGCGTGAAAATTTGTATGAAAACTGTGTTAAACTGTTATAACCATATTATTTTGTATGGAACAGACTTGGGCGACGTCAATTACATTTCAAAATCGTTCACTTGTGAAATGTTTCTATATCATTAATAATATCAGACCTACAATCACACATGTTAGCTTAATCGCTTCCTTGGAAAATTTGTAAAATGTTTAATACCAAATATGGGGATTAGGAACAACATCGGGGTATTTAATTACAGGGCAATTACTCAATTACACCCAATTACATGTAATTCAACATAAAAAGTAATTGGCCTGTAATTAAATACACATTTATTGAAATTATGTCCCATGTCTGGTATTGACAAAATTGAAAATTTTCCAAGGAAGCGTTTAAGCCCACAAGTGTGAGCGTATGTCTAAAATTAGTAATAATATAGAAAAATTTCACAAGTGAACGATTTTGAAATGTAGTTGACGTCGCCCAAGTCTGGTATGGAATATGTTAGTAAATGCGTTGGGACCAAAAAAAATCGTTCGCTATAAAAAATGTTGTTATAATCGAACTTTTTATTTTTATTTGAAGATAAACATACACAAAAAAAATCTAGGGAAAAATTTTAAAAAAAAGTATATACAGTAGAATCTCGAAAAAGTTAACTTCGCGTAAAAGTTAATCGCTCGGTTAAGTTAACCGAATCTCAGTGTCCACGTGCCGTTCTAAAAAGTTTACTTTTTTGAGCGTATGAATTTTTCAAACCAACCGCTTTGTGGCCACTTTTTAAAAATACTCAATGGCATCGCTGAGCTCGAATTTTGTTTGTTTGTATTCCCCGAATTTCTTTTTTGTTTTGAGCAGTAAAGCCAATGATCATCTTCATTGTCAACCAACATTGTTTTAGTCAGTCGTGAGCGTTTTTATGTGTGAGTTTTTTGAATTGTTTTATTTAAAAAATGTCAACAAAGCAGAAGAAATCTTGGCAAATTAGAGTAGATTTACAGCAGAAAGTGGAGATTTTTAAAAAAATTGGTCAAGTTAGGATATCGAACTAAATTGTTATGCAACATTGTCGCACAAGAAAACGTTTCGGTTGAAAATATTTTGAAGACACATTCAATTCGTGATGCTATTTTGCTACTTAAATCAGTGTGGGATGAATTGCAGCAAGCTGTTCTTATAAAAGCTTGGAATAAGATAAAAAAATGGGATGATGATCAATACGATAGTGAAGACGACATTCCGTTGTCTGAATTGATTAAATCAAATAGTGCTTACGACGATACACTTCGACAAGTTCAATTGTTAATATCGAAGTTGGGTGATAATGTTGACATCAGCATTGATGACATTGAAAATTGAAACACGGATCAAATTACGGAAGATAACGATGATTTCGAAGTGTCCGATAATGATAACGACGGGTCAATTATCGAGGAAGATATTCAACAACCAAAAAGTGAGCTTCTCGAAAGCAGTTGAAATCATCAATACCTTGATAAAATGGTTTGAAAACCATAACGATGCAAATCACGTGGCAGACATTGTCCATATGCGTACGAATACGAATATGGTAACTATTACACAAAAGAAAAAAAAAACAAACAGGTCTCGACTGCTTCTTCATACTACTCCACACAAATTAATATTAAGTTTCTTCGCACGAAAATTGTCAAGAGTGACCGGTACAATTAAAATCTAAGTTTCTTTTTTGTAATGATAAAAACTAAGTCATTGAAATAAATTTAGCGTGTTATTTACGAAAAATCTATGTTTATTATTGTATTTTTTTCAATTTTAAAAACCACTTAGAAAAGTTAATAGTTCGAAAAAGTTAATTACTCTTGGAACATTTTGGTTAACTTTTTCGAGATTCTACTGTATTATAATAAGCCAAGTATAGAAGGAGCATTTCAACTAATAACTATTTTCAGTAAAGTTTGTCAATCAACTTAGGAAAATGTATTGTGCCAAAATATAATGACATGTAACTACAAAAACTTGGTAATTCTTCCTTTTTTTATGACCACAAAATGTTAGAGGTTGTACTGTAAGTTTGACATTTTGTAAAGATTTAGCATAATAGGAACCACTTCCTTTTCCGGCTTTGGACGGGCGTGTCTCGGCATGCTGCTGGACTGTTGAGTCTAGCCATGTGCAAACCGTTCGGATTCCTTTGGAGACATCGTTTACTCCTCCATTGCAAAGGCAATGGTTGTTTTGTGCGCGTGTTGGTCTGATGGAATTCGTTCTTTTTATGGCGAATTCGTGCCTCATCTCGCTGAGCCTCCATTGCGAGGGCAATGGTTGTGTATGTGTTGCTGATGTTCCTGTTCGTCTGATTTTGATCATCTTATAAATATCATGCGTTTCGGGTTAAACGCTTACTATAACTTGGCAATTTGTGTATTGATTATACCGCCATTAACATTTAATAACTCAAAAAAAAAAATAATAGGAACAGTTGTATAAATATATAGAAAGGTAAAGTAATTTTGTATAATAAAACTACTTGTCACGTGAAAAGTAGTTTAGGAACATTTTACAAATGCAAATACAAAATTAACACAATGGGATACATAATTTGAACAAAACTTGATAAAATACACAGAATTTTAATGAAAAAGATTTTACTAAGTATGCTTTCAACATATTCCCTCTGGACATTTTTTGTGTGTAGTTTTTAACGAAAGATAAATGCGGTTCTAACCAAGGTTGACAAGTCTTGAAGTGAAAAAATGGCTAGATTACGGAGAAAATCTAGTGCATATTTTGCGTTTAACTGCATATTTTTGCATATTTTTTAAAATCAAAATTAAGATTTACTTAAAAATAAAGAATATTTAATATATAAGACCTTAATACAGCATCAAACTAAAAAGAGGAAAATCATGTTGCCATCTACTTAGACATTTTTAATGGATTTTATTTGTAAAACAACGTAATAAATACGAATTTCAAAAAGCGACAAATTTTAAATGCATGTTTTTTATTTTTCTTGCATATTTTGCATTTTTTACTGCATATTTTAAGCGCAAATTCTCGATTTTTTAGGACATGAAAGTCGCTGCCCTGATAATGACTTTTAACAAGAATTTGATGATGTTACTAAGTGTGTTCCTAATTCCTTAAATTTTACAAAAAAACTAAATTTTAAATTGAATGTTAAAATTACATGTCGAAAATGGAAAAGTTTGTAACAAAATTTAGATAATCGTTAAAATTGAAGCTCTTTTGTATGAAATTAACTGAAAAACGTTTGTAAAAAATGGCTAAATCTTCCGACTAGATACAATCTAGTCATTTTTTAATGGCTATATAAAAATAAAATGGCTGGATCTAGTCGGAAAATGGCTAAATTGGCAACCTTGGTGCTAACAGTTAAATTATGAGCAAATATTTTCTTGTTACGCTATTTTTAATTTTTTTTTTTGAGTACTACAGTGAACGAAATTCCTTTGGGCTCAGCAATATTTTTGAATTTTAAAAAACGAATACATAGAAAAATGTTTTGCTGACACTTAGTTCAATGCAAATGAAAATCAACTTGGTGAAATCAACGAAAATTTTTGCTGGAGCTTAGTAGATTGAAAAAAAAAATATATAAAAACTTACTTTAGTTAATTTATTTTGCTAAAATTTAAATCTAAATTTTGTTTGTGATTGTTTAAAATATACACTGCGCTGCAAAACTATAAATACACTAAATTTCGTAAGTTAAAACAAGTGAAAGAGATTAACCGCCCTAAATGTAAAACCAATGGAAAATTAATAATAATAATAAAAACAAAACAATTGAAGAGCTTATTAAGTGTGTTCGATAACTGTAACAGTAAAGTCCAGTAAAAATTACTCAGTAACAAAATTACAGAGAGTAAGTCAAATTAACAAAGAAGTAAACAAACGGAAAATTTGTGAGAATTGGTAAAATATATAAAACAGCTGATTTTAAATACCAAATATTAAAAAAAATCAACTGATCGTTATGGAAAAGATTTTGAAATTGTCGACCAAAAAGAATTGAAATTGTCGACCAAAAAGAATCGAAATTGTCGACCAAAAAGAATTTAAATGGTTTTTTAAATTCTGACATAGTTAATTCTTTAATATTTTTCACTTTAAATCCATGAACAATTATAATATAATTGGCTTAAGTCTAGTTTAGGGGCCTCGCTCGGATTTATTTCAAATTTTCACCATTAGTAGAACTTTTAATGCTGAACTCAAAAATACATTTTTTTTTTGTCGGCGACTCTCGGTTCCCGAGCTATGGACTTCCAAAGTTTGAATTTTGAATCTTTGCATCTTCACCATTTCTGATCGGATCAAAACAATATACATATCATTTGAAAGCTTATTAAAGCACCTTTCATTTGATATATAATACTTCTAATTCCATTAACCCGTTAAGCGTCAAATTAAAAAAGTCTGTTTTTTAACCGAATTTTTTAGACAAACCTCGTATTTTCTCAAAATTTGACTATTATAAAGGTACGATACAAATAATATTTATTTGTAGCTAAGATTTCAAGCTTTAATTTGATATATAATATTTCACTTTAACCCTTTTAACACCGTAGATATTAACATTTATATCGTTATTTAATTTTCTTCATTTTTGTACTTTTGTTCTTATATGTATATGTAAATTAATAACTTTGTTAAATTGCTAATTTTAGAAACAAATACACTTTTGTAAACACGCCGAAATTTCTGCAGCCCGGGGCGAAGCCTCAGCGAAGCCGAGAATTGGACTGATGGGAGTAAAAAAACCCCTAAGCCCGGCCGAAGGCCGGTTACACAGAAAAACTTTGCTCGGCATATGTATATATAAATTAATAACTTTGTTAAATTGCAATTTTTAGAAACAAATAGACTTTTGTAAATACGCCGAAATTTCTGCAGCCCGGGGCGAAGCCTCAGCGAAGCCGAGAATTCGACTGATGGGAGTAAAAAAACCCCTAAGCCCGGCCGAAGGCCGGTTACACAGTAAAACTTTGCTCGGCATATGTATATATAAATTAATAACTTTGTTAAATTGCAATTTT
Organism: Delia radicum; assembly: GCA_021234595.1. Taxonomy (NCBI): domain Eukaryota; kingdom Metazoa; phylum Arthropoda; class Insecta; order Diptera; family Anthomyiidae; genus Delia; species Delia radicum. The sequence continues at coordinate 54,734,391 of CM037855.1, read as the reverse complement.
TAGAAACAAATAGACTTTTGTAAATACGCCGAAATTTCTGCAGCCCTATTTACCTATTTACCTATTTTAACTTTAATTTCGGTTTTTTTCTGAGCGAGGCCCGTAAACTACATTTGTTCTCCAACTTTAACCATTAATAACTTTTTTATTATAAGAGATATAGTAACACATTATACCTTAAATGAAAGCTTGTAAAATGGGCTATAATTTTCTATAAATTTTTTATTTACATATATAGACGTTTTTTTGAATAAACAGATATGTTATACAAAAAAACTAGAATAAAAAATGAAAAACTTAAAACTGGGCTGTAATGGGTTAATTTATGAGGACATATTGTATCTCATTAGAAAGATATTTTAAAGAGCTTTCATATGACACCCATATTGTCGTGATCGAACTTGTACTTTTGAGATAATCGTTAAAAACTATTCCAACTTTAATGCCCATTTCTGACGCAAGGGGGCGTCGCCGACAAAAAAATTTTTTTTTGTTGAAATCAGCTCAAAAAGTACTATTCAGGGTAAAAAAAAAAAAAAAATCTGAGCGAGGCCCCTAAACTAGACTTGTTCCATATAATTTAATATTTGTTTTTGTTTACTAAAAATACAAACATATTTTTTCATTCATATGTTTTTTCTTACAAATTCTTATCCAGTAAAAACTTGTAATTTCTTTGGCATCAACCTGTCACTTTACTCTCTATTTTTATTTTTTTACTGAGTATTTGTGTAAACGAACACCTTTCAGTAAAAACTTGTACAAATTTGTACAAATTTTTACTGATTTTAACAAACAAGGACTCCTTTTAGGAAATAGTGACTGTTGTAACCCATTGCAAAGATATTTTAAAGAATTTCCTTAATATCCATAATATCATTAAACGGAGTAAACCCCACTTATAAAATACATAGTATTTCTATATGTTTCAAATTATGCCAGCATTTAATTTTCAATATCGGTAATACTTACTTTACTTCTTCTTCATCTTCACGTTCTTGTCTTTCTAATCGCTCCCTCTCTGTTTCTTTCGTGCTGTACTGCTGCAACATAGTCTCATAGTCTACCGTCTGTTGTCTGCGGTTCAAATCACGCAATTCTTCCAACGACTCGAGCATTTCAATTTCGTTTCTTGATTGTTGCGTACGATTCTCCAACAGTTTCATGGGATTATTAGCCTCCTCTTCACGGAGCTCTTCCTCCTCACGGCGAGCCTGTTCTTCTGCCATCTTTAAAGCCATAAAGTTTCTAGTTGCTCCAGCTTCAATTTCGTAATCTGTATTCTGGGGATCAGTTTTGAAGGAAATTTCCTGCAGACAACGTGTACACTTAATGTAAAAGCGATAAATTCGTATTCCCAAATAGGTTTCATTCTCCACATCTTCCTTGCGGGCATTAAACTTTTTTCCTTTGTAAATGTATTCACCGCATGTTTTGCATCTCATATTGAATGGTGCCATCAAACGTACAGTATATTGTCGATTTTTGGCCAGTTTCATGCGTGGAATTTTGGAAGGATCAAAATCCGGGGGATAGTATTTCTATTAAATGCATTAATAAGTTGTTAGGATTTAAAACTACCATAAGTCTACTTACATTTAAAACTTTACGCTCAGACATTTTAGTTTTTTTACAATTTACTAAAAAAAGCAGAAAAATCAACAGGCAAACAATTGAAACGATTTCCAAAAAAAAAAAACAAAAACACTTTTGTCTAATAGAGTTGCAAAAGTAATGAGTATTTAATTTGGGAGTACTCAATACCGACCATACTCAACACATTATAGTACCTACTGGAGATGGAAACGTGAGTGAATTTTGACACACACTTACTCGTTTTTTTTCTTTACGAGATTTTTTTTTCTACTCACGGGTCATCACGGGTCACGCAAATTCACCAAAAAAAAATGTAAAAATTAATATAAATTGTGAATGTTTAACTCAAAATTTTTCTGAATATGCACTTTATTTTGTATTTCAAAAACCCAACAATATTAAAACATTGACAAAATTAAAGAAAATATGTATTAAAAGAAAAAAAAATCTTTGTACTTACTTAGAAATTTGACTCACGCAAACTCACTCCCGAAGAGTAAAATACAGTTTCGCTCACACTCAGGCGTGATTCATGTGCATCACGCGACCATCTCTAGTACCTACACACACAAAAATCGTTGCCAAGTAACTGGGACCTTTCCAACTAATAAATTTTCCCTAATAACATTTTGCATTCTTGGCAAGCAAGAAAAGTGAAAAATATGTTATGTGTTAAAGTTTATTCCCGCCAATTATTTATTTCTCACAAGTATGTACCTTACATAGTGTCCACATTAGATTAACCTTAACCTTAATATAATATAATAACCTTAATATAATATGTGCGAGAACGCCACCAGAATAACGAATTAAATAATCTATGTTCATATTATTGTTTAGTAGAGCGACTCACCAAAAAAAGTGCTCGATGTACCCTCCTAAAAATGAACCTTGGACTTTTTTAAGATGACATTTAAAATATTTCGGCTCCAGCTTAGACCTCTCGTGAGCTGGACCATTTTGAAAATGGGTCTATTTTAGCATGTTTTGTTAATTTGAGAATCTGTTTCCTTATCAACATATACAATATGGGTATCATAAGAAAGGTTTTTTTAAGGCGCGTCCAACTGTATATACAATTTGTCCAAGGACGATCATCCATGTCCTTTTTTAAGGATATTTTGTAAAAAAAAACGGTTTTGGAATTTTTTGATCGATGTTGTTTGTAATAAAAATGCCAAATTAACATATTTTATTAATTAAATACGATTTAATTAAATACGGGTCTTAGCTTTTTTTGAAATTCGTGCTAGTTCGCGTTTTGACAAAAATGCAATGGGGTGGTAACTCTTCGTTTTAAATAAGGCAATATGGGTATCAAATTTTTTCTTTTGCCAAGTACATCATATGTGTATGTAAATAATTTAGATTTTTGCAAATTAGATGCATTTTACACGGTGCTCTGGAATATATATAAATGCAATTTTGTGGTAACTCTAATATGATAGTGGATTTAGTTTCTAGATCATGTATGGATGAAAATAGGACAAAAGAAAGAAAAAAAAAATAATCCACGACTTCTTGGCGGCATATTGTTTTCGCAAATTAAAAAAAGAATATGCCGCCAACCCTGATTCAAATAGAACATCTATCTATCTGAAATCAAATTTAATGCTACACGCAGAAAAAATCTTGGGGAATATTATCGAAATGCTTAGTAATTGTACAACTACATAAGTTTCAAGTTAGTTTTACAAAGTTCTAGTAAAATATTTACAAAATTATATATATACTAGTAAAAAATTTCTAGAAAATTCATATATTTTATAAGAAATTTATAAAACTAACTTGAAACTTATGCAGTTGTATAATTACTAAGCACTTCGATAATATTACTGCAGTTTTTTTCGGCGTGTAGTTTTCACTGAATGAGTTTTGAAGTGTTTTGAAATAAAACATGTTTGTACATGTTTTCCCATACATTTTTTCACCAAAACACATGTTTTTCTCAAAACACGTAAGTGGAAACGAATTATAAAGACAATTTTCTAATAATAATTTCCTTATTGCTTTCAAAACAAAATGCCATGCCCTTTTAAGATATTTTAATAAAGTTTAAAAAACTAAATTTAAGCTCTTTTAGAGAATAGAGAAAGTTACGGAACAATTTTAGAAAAATTAAGTCCTCAAAATTGTAGAAAAATTAAGTCCTAAACAACTCAAAGATTCAAAGTCTACAATTAGTAGAGTATTTAAAATATCTGGAAGCATAAAACGACAACATATTATGACTATACACTCAGGGAAAAAGTTTCATCATATTTATGAAACTATTTCATTAGACGAAAATCTATGAAACATTGTCATATTTATGAAGTTTCATAAATATGATAAAACTTTTTATAAATATTTGTGAAAACATTCTTTATAACTTCTTCATAATTTCGTAGAAAAATGTCATACAATTTTTTTATGAAATTGTCTCGAAAACGAAAGTGATAGGGCAAAACGGAATTTTTTCACTCTAGTCGAGTACTAACACACTTCGGTATCTAAATTGATCACCGTAACAATATTTGTATTAAACAGGTTCATTAGACGAAAAAAATATTTATAAAGGTTTTCTTAACTAGTTATGATAATACATTTCTTTTGAGTCATACATGGAATTTTCATTACCATTGAAATTTCATTACCAATAGTTGAAGCACAATTGAAGTTGAAGTTATGGACAAGCACAGGAATTGTTTCAGATGCTAATCGTCCCTATAAATTCTGCAATCCCTATAAATTCTGCAGTCACCAGCCTTAAGACCGCTTTTATCATGCCCCATCTCCGGTTAAAGAGCACCGCATAATTCGTTGGAGCTAGAGATCTTAGAAAATTTTTACGGGAAAGGATATTGTTATAAATGGGGGTTTAAATAAAAGCAGTAACACATACAAGGCCTGTAGGGTAGAATTCTAAAATTAAAAAATTATCCACTTAAAAGATGTTAAACGAATTGATTAAAAGAGGCAATTCCCTAAAAAAATAACTTAGATTTCTTCTAAATGTATTCTGGTATTCAAAAACTACCGATAACGAAAGTATCGGGCTTTTGAGCTACATTAAAAAAAAAAAGTTAGTAAAGTCAGCAAAAAATTTTAGTCAGATGGTGCTTGCAAAAAAAATTGCTAATGTCAGCAAAATTAGCTCGCTGATTTTCAGCAACAAAATTAGTAGATTCAGCAAGAGTTTTGCTATCACTTTGTTGATTAAAAAATCCAAAATTCTTAATAATTTTTTCTGAATATTAGTAGACTGAAAAAACTCAAAAATTTGTAGAAAAATTATATTTTAGTTAATTTATTGCTGAAAATCTGAAATTTTTTTTGTTATTTTAATTTACAATACGTTACAAAATATAAAAATGTTTATACTCCACATTGACGAGATGAATTAATTTAATGTAATAAGTTCGCCAACTCTCAAGTGTCGCCATGTTTGAAGCCCTTCAATACATTAATAAATAGGAAGAATTGCCTGAGTGTTCCTTCACTTACAAAAAAAAAATATATATATATATATATATATAAAGGGTGGTTAAATTGTAAGGGCCGATGTTGAATGTGAACCACACCTAAACGCCAAGTTTTTTTTCCGAATTTTATTTGACATTTCTCTATTTCAGACTTACTCAATTTGAACCATGGAGAGATACACAATCCAACAACGTGTTAAAGTTATCCAGACTTATTATGAAAATGGGCGTTCAAATCAAAATGCATATCGTGCACTTCGTGATTTTTTTGGTCAATTTGATCGTCCAAATGTGCGTACAATCGCAAAAATCGTGGAAAAATTCGAGCAAACCGGGTCTGTAGAAGATGTGAGAACACCAGTGCATGCTCGTACAGCTCGTACTGCAGAAAATATTGCTGCTGTTCGCGATAGTGTGGCTGAAGAGCCGTCCACCTCAACTCGTCGTCGTGCCCAACAATGGCACCTCTCACGCTCGTCGTTGATGAACATTATGCATAAAGACTTGCATTTACACGCTTACAAGGTGCAATTGGCTCAAGAACTAAAGCCTCTGACCATTCCAAACGTCGTGAATGGGCAGAATGGTGGCAAGAAATGGCAACAGTGGGATGATCAATTTTCGAAGAAAATCATCTTCAGTGATGAGGCACATTTTCACCTCAGTGGATTCGTCAATAAACAGAATTGACGCATTTGGGCGAATGGAATCCAAGAGTGATTGTCGAAAACCAATGCAACCCACAAAGAGTGACTGTTTGGTGCGGTTTATGGGCTGGCGGCATCATCGGCCGTATTTTTTCCAAAATGAGGCCGGTCAGGCAGTTACTGTGAATGGTGTTCGCTATCGTGAGATGATAACGACTTTTATGGCCCGAATTGGAAGATATGGATGTGGACGAATATGTGGTTTCAGCAGGACGGTGCCACTTGCCACACAGCCGTGTTATCTCACGTAATGGCGATGTCAATTGGCCGCCAAGATCATGTGATTTGACACCGTTTGGACTTTTTTCTCTTTGGGGTTATTTGAAAGAAAAGGTGTACGTCGATAAGCCAGCAACAATTCAAGAGCTAAAGGATGAGATAATTCGGTACATTAACGGCATAGAACCTCCATTATGCCTCAGCGTCATCGAAAATTTGGACCATCGGATGGAGGTGTGCCGCCGTGGTCGCGGCGCCCATTTTCCGATATTTTGTTCCATACATAATTGAGTAATACCAATATATCATAATAAAATAAAATTACAATAATTTCCTAAATAGTTTTGTGTTTTATTCAAAATCAACATCGGCCCTTGAAATTTAACCACCCTTTATAGATATTATATAGATATATATATATATATATATATATATATTGTTTTTTAACATAGATTACATAGATTTTATCCTCTTCTTTATTTAACAACAAACACATTAAACTATTTATAGGTACTCAATGGACCACAAAATAAGTAAAGTATAACAGTACTTTAGAATAAGCTTTTTTAAAAAAAATACTAAAGCCTTTTTCAACCGTGTTTGAGAAAGTAGTATTCTTTACAACGTGCTGACAACATGTCGCTGCAGCAAAGTCCCGTTAAACATTGTCAATTTTGATCGAAGATAGTGCGGTTGTCATAATTTAATAATTAATAAAAAATAATAACAATAAGTGAAAAAAGTACAAAGTAGTAAAACAGTGAATAAATAAAATAAAACATGCCAAACTTAATAAAAAAAGTATAAGAAACGAAACAAAAGAAGTTGTTAAGCTTCTTTTAAATAGAAAACGAATAATGGCAGATTCAAGTGAAAGTTGTTTACCGGGGTAAGTCAAAGGCACATCCACGTGTGCCAAGTTGTTGGCACATTTTCCAAAGTGAAAATATGATGTGCCTGGCACATTAAATTCATAAATATGATGAACAATTTATTGATTTTCGTCAAATGTAACTGTTTCATAAATATCTATGAAACTGTTTCATTAAATAACAATTAACATATACATTTTTGATATCATTTAGAAGTAGATGATAAAATATCAGCTCTTGAGCCAATGTTTCTAAGATTAACAAACGAAATACATTGCCCAAGAAATGAAGTAAAGGAACTGAAGTCAATAAAAGTTTTGCAAAAAAAGAAAATTATTCCCACCAAGCCATTCCAAAATATGGAGGAATTTCTTCAATTTGAAAAAAATATTCAAGAACATGCTGATGCATACTCCATCTTGTAAGTGTAGCATTTTTTTTTACTTTTTATTTTTGCTATGAACTATGAGTGCTAAAAAAGTTTTTTTATACTTTCTTTTTTTAGGAGAAAGACTTGTCTTCTGTAGCAAAATCTCTGAATTTTGTAAAAAATTGTTGGCGGAAGATTTTTAAAGACGAACTGGCCGAAAAATTATGTTGGAAGGGAACTGAGCAGAAAAAGAGTGTCCGTAGTCTTAGTACGGCTAAAGCTATTCGAAGTAAGAACTAATAAAAAACTTAATAATACTAACAAACCTAATAAAACATCATATTTAACTGTTTTACAGATGCAGCAATAGAGTTCGGCCAAAACGAATATGAGTTTATAAGAAGTACTAAAACATTTTTTCAGTTTGCCAAGTCCCGGCAACAATTACGTTCTAACTACAAAAAAACAACAGAAGTAGATCCAGTGCCATTAGATAAAACTGATAGTCTTAATTAATTTTTACACAGATCGAACATTTGAAAAAGTACAAAGAAGATTTAACTTTCGTTTAAAAAACACATTTATTTATTATTCGAATTTTTAATTTTATTGTTATATTATAACAGTTAATTTGATGAAACTGATAGTCTTAATTAATTTTACACAAATCGAACATTTGAAAAAGTACAAAGTAGATTTAACTTTCGTTTAAAAAACTGATTTATATATGATTCAAATTTATAATTTTATTGTTATAGAATAACAGTTAATGTGATTTTTGTTAGCGGGCACATACAAATTAATGAAACAAAATACGATAATAAGCGTTTCCAAATACCAAATGTAATTCAAAAACCACAATTGTTATTTTCAAAATTGCATTTGTTATTCAAAAAATAACATATGTATATAAAAAATACAATATGCTATTCAAAAAATCACATTTGTTTTTCATAACATAGAATCTGTTTTTCAAAAAATATCAAATGTTCAAAAATACTTTTTTTAATTTAAAACAATTTCAAATGTAATTCAAAAAAATACCAAATGTTATTTAAAAAATACCAAATGTAATTCAAAAATAACAAACGTAATTCAAAAATATCAAATGTTATTCATAGAAAATTTTTTGGAATAGCATTTGATATTTTTGGAATTACATCTGTTATTTTTTGAATTACATTTGGTATTTTTTTAATAACATTTGGTATGTTTTAAATTACATTTGATATTTTTTGAAAAACAAATGCTATCTTATGAAAAACAAATGTGATTTTTTGAACAACATATCGTGTTTTTTGAATTACAAATAAGGTTTTGAATTTCTATTGCTATTTTTAGAATAATAAATGGTATTTTTTGAATTTTATTTGCAAATTTGAAATAACATTTGTGATGTTTTGAAAATCAAATGCAATTTTGAAATAACATTTGATATTTTTTGAATAACAGTTGCAAATGGTGTAGTTTTTAATTTTGTTTTCTTTTTTTATTCCAGTCATATTTTTTTCTTTGCCTATGCACACTAAAATTTTTTAAGTTTTTGCTTTTAAAATGTAAAAAACTTGAATTTTTAATGAATTAATTTTTTTAAATTATTTTTTAAGTGTTTTTCAATTCCAAAAACTTAAATAAAAATTTCTTAATAAAAAAAATTAAATAAAATGTGAATTTCTTATATTCAAACATAAGGCCCGATTCTTACACATTTTTGTAATTGACCTAAATTTGTCTGACTATCTTACCTTGAAAAAAAAAAATTCTAGGTAAGAGTCACAAAAATGTAAGACAGTCACAAAAATTTCTGAAAATCGGGGCGATAATAAAAAAATTTACAAAAGTAGGCATAAGCTAATTCTACAATTGGTAGCATAAGCTTGTTCTAAATTTGTAAGCATAAGCTAATTCTACAATTGTTGACATAAGCTTATTCTAAAATTAGCGGCATAAGCTTATTTAAATATTATTTCAGTAATATTATCACGAGGGTTCCGTTTTGATTTTTCTACAATAAAATTAAAGCGTTTTTCAATACTTTCTAAAGTCTTTTTAAAGCTTAACGCTTATGCTTGCAAGCTTAATATAATATTTTTCTAAAGGGTTTTGGTCCATTGGGTATACTGCGTATGCCCAACACATTGTAATGAGTTACGTGCACTGACAGCTAATCTCAAAGAGTTCGAGATCTATGTAATCTCTGGTTTTTAATATTTTATAAAATTAAAAATAAAAAAAACTGCAACATTTGTATTTACAACTATTTTTGTTTACATTTAAAACAGAAAACCCAAAACCCGAACTTCGGCCATAATATCAATGTTCAGCCGAAGCCGAACTTTTTGTTTTAATAAAAAATATATAAATTGTTTTTTTAGATCAATAAATTTAAACCAAAAACTTATTAAACATAAAAAAAATAAAAACTCATAGGTATATTTTTAAAAAAAAATTATATTTGGAAAATAGTTGTACTATTTTAAGTACAAAAAAAAAAAGAATAAAATATTTGTACTATATTTTATAGTCAAAGAAAAATAGTTGATCGATTTTTAAGTTGATATAGAAAACAAGTATTTGGAAGATGACAAAGCCAATTGTGACAATATTTTGTTGTTGTGTTTTTGTTTTTCTTTTCTTTCTTTCAAATATGCAGGTGCTTGTGCAAATTTAAATTTAACTGACACTAATAGAAAACATATGATTTTCTATTGTTGATTTATTTACTTGAATAAACGTCACTACATTGCTAGGTCTGTCAAAAAAACAGAGTAGTAATTGTGACAATATTTTGTTGTTGTTTTTGTTTTTTCTTTGATATTTTAAATTTTGAATCTCGCTCCTAGACGAGGACAAGAAATTCTCATTGAGTTTGTGATTTAACATAACAAATATCTCTAGAAATTCTAATAACAAGTCCCCTGAAGATTTCCTTGGGCAGGAATGAAATCCGGATAGGGACACGCCTACATCAGATTGCTTTTCACAATTTGTTAAATAAGTTTTGGGACTTTAGCACATTTAATTACTATAAATGCAATTAATGTTTATCCCGATGAAAATAAATTTAAATAACAAATATGCAGGTGCTTGTGCAAATTTAAATGTAACTGACACTAATAGAAAACATATGATTTTCTATTGTTGATTTATTTACTTGAATAAACGTCACTACATTGCTAGGTCTGTCAAAAAAACAGAGTAGTATTTGGAAGATGACAAAGCCAATTGTGACAATATTTTGTTGTTGTTTTTGTTTTTTCTTTGATATTCTAAATTTTGAATCTCGCTCCTAGACGAGGACAAGAAATTCTCATTGAGTTTGTGATTTAACATAACAAATATCTCTAGAAATTCTAATAACAAGTCCCCTGAAGATTTCCTTGGGCAGGAATGAAATCCGGATAGGGACACGCCTACATCAGATTGCTTTTCACAATTTGTTAAATAAGTTTTGGGACTTTAGCACATTTAATTACTATAAATGCGCACTTTAGCACATTTAATTACTATAAATGCAATTAATGTTTATCCCGATGAAAATAAATTTAAATTAATATTTAATGTTTAAAATTAAAAAGTTTGATATTGTAATGACAGAAAAGCAATTTTTCCGCATTCACACCATGTGAATTGTTTCGTCTATCAGAATACAGCTGTCTGGCAGCGCTAAAAAGCTGTTCGCTAGCTATACTAGTTAGTGGGGCTGATAAATATTTTATTGCTACAGCTTTTATATTTGTAAATGGACTTGAATTCAAATACTCAAATATATTTATACTATTACCCTAACCGAGCACTAGCTACTATGGCCTTCGGCGCGTTGTAGCGAAAACAGACCAGTGCCTCTGGTGGGAATCGAACCCACGACCCCCGCACTGATAAGCCAGCACGCTACCAACTAGCCTACCGGGGCGCACCAAATATATATATTTCGGGACTTAAAGGCTCCGCAATAAACATTTTAATTTCTTTTTCAATAAAATTTTCATTTGGTTCTGCTTTCAATTTGTCTATCCCAAATTGATGAACTTGTTATTCTCTTTTTAGGATTACTTACCATTTTGCATTAATTGCAAAATATAAAAGTATACGTTTATTATAAATTATACATATCGCATTGAATTTGATTATTTGCTTATAAGTCTTTTTTAAAATTCTTTTGGCTTTTTGAAATTTTTTCACACACATTGATATTTAAATATCATTGTTTTTTTTTTTGTATTCTATCATACCCAGCTAAACCACACATTACCAAATCATGGGTAAAGTAATGTATCGCCATAGGGCTTCATGCATTACTTTACACGTTACTTCACTAATGAATTTTACAGGCGATGAGCTTCAAAGTAACTCATTACCTTGTAGGGGGTAAAGTAACTGGTTACTTATATGGTTACATGGTTTGAAAAAGTAATGTGTCTATAAATAGATTTTCTTAAAAAAAAATGCATAAAAATTTTTTTTACAGATATTTTTTTTAATTAAATAAATAACTTTTTTTTTTTATTACATAAATAACTTGGTCATGCTGGGATTCGAACCTTGTGTCTCTGCTATTTAACAATTAGTTAGGCGAGAACTCTACCAACTGAGCTATCGATACATACAATATATTATTGCTTAAAATGTAGATGAGTTGTTGTGCTTCGTGTTTTCGTTCGTGATATCAAAAATATACACCTTACCCTCATACTTACAAAAAATCACAAAGTAATAACAAAGTAAATATTAATAATTATTTTACGTTTATAATTCATGCATTATGTAATTGATGATCTGTAAGTCATTATTTTATGTTTTGAAGTAATGTAAAATGTAATGAGGTCTCATTACAAGGTAATCCATGAGTGTTCAATTATCGGTAACTCATTACTTCTTGTTGGAAAATAATGATACAGGTAAGGAGTACACATTACAAGGTAATGCATTACTTTATCGCACCCATTACCAAAGTTTTGCTGGGTATTTAACGTTGTATTTTTTATGTGGTTTTTTTGTAAATTCTGAAAAGTAAATATAACCACAGTTGTTATTTATTTGTGCTTTTTATAAATAATCATAAAAAGTTCGGTAGTTCGGCCAAAATTTGGCCGAACACCGAACTTGGCCGAACTTCACTTTTTGGCCGAACTCCGAAGCCGAATACTCGGTCGGACACTAATACTTATAATGAACATATATATTTGCAGCCAAACATATTATATACAAGGTGGCGCAAAAGTAATCCTCCTATCAGAAAATGCTATAAATTTTGCGATTGGCCCCTAAGGTCAGTTCTGTTTTGATATTTGTTTAGTAAACACATGCAAAATACACGTTAATAAACAATGTTACGCTACACTGCTCCAGAACGCGGAATATTGGTGACTATTTATTTGACCAATAATCGGTCGGTGACTTGGCACAACGTGAATTTCGTCGCAGATTTCCTGGCCGTCCAACGCCTACTGGTGAAACACTGCGACGTTTAGCCGCTCGCCTCGAAGAGACTGGCACAACACGAGATGCTGCCAGGCGTGGCAGACCCCGGAGTAGCCTTTCTGCAGAGAATATTGCTGCTGTAGCCGAGGATGTCATGGAAGCGCCGTCGACATCGACCAGACGACGTGCCACGCAAATGGGTATCAATCGACGGTCTTTTAATTTTTTTTTTAAATTACAGCCAAAAAACATCGGAAATTTATTTTTGCGCCACCTTGTATATATTTACAGCACGAAATATATATGTTAGATTGTAGACGCTTTTCGCTAGTTTCAAACAGATATGTATATGTTTACGTGCAGACATAATTATATTTGCAAGCAAACATGTTATATTAGAAACTTGGGCAATGTTTTTCAAACAAAAGTGTATTACCAGCATTTATATTTCCAGCAGGGCGGATTTTTCAGCGTGTACTTCAATTTGTATGGTACATCGAAATAGATTTTGAAAAATCAAACTTATTGTAGAAAGTCGATTTTGAAATAAGCTAATTAGTTTTTTACTCTCCTGAAAATTTGTATTTTTGTAGATACATAGATGGAATCGAATATTAGACAACGTTTATAGAATTTATTTTTAGAAAATATGCATTAAATTCATTAATTGTATTAAAATTAACATACGCACATTATTATTTTATACATTCAGAAATATTTACATTGATTCAATTTAACTTATTATTTACATGAAGCTCTCATCATGATTATCCTCATAATCAATTGGATCTTTAACAATTCCATTAAATCTTATTGGAATAGTAGAAGTAGTATCGTTCGGCATAATCATATTGCACTGACGGCGACTTGTTCTGTCTATGATATTTTGATTGTCACCAATTTTTGTACTCGTGTCGGAACCGTTACTTGATATTTGACTCATATTTCGTAAAACATTCGAATTGTTTTCCGGATCCGTTTCAAAACTTACTTTCTTTTGTGTTTTGCTATTCTCCTTGGCAATGGAACGGGTGTTCTTATGTTTAACCAATTCATAGGCACAAGTATATAAGAACGTGTATTGCGCTAAAGTTTGTACCATTTTCATACGTTGAAATCGTAACTTCTTAACTTCATTTTTAGACGCTGCATAATGATATCGAGTCCAATAAATGTACCCGTACGTCCAACACCAGCACTACAATGCACCACGATTGGCGAGTAGCTAGGAATTTTTTCAGCTTTTACCTTGCGTATAAATGTAATCAAATTCATCGGATCCTTGGGACAACCGTGATCGGGCCATTTTTTAAAATAAAAATGAACAACTTTTTGCTTAAGACCAAACGTTTCGTGGGTAACAGACATTTCAGTGCGATCATATAGATCAAATGAATCCTTCTTTTTGACGTTACATTGATACCCTTCGATTTGAATGGAAAATACTCATGGCATTTGATCTGTGAGAATTTAAAGGCAATAATAAGAATATATATTTTGCAAGTTTCCATTTTGTATACGTACAATATCGCCTTCCCGAAATTGTGTAACCATAACAATTACTCTGACATTATGCTGCAAGACCATACGCCAAAAATCGGTAGTACTTTCAGGTTTTGGACCTTGCGTAGCAATATATTCTTTACGTCTTCGATAACCCTGCCGATTGATAAGATTTAAATGTTAAATAAAGTTTATATTAGCTGTGTTTTGCTGCTCGCGCATACGCGTAGCAAGCTTAATCGTGCAAACATTTTAATCAAACTTCAAATGCCTCAAACTGAGGGGATTCATTAAAAGCCTCGTACACTATAATAAGTTCGTTTCTTCATAAATTCTATAATTATTTCTTTAGAAAAATAATTTTTTATATATAAAATAGTACGTATAATGATAAATAAAGAAAATAATTATTTATTAAATTTAATTTTTAAATGTAACCATAAATGGTTACGTGATAACGTCAACGTGATAAAGTCAAATATCTAGGAATGATTCTGGATAGACGACTTACGACACATAAAAAGTAAACAGGAACAATTAAAAATTAAATCCAAACGACTTTACTGGCTTATAGGTCCGAAGTCTAAGTTAAATTCAAATAATAAGTTACGAATCTACAAAGTTATGCTATAAACACATAGACCACAGCAGACTGCAGAGCTACACGACTGCAAATGCCGTTGACTGCAATCGTCGCCGTGTGGTCAGCTACTTATTATTTTGGAAACGACAGCAGCATAGTAAACAGCTGATCACGATTCAATTTAAAAATATCAACAGCTGTTTTTTATACAAATCAGGGATGTTAAAGTACAATTGTACTTTTTTTGGTACAATTGTACTTTTTTTGGTACATTTTGACCTTCTAAAGTACCGTGGTACTACCGCGACTCATTTGGTACAATTTAAAAATTTTTAATTTTTCCCCTTTTTGAATTTTAGTATAGCAAACAAATTGTTATTGTGTCCTTTTTCATTGCATTTATTCGTTTTATGTAATGAGCTCTTAAAATATATGCGACTATATCCGCCAGATTTTACGATTTATCATCATTTTAAGGATTTTGAAGAATAAAGTTGGCAATTTTTTTTTTTAATATCGATTAAAAATTTACGATTTTTTACAAAATTTATCTGGCAGCTCTTACATATATTGACACTTGTTGCAGCCAACTTCACTTTTATTTTGAATTTATTAAAATTCTGAAGAAGTGAAAATTGATATATAGATATGGCATCACTTATAACATATGGGAAAACAGTGGACATTAGAGTGAGGTGAGTTTCTAAAAATAGAACTGTTGTGTTGTTGGAGTTGTACTTCTGAGATTATGTATGCAAGAACAAAAACACCGTGTATTGAATAAAACTAGTTTTAATCACAACAAAACTCGACCTAACTATAGCTCAGAGGGCTAAAGCTCTCTGTCTAACGTGTAGTGCGAGTGCATGTGGCATTAGAAATCATTTTATCTATACCACGGTCAGTGATTGCACAGAAAAATTTCATATAGACGCAATCGAACAAATAAAAACATAACAAATATTACATTATTCAAAAAATCAAAAAAAAAAACAGGGTCACTGACGAACGTTCAATACCAGAAACTGCGCAGTCTGATTCAGAAAAAATTGAATATTTGCAATGTAGTTATGATTTTTAGAAAATACACTCATTCTTCTCTACCACGCCTTTCACAATTAAATTAAATAAAATTGCATATTAATTATAGTATTAACTGCAATTGTCTGAAAAAGACGTTAAAATTCAAACTCAAACGAAAATTAAATTATTGTTAAAGAAATGAAAGAAAACTCCAAACAATCTTATATATGTTAAATTTAGAACGAGCTCTCAACCTCCGTATATTTACAAAAATAAAGCAAATCAAACATATTAGCTAGGTTAATACTAGTATTTCGATCTGGTTAAAGATCTCATCAGAACCCAATGTTTTAGAAAAGTTATAGCCTCCATAATAGGCAGAACTTTAACAAAAAACCGATTAATCATTAATTTTGCTCCATTCTTGTCTTCTTAGTAAAAATATTGCTTGAGCCAGAGTAAAAACTAAATTTTTTTTAACTGAAGTCGTTAAAAAATTAAAACGTTTGTAGTTTTTGGTCGGTAGTAGCTAATTTTCAAAATGAACTGAATGTCAATATGTTTCCAGACATTTCTAGTCGTTGCTGGAATTTTATCCATTCCACACTGGTCTGCAAATGTGGAAAGAGTTTTTTTCTTTTCAAAATATAATAAAAACTAAGGAAAGAAACAGACTACATTAGCCAACATTATCAAGTCTCATACAGACTAAGGATTGGTTAAGAGCGACAAATTTATGCTGCTATGATGTAGAAATTCCAAATAGTTTATTAACTAAACAAATAATTCCATGATTTGGTCTCATATATTCATAAGACTTTTTTTTCCTTATTTTATTCATACATATAATGTATGTTATTGGAAGGTTTTGTTTTTTTTTTCTGTACAAGAGAATTTTTATGTATTTTTTTTTTTTGTTGTTTTAATAAATTTAAAAAAAATGGTACCGTCAACGTCCAAAAAGTACAATTTTTTTTGGATGTTGGTACAAAATTGAAAACTCCATTTAACATCCCTGATACAAATGCATTTTTGTTTCAGTAGTGCCAATTACATCTTTTTTTTCTTTATTAAAATAGAACAACATGCTTGGTTGTAGACACGTATATAAAGTTCACTTAAAAATACAATTACTTATTTATAATACATTATTATAACGTGAAAATAAATTTATATAACCCCTCTTGAATATTAATGCAATTATACCATTTGATGTTGCGACGTTTTTTGTGTTTAACAAAATAAAATATTTTTAAGCACTAATTTGTTACATATTTTGTTTTATTGTCAACACTATTTTTGTTTTGCAGCCAACAAAAATAGAAATTAACCTAAGTTGACTACAGCGGCAAAAGTAGTCGGGTAGCCGTGTAGTTGTGTTGGTGCCAAAATAATCGTTTTCATATAAACGTGTGTATTTTATTTTTGACAGGCTGTAGTCGTGTAGCTGCAGTCGTATATGTGTTTATAGCATAATTCTGAAATCTGTCTGGACGTATGATATTCAATTATGGGGTACCGCCAGCAAAGCAAATATCGAAATACTAGAGAGATATCAATCGAAAGGTTCGGAGCGGTAATTATATGAAAACTACTTGATTAAAGTTGAACACTTTTTCGTATAAAATTTTCTATTTTCGGAAATTCCGCAACTCCGATTTAAATTTGGATTTCATATTTGTAATGTACGTCCAAAAATATATCAGATTTATATGTGGGCGTACATTACGCTACATCGCGACTATCATAATAATTATTTTTAATTTTTTCTCATTATTGTTTATTATTGATTCAAATAATAACTTCAATTCGATCTGCGACCTGTGACCTGTGAACATTGATATTTTTTTGGCAGACCATATTTACGATTAATAATGTCATATTTTAAGGGTTATGGAGCTCGCGAAGTCCCAACCTTGTTTATTTTGGTAAATATTTATTGTAGTAAATACCCAGAAAAATAGTAAAATCCAAATAACTGGTTGCAGAATAGCTAAACTGTTTATAACTATTTGCAATATGTTCTTAACCTCCAAACAAGAACAGGTTGCTTTAGAACCGGTTCTAGAACCAGTTATAGAACTGGTTCTAGGGCAGTGACACCTTACATTTCGGCTCCCAGAAACCTGTTCTAGAACCGGTTCCATGTAACCGGTGGTTCAGAGGTAATCTGTTCTACAAAATTTTGATGGGTACAATAAACTAAAAGCACTCTACTTTATAACGTTTTTGTAAATCATTTAAGCTCCATTTTTGCTTATAAAAAAGTTGACAGTTTTATTCTGATCACAGTGTGATACATTGTCGACAGAAAGCATACAAATTTGTGTCACCACTACATATCCTTGATTCTAAGATTTTTGTTAATACCAGATTCAAAAATTTTCTCCCCTTTTTTATGCGTTCTAGAATTAATGTTTAACCAGTTCTTAAGCGCTAGTTCCCAAAACACCCCAAAAATGTTTTTAAAATGCTCAATAACAATCTCTTGCATGCGTTCTGGAACTAGTACGGAATATATAGATTAGGAAGTTCGAACATTAAGTTCGATCGTTCGCGCATATAATTTCAAGTATCCATCTGTCCCAGCTGTTGTACTTAATAGTCTATACATTCCATGGTTGTACATAACTAGTTCTGAGAATGCTATTAAAGAACGTCATACAACTCCCCTAGAAGTACTTCTGGAACTAGCAATTTTAGGATAATTTTTCATGTAAAAAATCAAATTTTTTTTGTATGAGATTTTGTAACACGCATACCAACAAAACACAGCAATTATCTTGATGCCAATATAAATATTGTGAAACTTACATCTATGAATGAAGCGTTAATATAATCTGAGCCGTCAACATCGATATCCAAAATTACACGACTTTTGTCATCTGAAAGAGAATGTTAAAAATAATTTAATATAGAGGCCATCAAGAAACTAAAATAAATGAAAACACTAATAGCCAGTCGTACAAACACAGATGCTTATGCGGTAATTCTAAAAAATGTTTAGAAAATTTCCAAAATTATGTTTATTTTTGTACCGTTACCTAAATTTTTAAAATAGCGTTATTCTTAAAATACCGTTACCGAAATGAGCTGACATCAGAAAAAAATAATCGCTATAAATATATATATTTTACCAAATCTTGATCATAAACTGGCAAGTCATTGGAATTCGGGCATTATGGGTCTAAAATAAATATCTGTGTGCATTGACATTACCTGAATAACTTAAAATATCGTTACCGAAATAACTGAAAACCCGTTTTCACTGAAATTACGTTCCCGATATAACTAAAATAACGCTAAAATACCGTAACCGAAATAAGTACCCGCTAACGCTAAAAACCGTTAACGAAATAACTGAAATATCGTTACCCCTAAGCTACCGTTACCGACCTAAAAGAAAATTGCATTAATCCTACCGATAACCGCATCGAATCGATTAACATCCATGCATTAAACTTATCTAAGTTAAGTTTAAAAACTTTGTTAGTTTTGAAGTAAATTTTCATTAATTTGTTATATACTCGTAGTTTCGGTTCTGTTACAAATGATAGTGACCGCTACTTTTAACATGGGCAAGTCAATACGCAACAGAACAAGTTAAAAGTACCTAGCATGCAACTACTCTTATATTAGGCATTATTTGAAATGTTACAGGACCAATGCAAACTGATATACCACGTGACTTATCTAAGTTTACATAAAACATGATTGAAGAAAAATATTTGGTAAAAAACTAGTCACATATTAATCTTAATGTTCTATGCTGCAGACACATCACTGGACTGCTCAAAGTGAACTAGTCACAGGACAAATTAAAAAAAAATTGACACTTTACCAGGCACTTTTTGTTCCACATGAGTCATATTATCTATAGGTTACAAAAAGAACACCGACGATTAAGTCATTGAACTTATCTAAAATATTATGCCACATTGCCTGTTTTATTAACATTGCAAAAGTCATACAATTTTTTTTCTTTTTAAACATGTTTATTAGATTGTCCGAATATGTCCCTTTTTTCGAATTGGTTGAAGGAATACCACTCAATCGATGCACATTAAAGAGCTGAAAATGGGAAAAATGAGTAAACAATTTCTGAAGTGGATCTTCAGTTCCCTACCAGCGCACAGTGGACTGAATAAAAAAAAAAAAGTGGTAATAAATATAGAACTTCTTAACTACTGGACCGATTAAGACCAAATGTATATGTAATCGTTATGGAGGAGTATAGCATTCAGAAAATTAATTTTGAAGTCACCCTGTGTTAGCACTAACATGACGCAACTTCTAAACTTTAAGAGGTAACATATTACCGTAAGCATGTTTTTTTATTAATCACATCAAGCGGATTCAAAAAGTCTAAAATCATCGAAATTGGTTCATAATTGTAGAAGTTACAGCATTTTAAAAGTTTTTTGTACTCGAGGTGGTCTAATTAAGCACCTTAGTGCTCACCCTGTGTTAACACAGGTATCCTCTGAAGTCCACCAGAGGATTTTTTTTTTTTAATTTAGAAAAAGTACAATTTTTATAAACATAACATAAGCTTTAAATTTGTACTTAAAACAATTGAAGGGCTTATTGTAAAAACTTGATGATCCACATTTTATTTTTAGTTTGTTTTTGACTTTCAAAGGTTCAAAAAAATGCAACCAATATGACTTTTGCATTACCTTTTTACTCTAGGTACTTGCAATAAGTGTTTAAGCAAGACTTCTATCAAATATTAATCAACGGATGCCTAGAAAACAGCGAAAATCCATAAAACACTAAATGTGGCTTATCAAGTTTTTACAATCAAGTTCGTCACAGTTAAGTTCGTGTTCAGTTACAAAAAAAAATGAAAATTATTAGCAAAATTGAAAAATGTAATTTAATAAACCTATAAAGTCGGGTGTTTGAATTAAAGGTTGAACTAACCAAAATAGAACCATTTCTATTCGATGTTTTCTACAAAACTACTTGGCATCACTTACACACAGAGAAATAAAGTGCCAACCGAATTGAAAAGTGTATATTAATGGTAACAACTTATTAATTCAGTTAGTAAAACAATATTTACATTCGATTTCTGCAAATGTTGGGTGTTGCAACTAAAAGTCTGTTGAATTAACCGAACTTTGTTGTGAAAACTAATATAAAACTGTGTCAACTGTATGCAATTTGTAATAACCGAATGTAAGTCATAGTAACTGAATTTCATTTGGCAAATAGCTACATTTTTTTCTGTGTGTACAACATATGGGAAACAGTGGACATTTGAGTGAGGTAAGCTTCTAAAAATAGAACTGTTGTGTTGTTGGAGTTGTACTTCTGAGACTATGTATGCAAGAACAAAAAACACCGTGTATTGAATAAAACTAGTTTTAATCACAACAACACTCGACCTGACGATAGCTCAGAGTGCTGAAGCGCTCTGTCTAACGTGTAGTGCGAGTGCATGTGGCATTAGAAATCAGTTTATCTATACCACGGTCAGTGATTGCACAGAAAAATTTCATATAGACGCAATCGAACAAATAAAAAACATAACAAATATTGCATTATTCAAAAAATTCAAAAAAAAAAACAGTGTCACTGACGAAGGTTCAATACCAGAAACTGCGCAGTCTGATTCAGAAACAATTGAAAATTTGCAATGTAGTTATGATTTTTAGAAAATACACTCATTCTTCTCTACCACGCCTTTCACATAAAATTTATGATTTCAGTAGGCTTCTTCTCATTTTATTTCAACAAAAAAGATTTTGAAATTTAATATAGTTTTGCCAAAAATGGCTTCAGAGCTTAATCGAAGAAAACTTATTCTGCACGAATATAAAAAATAAAATTGTTTCCATATGTTTGATAGCAAAAAATGTCATATTCTACGGTAAGAAAAATTAATAAAATCTTTAATGAACGGTTGTCGATTGTTTGTTATCCCAATTTTAATATGAAATAAATAAATAGTTCAAAAATTACAATTTTATTTGAACTTTTCTCTTCAGTGAAAATTTAATAATGTTTTATGAGATATTATTTAAAATTTCAATTAAATTATCAGACGGGTTTTATATTTAATAAAAGTATCATTTATACCAATTTGGTAGTTTCCGACCGAGTATTCGGCTTCGGAGTTCGGCCCAAAAGTGAAATTGGCTGAACACCGTTTATTTGAAGAAATTGAATAAATTTTCAAAATAACTCCATTAATTTCGAGAACAAACACAATAATTTGTATTAATTTCGTTATACATTTTAGTAAAAATAACAAAGTTCAAGCATTCCCATTTTTTTTAAAGACAACATCAACATAATTTAACTTATTATTTAAAATAAAAAAAATAATTTAGCTTTTTTTTAAATTTATTCATATTCAAATATTTTTTGTTTTACTTTAAACAAATTTCGATGCCAAAATTAACCGAAACTAACGTTTTATTCAAAATAAAAAGTAAATTAACAAGTTCGTCTTCGGCCGAACATTGAAAATTTGACCGAAGTTCGGTTACGGCTTCGGCCAAAAAAAGTGAGACACTAAAAATTGGTAATAATTGTATTCATTTTGGGTGGCAAGCGAAATTTTCTTAATTATTTGAAAAAATACAATTTTATTAGAAAACCAGCAATAATTCTGTTAAAGTAATAACACTGTTCAACAAAATTAGAAAAGGTTGATGCATCTAAATTGCGACCGATCATTTGTAAAAGACTTTAGGACGCAGAACATGAATATGGTCTTAGAAGAAATATTTGCAAAAAAGTTTTTGCAATATTTCAATAATATGAATTACGCTTTTCAATTTAATATATTACACGTTTCGAAAGATGCAATAATTTTCCCTATGCGTGCACTGTATAGCGCATTTATAACGAACTCGTAGGGACCTGATATTTTAGTTCGTTATAAACGAAGTTCGCAAAAGGCGTGGTAAACATATTCCAAAAATTAATAAAATTATAAGATTTTTTTTTATTTTTTTAGTTTTTCTTTGTAATTTTGAAACAATTTTCTGAAAATGTTGATGTACAATGAAATATAAACTAATGTCATGTGCTAAAATTTAACAAACTCGGTTAAGGAATTTTATAATATTCACAAAATAGAAGTAAATACTATGAAGCCATATTAAAAATTATTCGTAGTTTATTCAAGTATACGAAATAATAAAAAAAAATTAAAGAAAAAATTTTATTTTTGGTAGAAGTTAGATTTGCTATTATTTTAAAAGTAGAGCTGGTATTAATATTTGGTTTTCTACGACCTAAAATCTATCAGAATTAATAAGTCGCCATAAGTATTAAAATTAAGCTTGAGCACTAGGAAAAAAAATCTTAATGGGCGCTTCGCGTTTCTGATTCTTGGGATTGTACTGAGCAAAAAAGTCCACTAGACCATACGTCTACGGTGAAAATCGAGCTTAGCCCGTTAAACCTCTCCCACAAATATGAATGATGCATTAGTCTGCTAGAGAATCTTCCAAAGAAGAGACTGATACCATAATCTTGGATAAGCTCCTCCTACTTCCTGAGATATGTCCATCCCACACATTGTTACTTTCACAAAATACGGCAAAAAAGCCCTATTTTGAAATTAAAAATTAGCCCCTTAAACCCCACCCACAAATATGATTGATACATTAATCTGCTAGAGAATTTTCCAAAGAAGAGATCGATACCATAATCTTGGATAAGCTAATCCTACTTCCTGAGATACCCCAAGAATCAGAAACGCGAAGCGCCCATTAAGATGTTCAATTCGCCCCACCCTATTGAGCACCCATGAAAATCTAAAAACTAAAAAATTTAGGGAAACATTAAATACACCTAGAAAACAGACTCGGTCCGTATTTGTTGCAAATCGAATGTTTCGGTTACTGCGACCGAATTTTTCTGTTGTGATAAGAATTATTCGATTGAAACAGCAGAAATTCTGATACTTTAAGAACTTTGATTGCCTCAACAGAAACTCGGTGCTAGCCAGTAAAAAATTCGATAGCTACAACAAACCATTTGACTGGCTACAAATACGGTTGCTTCACTTAGAATACTATGTAGGTAAAGACCACTGCAAATGTAGTTGAAAACAAATGAAATTTCATTTAAAGAAAGGACGACTTACATTACAGTAAATTCAACTAACATTGTCATTTGTTTTAATGTTCAAAAAATGACTAACAATTTTAGTAAAAATTAACCATATGGTAGTAAAAAATAAACAAACATTTATTATTTTTTTAAATAACAAAAAATAACTGTAAAAAATGACTGTAAAATCATAAAACAGTCATTTGATGTGGGTAGTTTTTTTAAATGAACTACAAGGTTAGTAAAAAATTTAATTTGTGCTACAAATGACTGACATTTACATTAAAAATAAAGAAACTATATTACAACCCAAACAACTACATATTTTTAAAGCAGAAGTTCCCTGAGTGTATGACCGTGTCTGTTTTTTTTGGGTGTAAGCAACATTTTCTATATAAAACAGATTTTGTTTGCTGTTGAAATGTTACTAGCGTTTAGCATAAAAATCTACTTATTTTAGCAATTTTTTCAGAAACGTCATTTTGAACTAAATTTTAGTAGATTTTCTTCTATTATTGTAAGATTTTTACCAAAAAATTTAAACATTTTTCCTATTTTTGCTAAAGACACCCAGAAAACTGACTCGCTCGTAGTAACCGTATTTGTGGCCAATCGAATGGTTCGGTTGCAGCTACCTTTTCTTTTGGTAAAGGCAATCAAAATTCTACTGTCGTGGCAGAATTTCTGTTTTACTAAACAAATTTTTGATATCATAACAGAAACATGCGGTCACAGCAACTGAATTATTCGATTGGCAAAAAAATACGGTAGCCACGACCGAGTATGGTTTACATTGACAATCAACGATTTTTATTCATTAGAAACTATTTTTTCCCTCCCTGTTAAAAATTTTAATATGGAGTGTACTATAATTTTATTTCCTTTGATAAGTTCCCATATAAAGGGTCCGCCATCTAACGTTTTTTTTTCAACTAGTGCTTATTTCGTGAATGGTAAGCACTTAGCTCATGTCTGATTTGACAGATAATTAGTTTTATCCTTCCGCTGAACGAATATGGTTGTGTATACGCTTGAACAACGCTGGGAAATATTGCGACATTACTTTGAAAATCATGGTAATGTTGCAGAATGTGTGCGAAAATTGCGTACGGATTTTGGAAGAAGAGAAGCACCGTCAGCTCCGTATAATCGTTATCTTGTGAAAAAAGTGAAAGAAACTGGCATCCTCATCGATAAACCAAAGCGTGAAAAGCCAAAAACAGTGCGTACTCCCGAGAATATTGCTGCTGTGGCAGAAAGTGTGCGTGAAGCGCCATCAACATCAATTCAGCGTTATAGTCAATGGCGATCGTTATCGGGCCATGTTGAACGAATTTTTGTTCACAAAAATTGAAGAGGAGGATACTGGCAACATTTGGTTTCAACAGGAAGGCGCTACGTGCCACACAGCCGAAGCTACACTCGATGTTTTGCGCCCTGTTTTATCAGCCGCAGAGCTGATGTCGTTTGGATACCTCGGAGCTGCGATTTGACACCGTTGGACTATTATTTGTAAGGTGCCGTCAAAGATAAGTGTTACGCCAACAAGCCAGAGACAATTGACGCTTTAAAGGAAAATATTCGTGAAGCCATTGGTGAAATACAGCTGCACACAATCGATATTGTGCTTAAAAATTGGCCAGCCGATGCAGCCATTTGAATGAAATTATTTTCTATTATTAACCGGAAGGATTGTACTTTCAAATAAAAAAAGAAATTTGAGAAAATATTCAGTAGTTTTTTTTATAGCATTTTCAAAAAAAAAAAGGTTTTTGGCGGACCCTGTATAAACATATACAAATCGATTCGAAAAATGGGTCGTCTACATGTATCTAATTATATCAAATTATATATAATTTGACAAAATTTTACCCGAGATTTGTCATTATCCGGGACATTAAATTATATCTAATTGGATATAAATTGATCTGATTTTATATAATTTTAGCTATTAGTAGGTATGCCTTTTTGACTTGAAATTGTGCCTTAAAGTATTTATGTTGAAAATTTATATTTCTAGAAATCAAAAATTTAAAAGACCCATTTTGTTTAATGAAACATAAGGAAATGTTTAAAAATAACAAAGAAAAAATTTTGTGCTTCAAAAATATATAATTAAGAGGTTTTGTCGTACACATTTTTTATTTGAAATTATAATTTTATTTGAAAAATGATTTCGTTATAAAATTAATATAGTTACATATGAAGCCTTATGTAATAATGTCTGACCTGACAGATAACTTAATTTGATATTGAACTTTATCAAAATATGTATGGGATTATATATAAAGCTATATAAAATTATAAGGAAAATATTTTCAGTATGAAGACACATATAGTAAGACTTAGAATGGGGCGACATATAACCATATAGATCGCTACATATATTTGGATTATTATTATATGGCTAATGTAAATAGTTATATATGGATTAATATTAAGAGACATATAATTATATCAAGAAACATATAAAAAAATAATCTCTCAATAAAAATGATCACATGTATTTGTACATAATGATAATAAACAGTAACTCCATTCCAAGTCAGATATGACTTTCTCATATTATTACCCAGGCTGTTTTCGATTCAGCTTTAGAGGAATATTTTGAACAATAACCTATTAATGTCAGTTTTCTTGGAGAAACTATTTAATAACACGATAACTCTCTCGTCGATCGTGCTACAGAATTTCTAGCTAGATGTAAAATGTAACAAAACGAAAACTGCTACATAATGCCAGATGTAAAAAATAATTTAATTTAGACAATTAAAAAACAAACGACCAATTAAAAAAATATAACGACTGATTTAAAAACTACGCCGTGCTGCCAGATGTAATCAGTCACAAAACATCTACACAGTGGTTCCAGATGTAAAAAATAACATAATTGAAAAAGTATCGAAAAAACGATAAATTTGCAAAAATAACGCCGTTTTGAAAAAAAAAAAAATAACGTCTGATTTATAGAACTGATCAGTATTGCCAGATGTTAAAAGTAACAAAACGAAAATAGCTCCATAATAGCAAATGTAAAAAATAGTTTTATGGAAAAAAATTAAAATAAAATATAACGATTGATTTGTAAAAACTACACAGTATTGCCAGAAGAAGTAACTCAAAACAAAGCTGTACTTGCCAAGCTATATTAAAAACTACAATGCCAATTACATAGTAAGCAGTGGCACTGTCATTGCAAACATTTGGTCACTTTTACGCAGTGATTCCAACTTGGTACTTTTGACACATTTTAATAATACTTTACAATGACTATACTTTACTATGTATATGTATAAAATCGTAAAAAAGCATTTTTGTAAAGACAGAATAAAAGTTAAAATTAATAATGAAAATGAAAATTATTCAAGTTCGAGGCCATACTCTATATTTCTTTATTAGGATATTGTCCTAACAAATAATCTATAGAGTTTTTTGTTTTCAAATTTATTATTTGACCCTTTCAGGAATGTGTTGATAGATCTATTTCGGGAATTTTCTAGGTTCCCATCATCAGAACACGTTTTGAAAGCGGTAACAATCCCATGCCAACATCCAAAAATTCATATAAACTAATTTACTCACTACATGAGAACTAATTAATATACATATGAGCTTGAAGTTAAAGATTATAACCATTGATCAAAAAATAAATTGAAAACTTGTTTGCTATGTGTAAGGTCCACCTCTCGTGGATATTCAATAGATTATTTGTTAGGACAATATCCTAATAAAGAAATATAGAGTATGGCCTCGAACTTGAATAATTTTCATTTCATTGCACAATTAAAGGTCAAAAAAAAAAACATAATTTTATTTTTAATAAAAATTATATCAAACTTGTTAAATTAATATGACATTCACGCCTTAATGAAAAACATTTGTTTGGACAAAACACGAGTATAAGAATAAAGACCGTTTGTAATAGAATAAAGAGCTTTAATACGTGGTTCGGCAAAAAAACGTGTTATCTCTTAGGTGTGACATGACTTAAAAGCAAAAAAAATGTTCTCACACATATTGTATAAACTCTAAATTTTGCCAGTAGCCGGGCGAATTTTCGCATTTCATAAAAAACTAATGGGATTTTGTGTCTACCCTCACACTTTGCAAATATTATTGCCTGTATTATTGTCATTTTGATCTACACAGTGCAATAAGATGTACAAAACGTTTCCAAAAAATATGGCAATACTCTTTTATTCGGTTGTGGAGTTATATAAAAATTGGACAATATGGCCAACACACTAAAACATATTTTCACATTTCTTGGTTGCGCAATAAGAATCAAAACCTTTATAATTTTTTTTTTAATATATTGCACAACCTTCCAATATGACATACACACTGTTAATATTTTGCCCAATAGCAA